>OW971956.1:10015000-10615000 GCA_943193695.1 Acrobasis suavella
GAGCAGGTTTTGTCGGACTAAGTTTACATCTTGGGATTTCGTGCAAATTTCTAGTTTTTCACTTTGACGAACCTGCGTGGCGTAATGGTTGACATGCCTGTCCGCTGCTCAGGAGGTGTCGGATTCGATCCCCGGTCGGTTCGAGAAGGAAAAATGATGTTTTTCTGATTGGCCTGGGTCTTAGATGTTTATCTATATATTTGAAAACTTTTCATTGATAATGCACTTGACGTGCCTGCCGAAGCACGAAGGGGTTTGAGGTATTTTATGCTACTCCATAGTCACCCATCCAAATGAGGACCACGCCCAGAGTTGCTTAACATGCTCATGTATAAAAGTACTTAGATACTTTCATAATACTCCACAATTGTGATTATTTGCGTTGAAATCATTTTCAAAATCATTACTAACCTAAAAACTTTCATACAAAATTCGTCTGATCGCGCACTTAAGTCATGGTCCGACCACACAGAAAAAACGCGTTTGAGTGGCATCTTGAGTGCGCGCTTAAGTTCTATGACAACAAACAATGTATACTCTGTCCACATATAAACTATAAATATTTATTTCATTGTGAGTTGACGTTCTTGGAGAAAATGCTGCAGTGCAGTTTGTTACCGCTTCTTCTGCACTAGCGCTTTGGAGGCGGCAGTAAACTTAGCTCTAAGTAACTTTTTGACGTCAACAATTATTGTGCAATAAAACAAAGTGACGATTATTAAGAGATATTATAAATATCCTATGATAATAAAGATATATTTGAATTGGAATTTGAATTTGATACTTGTTTATTAATAAGGTGATACGCAGAACTCAAGAGTTAACTCAAGTATGGTTTATTAGCACAGCAACTCAAGCTCGCACTTAAGATCGAACTCAAGAGTTGAGTGCGATTAATTAATACGGGCCTTATAGTAATAGGGTACCGTTTTTATCCTTTGGGTGCAAAACCCTTAAAATACTTTTAAGCAAAAGTTTTCCCGTAGGAGGCTTTTAGTTTTTTAAAATTAGTATCTTTTTTAGGTTTAGGTCTGCGTCAGATTTTGGAATATACGTCACAAATTTTATCAAAATCTGAAGATACTTACACATTTGAATTGTTCGAAATATTTTTTTTGGTTAAAACTAACGTGAGACTCAGACATTATTAATAAAGCACGGGTTACTCACGTAGAGAGTCAGCTAATGGCCGACAAACATGTCGAAACATGTCGGCCAGTAGCTGACTCTCTACGTGAGTAACCCGTGCTTTATTAATAATGTTTGAAATATTACGTGATTCGACCTAAACTAACCAACAAACAACATTGCAAGTTAAATAAAAGCGTGTAAAAATATGAGGCAATGAAATCGAACTTATTTGACTCCTGGCAGCGCGCCCGTCGCTCAATATGGCGGCGAGGGCTTCGCAAATATTTCTCGTATATTCTATTGTTTCCTGGAGGAGGCACGAAATCGCTTTTTAGGGTTCCGCTACCAAATATGCCAACGGTATTCTGTACCGTAAAGTTTTTTGTGTAGAGGAAGTGCAGCATATTTGGAATAGTGCAGAAAATTTGGGATAGTCGTGTTTACAAATTTGTGCAGATGACATCTGTGTTTTTACGTGGTAAATTTAACATAACATGACGTATCCACTGATTGAGATCTAATGACAGAGCGCCATATTAACATTACGGCTGACAGCCCCTCGATACAAAACGCTTTAATCTACATATTCCTTGTAAAAAAAACTTGTATTCCAAATACAAACTGCACTTCCTCTACCATCAGAATAAGCTAATATTTGCTTGTTTGATTTTAATAACTTTATTGTACCAAAGAACATTATGAAGTACAAAAAATTCGATACTCGTATGTCAATAATTCTACCTATTATTACAATACAATACAATACAATGCAAATAATCTTTATTGCACCATAAACAAAAGAAAAACAAAAAACAGAAAAAGAAGGCAGAATTATGATACAAAGGCGGACATATCGCATAGCAATCTCTTCCAGTCAACCTTTGGGTAGAGGGAGAAGTGAATGTTTAAAGATAGGCGGTGCAGTATGTCAGATTTACTGTAAATAGTTACAATACAGAACCTGCCACAATATATAAATACATACAAATATTATTATCGGTAATACAGGGTCCTTTTTTTTTTTTTTTTTTACAATTTATTGGTTTAGGCATTTGTCCTCAATCTCACCTGATGGAAAGCGACGATGAAGACTAGGATGAAGCATGCCTATCCAAAAGATACCCATTTGTTATAAGTATATCGTTGAGTTAGTATCCCATAACACAAGTTTCGAACTAACTTTGGAGTAGTTCAATCAGTGTTATTTGTCCTTAATCTCTTATATATAAAATTCTCGTGTCACAGTTTTCGTTGCCATACTCCTCCGAAACGGCTTGACCGATTTTGATGAATTTTTTTGTGCTTATCCGGTATCTATGAGAATCGGCCAACATCTATTTTTCATCTCCCTAAATGTAAGGGGTAGTCCACCCCTAAATTTTTATTTTTGTTTTTTAGACAAAATTTTTAATTTCTATTTTTTTATGATACAACCTACAAAAATACATACAATCCTCAATTTTGGCAAAACAACGTTTGCCGGGTCAGCTAGTAATAATATATTAATTTATTGTTTTCTGGAAGAAGACACAAAATTGCTATTTAGGGATCCACACCCAAAATATGCCAACGGAACCCCGTGTCCCCTATCAGTGAATAATATCTTGAATATCTTTACAATAAATAATCTTTATACAACATTGACGGGACGTACGTGTAATAAATCGAAACACGGGCTATATTAGATCTTTCTAGTTTAATGGAATTAAAATAACAGTCAAAAAATAAAAAAATAACACAAATCGCCCAGGCGGCTGCACACTTTAGTATGGAAATGCCGATTTTTTTGGATTTTATTGTTATTTTAATTCCAATATACTAAAGTGGTTTAGTATAGTCGGTTCGATTTATTAAGGGTATGTCCTTTTCACGTTGTATAGATACAGCTTTATACATACGTTCGTAGGAACATGCCCACGTTACAGTGTCAAACAACATTAAACGCTACTAAATGATGATATAGTCTAATTTGGTTTGGCAATGAAATAGGACGAGAATGTAGGACGATTGTCAAGTTATTACATGGCGAAACGGTCACTAATGTACCTGCGGCTTGGAAATGAAGCCGTAGGAAAGAACCTAGTCCTAAGGGAAAATCGGTACCCAAAATCAGTAGGTGACAAAAAATAATAATATTCAATCAGATTTGCTTATTTCTGATTCGCTTAATGAACAAACGGTATACTAAATAAATAAAATAAACCGACTCGGTTCCTCGTGAGACGACATTTTAACTTAATAATAAACAAGTGACCTTATTACATCGAGTTGTAGGACTCAAGGGTATTAATTCCCCAAAATAAATGGAATATCCATACTAATTTACTATTGATTGATTTCCCCGTAACTTAAAACATACTTAAATGTAAAGGATTGCCAACTAAGAAGTGTGAAATCGGTAAAAAGACTGAAAAATTCTAAAAAAATCGTTGTATTTCGGCAGATTAATGATGAGAAATCGGATCGGATCAGGAAAATTTCCATGTATTCTCTGAACTCGTGGAAAATTCGTTTCGTTTCGGTATTTTGGTGGAGCAGAGCTGATTCGGTAGAAATACCGAAAAATCGGTAGGTTCGAGACCACTGGTCGCGTGCATACTGTCGCTCGGCTGTAAGAGTGGTAAGTAAAGTAAAAAAGTAAAGTAAAAAACACTTTATTGCACCAAAACACATGAAAATTACATTTGAAAACAGTAAATCAGATGTACAATAGGCGGCCTTATCGCCAAGGCAATCTCTTACAGGCTACCTTTCGGTGACAGGATTGGCAAGTAAAAATAATAATAAATAAGTGGTGCGATAGTGGAAATAATACTAACTTAAATTATATTGTGATATCAAACAGCAAAAAATATATAAAGGATAAGTAAGATAAACTTATTTAGGTAATATAAATTAAAATAATAAATAAATATTGATTCTAAATACATAATATATATAAATATACAAACACATATACATACATACAAAGATCAATACATATCTACATAAAACTACTAACAATAAGGAATACATGTCATACACAACACACAACAGAAATAAGAACGAGGATAGTGAAAATATTATTTAAGTTATTGTATAGTTGAAAGAAAATGCAACTTTACCTGGTTCTAAGTACACATTTAGAGCCAGATTTAGGGAAGGGCAACCGGGGCTACAGCCCCGGGGCCTCTACAAAAGAGTGGCCCCCACAAAAGACAATTAGAAAAAAATCCTTCAAACTCCGACACTAAACAACTTTTCCTTTGATTTCTTTTCGCTGTTTTTCCTTTGGTTTCACAATAAATTATACATAGGGACAAATCAAATTACACAGAATGACTAGCCCCAAAGTAAGCTTAAGCTTGTGTTATGGAATACTAACCCAACGATACTATATTTTATGATAAACACATGTATAAATAAACACCCAAGACCCAGGACAGTTTCAAAAAGGCCATTTTCCAAATTGCCTTGGCTGAGGAACATAGAACCCCCGGATTAGTGGACTAGTTTACTAGCGTTGACCTTACGCTACGGAGGTCGTTATTTGGAAATAATTTGGGGGAAAGGGGCCTCCACTCCTTTGATGCCCCGAGGCCTCTAGACCTCTAAATCCGGCCCTGTACACAGTTATTTTCAACTTGATATTCGCTGTACCAACAAGCGGTCACTTCGCTTACCGTAAAGTTGTTATGTGGTCGATTGTCACAACACGGTCCTTGTCGTTAAAGTTTTGACCGACTTCCAAAAAGGTGGTGGAAAGGTGGAAGTCAGGAAAGGAAATGAAGATCAAGAGATCGTTCATGGATGAAGTAACGTATAATGTGTCAACATTGTATTATATTATAAGTATTTATTAATTAAAAGACAATAATAATAATATGACAAAGCCCTTCTGGCGAGTAGGCGACCAATACTGTGAAAATGAGTTTCTTTCGGCGTTTCTTCTCAGCAGTGGTCGTTACGAAGCGCTGGTATCGGTAGCTTTTCTTTAAATATAAATTAAATTTTAATATACTTTACACGTAACATAAATTATACTTATTGACGTGTAAAAGTGCCTGTAAAGGTCTAATTACTGAATAAACATTTGAACCTTTGAATCTTTGAATCTTTGTAAAAGTACAGGTAAAGTCGTGTCGTACAGGGAGGTCAAGCATTTAGCCGAAAATTGGAAGATATGGAAAATACTCCAGTGAAAAGAATCTACTTCTTAAAGTTGATGAAGATGACCTTACTACCTCTTCACGCTTTTACCTCTGAACCGATTTAGATTAAATTTAGTGTGGATATACAATATGAAACAAAACCCCGTCCGATCCTTGTAGGAGCAACTCAAACCGTCATTATAAACAACTTTCCCTATGGGACCAATGTTTGAAACTCAAAAAAAATCGACATTTTCACACAAAAGTGATCGGCCGGCCTGGCAATTTGTATGAATTTTTTCTTCTTTTTCACCTAGACTAAAGAGCCGACGAAGTTTCCTGCACAAAACAGCTCCAACGACGTCTGACGTGACCACGGCGAGGATGAGTCGCTGGCTGGGGAGCTGCACCACTGTATCATTCGTTCCACCTGCAGAAAAGTTACCACCTGGCAGCGAACTGCCTTGGCCAATCTGGAAGTGCCTTAACAGGTTGAGAACCTAGGTTGGCCGATGTAAAGATAATCCAGTCAGGTGGAAATACATACACAGAGACCGCAACGTTTGCGGCTGTGGTGCATCTCCACAGACAGTGGCTCACTTGCTGAGTTGCCCAGCGTGCCCCTACACCTGCACGCTGGAAGACTTGCACAATGCAAGCCCTAACGCAGTTCAGGTCGCTGATAACTGGGCCCAGAGAAATATTTAATCACATGAACATCGACACGCTAAGAAGAAGAAGAGTGAGAATTAGCGAGAAAGTGGAAAGGGAATCAAAATAGTGATGTATTCTAGTTCTAGTTTCTAGTCACATCGCCTTTTCACAAGATTCGTATTTTCTCCCATTCTCTGAATCGGCTTTTACAATCTGCGTGAAAGAGAAATAGCTGTTACATTCTTAGTCTTTATCTCCTAGACCAGCCTGGAAAAACGATTTCAAAATTCAAATGTTTATTCAGTAATTAGACCTTTACAGGCACTTTTACACGTCAATAAGTATAATTTGAGATTAGGTACGTGCAAAGTATATAAAAAATTAATTTATTTTTAAAGAAAAGCTACCGATACCAGCGCTTCGTAACGACCACTGCTGAGAAGAAACACCGAAAGGAAGTCATTTTCATCGGTCGCCTGCTCACCAAAAGGGCTATGTCATACTATTGACGTACACCGTGGTGTAATGGTCAACACGCTAGTCCGCCAATCCGGAGGTTCTGGGTTTTAATTTCCAGCCAGAGCAATGACCTTTTTCAGAAACCCAACAATACTATATTATAAAATATAGTATTGTTGGGTTTCTTTGGCTCACTCTGTGTGATTTGTCCTATAAAAAGAAATTCCGCCAAAATCACTTAGAATAAACATATAGAATAAACACATTACGTCTTTTAGTTTATAAATACTTATAATATAATATAATAGGTATGAGTTTTAGATTCTTGTAAATAAAAATCTTAAAAAAGGCAAAACGAACTAAATCTGGTTTTATAATAACGCCCGCCTCGCAGATCTAAACGGCGGATTAAAGTTGGGAGTTTGGGAGTTTAAAACCGACCGTTGGACTAACTTTGAAGGAGTTGTGCTTTTCAAAATAATCTCTTTATGATTTCGAAGACGAAACTTTAAGATTTTTTTTTCTACAATTTTGACTACAGTTTTATAGGTTTGACGTAAATGTCCGTCATACGTCACGTCACAGGGAGTTTTTGGCGGGAAGTCAAAGGGTTCAGTTGGAGTTTGCTTTAAATTGTTTTGCAAATTGATTATAGTGGACTTTATAATATGTAATCGGTGAAGTTTAGTGTTATAAATGTTCATGCTCATGGATAATATGTAAAATGGTTAAAGTGGACTCTCATAGTGCGGCTGTAGTGATATTTATTTGCGGACTGCGGTGGACGTCTTTAGGCGCCGTCCGCCACTCATTCGGCTATGAGAACCAGTGGACTCTTATAGATTTGTCGCCAGAAGCTCCCTTGAAGCAATCAAAAGACCTCGCCAACCTTTGATTGTATAGTTAGGGTTAGGGTTAGTAAAAAAAAGTCACGTCACATCGAAATCGGTCACTAAAATGTCCAATCCGGTGGTGGCGTCGCTGGTCTGGTCGTTGGATTTCCTCTAATATGGTTGAGTTTAACGATGGCTGATCCGTGGTGATGGCGAGTAGGCGACCAATACTGTGAAAATGAGTTTCTTTCGGCGTTTCTTCTCAGCAGTGGTCGTTACGAAGCGCTGGCATCGGTAGCTTTTCTTTAAAAATAAATTAAATTTTAAGATACTTTACGCGTAACGTAAATTACGAGTATACTTATTGACGTGTAAAAGTGCCTGTAAAGGTCTAATTACTGAATAAACATTTGAATCTTTGAATCTATGGTCCATCCAATCGAGAGCTACGATGACACAGACAGACAATGACGTGTAATTTTTAACGGAGGTAATCAATAATGGAATAGTATAGACGGACAAGCAACTCTCTAAAGTGCCCTCCCCAAGTTATAACAAAGTTACAGTCTCCTGCCAGTGTCTCTGCAGGAAACAATCAGCTGATTGCCGACACTGCTCTCCGGATACCCGGTGTCGACCGACACTGCCAATTTTCATATTTTATTTATTTGTACGTTGTGTCTGAACCTTGCTTGTTATTATAAATATTCACTCTGCTAGCGACGAATATTTTTAGGCTCAACTTACACTGACGCAGAGTCGAAACGACGCGTGGCGCGCCTACGCGCGTTGGCGCGTGGCGTCTGGGGCGGGCCTGTGTCACTCCCCGTTTAGGTATCGAAAATATACCTACCTACATTAATAGTATGCGCACGGCGACCACTTTGAAGAGGAAAATTCAGTAACATGAATCATTTGTCCAGAGTAATAAAAATGAAATTGGCTTGCAATGACTGTCTAGGTATACGTGGGGCGCACTATAAGTTTCCGGAATGAATATGAAAAAATACTATTAAAGGTACAAAATTAATTTATTGTTTTTCAAAATAATCTCCCTTGGCGTCTATGCACTTTTTCATTCGATGAAACCAGTTTTGAAAACTTTTGTGCCACTCCTCTGTGGTGACCTCTGAAACGTGTTTTTCATACTCCTCGACAGCCTCTTCTGGTGATGAAAATCGTTGACCGCGTAATTGGTTCTTAATTTTTGGGAACAGAAAAAAGTCACAAGGTGCCAGGTCGGGACTGTATGCAGGATGACTCATGACTTCTACATTTTTCGCCTTCAAAAAGTCGTTTGTCTGTCTGGCCGTGTGAGAACTAGCATTGTCGTGGTGCAGGATGATACGGCGTTTACGGTTATTTTTACGGAGTTCGTCAATAACTTCCGGCAAACAAATGGTCGTGTACCAGTCACTATTCACTGTACGACGATTCTCTAAAGCAACAGTAGCCACGTGTCCAGTTTTATTAAAAAAAGAAGCAATCATCCGCTTAGATGCACTTTTCACGCGCGCCACTTTGGTTGGTTTCGGCTCATCTTGAAAGACCCATACGCTCGATTGCTGCTTTGTTTTGGGATCGTAGCAATAAATCCATGTTTCGTCACCTGTTACTATGTCCCACACCAAATTTGACGCACCTTCGTTGAATCTGGTAAGCATGGCACTGCACCAAGTGACGCGGTCCGTTTTTTGAGCCTCGGTCAAGTTGTGTGGGATCCACCGCGAGCACAGCTTTCTCACACCCAAATGTTTGTGTAGGATTAATTGTATTTGACTCATGCCTATTTCTAAGGATGCGCGAATTTCATGGTAGGTCACATGCCTGTCTGATTCAATCATACGGCGCACAGCATCGATGTTTTTGTTGGTCACAGCGGTGGACGGCCGACCATCGCGAGATTAGTCACTGAGATTGATACGACCACGCTTGAATTCTGCAAACCAGCTATAAACAGTTGTCTTGCATGGTGCTTCATTGCCAAAAGCTGTTTCAAGCCGAGCGATGCTCTGTTGTGCTGTCAAATTACACTTAAAATCGTAGAAAATCATACTACGAAAATTTTCCCGAGTTAAATCCATGTTGATGCAGACACACAATTTTTTAAATGGCGCCACAAGGTAAAAACAAAAGATAGTCAGATGAAACAAACTGCATTCTACGGCCAAAGAGTTCTATTTTCAAATGTTGCAATAAATTTTTAAAAATTGTTTATGTAAGTGGCCAGTTCCGGAAACTTATAGTGCGCCCTATGTATAAACGAAGAGGCGAGGAGTTCTGACGCGAGCTAAATTAAACCATAGCGCTAACCAGAGTTGGGCAAAATGTAATTAAACTACTAATTACTGACTACAATTACATTTTGTAGTTAGTAATCGCAACTACATAATTACAAAAAGTAATTGAAAAAGTAGTTGAACTATAAACTACAAAAAATAGTTGTAATCACAATTACAAACTACTTTTTGAAATTACATATTTTATAAAGATTTACTTACTTATAAATTTTCGTTTCTTGCTTACAACTTCTTACACTTACAATTTCGAAATATAACACCTTTAACACACGCCCGCGGTAATAAATTCTTATTGTAATTTGTAGTTATAACTACTTATTTACAATTACAAATTACAACTACAGTAGTTGCAATTGATGTAGTTAAATTTAATGTAATTTTAACTACTTTTAGTTAACTACATGTAATTGTAATTTGTAATCTATATATGTATTTGTTATAAATTATAGTGTCGTTGAGTTAGTATCCCATAACACAAGTCTCGAACTTATTTTGGGGCTAGCTCAATCAGTGTAATTTGTCCCTATATATTTAAATTTATAATCAAACTACACAATAGTAGTTAACTACGCCCAACTCTGGCGCTAACCACATTAAGTGAGTACTAGTACTTATTCTGTGGTACTAGTAGTTATTCTGTGTCTGGGGAAGTGCGGCTTTGCGCGTCGAACGCTCGTCGCGGTGCGTTACATAGTTGAAAAACATGACGCGCCGCGTCGCTTCGACTCTGCTCTAGTGTGAGTTGAGCCTTAGACGGTTTACTAATGCACAATACCTGGCACTCAAAACAAAAATGACGGCCGTCGGCGCATGTTTAATTGGAGATAAAATGTTAAAAGAGATTTTTTGATCTTTCTTTAAAGTCGAAATCATTTCTATCTGAAGTTCGGATAGAAATGTGATTCTAAACGGACAAACAACGTACAACAACGACCGCCATTTTTGTTCAACTTACGTGCCGGATATTTTACTGTATAATCTGTTCACCGAGAGTTGATAAATATTATAATAGAGACTACGTATGTGGACGCAGTAACAAATATATGTATATTTTTTTTTTTTACTAAATATGTACGGACAAATCACACAGATTGAGATAGCCCCAAAGTAAGCTAAGCTTGTGTTGTGGGATATTAACCCAACGATACAATATTTTACAACAAATAAATATATAGGTAAACACCCAAGACCCAGGACAATTTGAAAAATACCATTTTCCAACTTGCCCTGGCTGGGGATCGAACCCAGAACCTCCAGTTTGGCGATCTAGCGTGTTGACCATTACGCCACGGAGGTCGTCAATTTAGTTCGTCATCGTGCAAGCAAAGTATTAAAAATTCACAAAGCAAAAAATGGCCTTAGAAGTCTTAGTAACAGCTTCATTCTTAAGACAATACCTTCAATATAATACACCATTAACAATTCCTTTTCGTCCAGCCCTTCTTCCAAGAAAATGATTTGGCCTATTACAGTAATGGACTTCATCTACATACGAAACTAACCTTTAAAATTGAGAAAGAAAGTCGCAGTTTGCGTTGAAGATTGCACAGTTGCCCTTTGAACAAACTAGTAATTTGATTGAAGTAAGGGAAGGTCGAGTTCGGTCCAACAGGCTTTATATATAAGTCACCTCTTTTTCTAATCTTGGAGCGCAACTTATATCTGAAACAAGTAATAAATTGTGGAAGGTCATCTTGTTTTGAGCGGATATTTTTTTAAACCAAGTAGAATGCAATGCAACATAAATAAGTTACACAAAAATGGCAGACTTCAAAGCATTTTTGTACAAATTCCCGGCAAATTGAACCTAAATGGCGGTTATCGGCACATGTACAAATAATGCGCCGACGATGAGATTCAGATTTATTGTAAGTCACAAGTTTAAGGTAGTTACATAAAGATAAGTACAAGTGACGCCCTGTAAGGGCACAGCAAACATGAGAGCAACTAGTAGCCTAGTGTTAGCGCCTTTCTGGTGCTGACACTTGCAACACCGTGTAGCGGCTGGCAACATCGTAATGCAGCGGGCAACCCTATCAGATGGATAGCGGGACGATATTGCGCATGCGCGGTCAACGGTCTTCTGGATTCAAAGCTTGCCGCGTAAGGTTGTGTCAATCCATATATTATAACTTATTGAAGTCATCATCATCCGAGCGTATTCCCGGTTGCATCCTCAGCAGTAACGCTTCAGAGCCCGGGGTCCGCTACTTAACCAAGGAGATTTGACGAGGTTACTGGTTTTTACACAGAGCGACTGCCGTCTGACCTCCGCAACCCAAAGGGCAAACCAGGAACCAATCCTTGGATAGTTTGATGATCAAACGCTAGGTGGCGTTCGGGACCCACAGTTTTACGTGCCTTCCGAAACACGGAATCATCTTTCTTCTCGGATAATCAGGTGATTCAAGCCTGCAATATCCTATCCAGACTGGAAACAACTTTTAACAAAGTATGCTGCCCAGTGGGAATCGAACCCATGACCTCCGGGTCACAAGGCGAACGCCTTGACCACTGGACCACGGAGGCAATCGATATTATAACTTATTGAAACTTATTGAAGTAATTACAGATATTTCATAAAGTTCTAGTGATCAATGTATTAAGCTTAACGGTTTACCTAGCAAAATAAATATGTATTACGTATAACTGTGTCTAGTATTTATATTGCTCACACTAGGGTATGTCCCTTTCACGTTGTATTTAGTTAACCTCCACTTTTCTTGAAGTCGGTTGAAAAGCGTAGGTATATCTTTCACACAATCTCGCGCGGTGTCGCATCGTAACAATGCACTTACCTTATCGGCCTACACAATGTAGCCACGAGCAGACACGCAGTCTATTGTGCTTTTTCGATTTGAATAAGTTTTTTGAGAAAAAAATAATTTTTAGCGTCCCGTACCTAAAGGTTGAAAACGGGATCCTATTACTTAGACTCCACTGACCGTTTGCCTGTCTGTTTGTCTCTAGACTGTATGTATCTCATGAACTGTGATAGCTATAGTGCGTTTGTTTAGGTATTTAAAAGAATGTAAACAATCTTGACATGTCTTTATTGAAATATACACTTTCTAAATCAATACTTTCGCAAATTACAATTTATTTATTTTATAAATTATAAATTACATAATTTATTTGTAATTTGCATATATATCGTCATCATCATAATTTCAGCCGCGTAACGTCCACTGCTGGACATAGGCCTCTCCCAACGATTTCCAAAATTACTGATCAAGAGTGGCCTGCATTCAGCGCTTTCCAGCGACCTTGGTCAGGTCGTCTGAGCACCTTGTGGGTGAGTGTCCTACACTTCGCTTGCCAGTTCGCGGTCGCCATTCGAGAACCTTTTTGCCTCATCGGCCATCGGTTCTTCGCGCTATATGTCCCGCTCACTGCCACTTCAATGAGCTTATCCGCTGGGCTATGTCAGTGACTTTTGTTCTCCTACGAATTTCCTCATTTCTGATTCGATCACTTATAGAAACACCAAGCATAGCCCTCTCCATAGCGCGCTGAGCGACCTTGAGCCTTCTTATGAGACTCATAGTAAGGGACCACGTTTCAGAGCCATAAGTCTATTTTGGTAACACACATTGATTAAACACTTATCACACACATATTTGTACACTCACAAATGACATAATTTGAGTACAATCAGTACATCAATTTTATACAAATTGACATTAATTTCAAATTTGACATTTTTAATTAATAATTATGACATAGCAATGTATTCTCAGTCCACACATCTAATTTTAATATCAGTATAATTGTAAGGTTGACGTTTTTGGAGAAAATGCTGCAGTACAGTTTGTTACCGCTTCTTCTGTACTTGCGCTTTGGAGGCGGCAGTAAACTTAGTTGTAAGTAAATGATCTGACGTCAACAACTAACTATTAAGAAATCGAAAGAAAAAAGAAATGACAATTATCAAGTGATATAAATATCCAAAGATAAATAAATGATTTTTGACTTTGACATGAAATTATAATGAAATGCAAACCACTCAGAGCGCAATTTCGTGTCCAGATAAAGTTGGTACTATTTACTTAGGTAAGTTAGTGTAGTACTAAAACAACTACACGATTTCACTTGTTAGTTTAAGCTATAACAAGTACAAATAGTACTAACATTTGGCAGTCATACTACAAGTCTTTGATGGTTTGATACGAAACTCAAATAGAATATTGTGAATTGATATTAAAATACTTATATGTAATACTAGCTTTAACCCGCGACTTCATCCGCGTAGAAGTCGAAAATGTTTCTAATAGGATTTTTAATTCGTTCCCGTTTCTTATTTTTTACTACTTAACCACTTATTCAAAATTGTCATGTGTCTCGCTTTAAAAATGACGAATATTCATACAAACTTGCCTAATAGGGATACCTATTTCACCCCTATAGGGACGTAATTTTCAAAATCTAATAAATACATTATTATTTTCTACTAATTACTAAAATAAATATTAATTTCCATGTATCTCACTTTAAAAATGACGAACATTCATACGAACTGGCAGCCCCCTCTTTCACCGCCTTAGAGGTGGATTTTCCAAAAATCCTTTCTTAGCGGACGTCTCCTAGTCACAATCTACCTATCTGCCAAATTTCATCTTCATTGGCTAAGTAGTTTTCGAGATTTCGTGATGAGTGAGTGAGTAAGTGATTTTCGCTTTTATATATATAGATAGATAGATTAAACACCTACTAAAATATAATTATCGTAATAATATGAATAGAATAAACATTCAATATAAATATAATTAACGCCATATGGCGTTAAGAAGAAACACAAAGGTCGAGAGAATCGAAAAATAGGTATTTGTAAAATCTATTGCTGTCGCGCTGTGCTCTAACCACTTGTCGCGATGTGCGACAGATTCAACTGCGTTTCGGACCAAAGATATCTACAAAAAGTTCAAATTCAAAGTTCCGTGGTCCCCTGATTTCTCCTTAAAAACTAAATGGATTTAATTTTTTTTTTAGTAAAAAAATTTATAATACCTATTTTAGTGTTCATATGTTCTCTTTTTGTAATAGAACTTCGTCAAATGTGTTTGCTAGATTTTGGAACACAGTGGAAAATCAAACCATTTTATTTAGGTAAATAGAAGTTTGTATGTCTTATAATAATAAAATTATGAAAAAACCAAAAACATAGGGACATGCTTATATATCCAAAGATTTTGAGTGGAAAAAATAACTGCTCTACTCTCTCTTCAGCCAGGAAACAGAGGACTGCGTTTGTAAGGAATTTTATGTGCAAAGTTAAAATTCAAATTAATATCGCCAAGTGCGAGTTACACTCGCGTCGAGAGGGTTATATATAATAACAATAAATATATATATATTTATATATTTAGAGAAAATTGGCTGTGACAAACGGACGGACAGACAGACGCACGAGTGATCCTGTAAGGGTTCTGTTTTTACATTTTTTGTGCGGAACCCTAAAAATTTAAAGAAAGTATAAATTTATATCTTCTACTCAAATCTTATACTTAGGATATAGGACATAAAATAATAGGGAATATGCACGTTTTTTTTTATTAGCTTAATAAAATCTTTATTATCCACAGTAAAGAAATATAAAAGAATTTATAAAATAGCTTAATTAGCGACGTACATTTCAGTTAGAAAGAGAGTCCGATATGGACTGGTGACGTCAAAGTCCATATCATCTATACACTTGCCATAAAAATAGCGGTTTTGCGAGTGAAATAGACATATTTTCGTAAAATCGTTATATCTCGTTCGTTTTTCGACCAATTTTTATTCTGTTTTCACTGTTAGTACTTTACTTTTGAATATTTATGGATAAACTAGTTAGATAACACATATTTTTTAACACATTCTATTCAAACGGCGATATAAGTATTGAATGTGTGCCAACTACTGAGGATCGTACCCGCAGCAGATTTCACTTTATGATAATAACGGGTTTTCACTTTTAAAAGAAAGTTAGTCCGTTGGAAGACAACTTGGCAAAGACTCCCGGAAAAAGTTTTCGCGTTTATATCATACTAGCTGGTGCCTTTTATGACTCCGGGGTATCTGCATCAGGTGTTCCAGATCTCAAATTTTTATACCAAAAATAATATAATATAACAAATAATAATATAATATAATAATAAAAATATAACAAAAATAAGGCCCCAGACCGAGGTAGTTGGAGTGCTGGAAGGGAGGCCTTTGCCCTGCTGTGGGACAGTATCAGTTCGTCCACCAGGATCCCCCAGATAGATCCCTCAGGGGATAATTATAGGCTAAAAAAAATAATAGAAATACAACAAAAAATGCTAAGGCGTCATTTTTATATTTCTTACAGTTTAGCTGGACCATTATGGTTCTGCATCAGTGTAACATTTTTCAAAATCAATTATACCCTATATGTTGCCCAGGCTCAACAGCTATATAACGAATAAAGTATCATTCAAATCTGTTTAGTATTTCCGGAAATTAGCGTGTGTACAAACAGACAGACATTTCTTTTTAAATTCTTACTATGTCTCCATCGCCCCAATTTTTTTTTTTGAAGTATATTCAATATAATGACATTTGACCAGTATGTGGCCACGGCGATCCCTCTAACAAAACATACTGCATCTATTCAATTGTGTCATCTAAGGTAAACCATAGTCGCCTCGAGGGGATAGTTGCCTCGATTGCAATTACTCTAGTTTCGCGAATTAAACACATGTTATTTCATATATTTATCGAGAGACTGCAACTACAACTAAGTTGACCGTGTTGCATGTCTGTGTGATTGAATACCTAATGAGAGTAAATGTCCTATTTCTCGACGGAGCATCTATTCTAATCGTAATTTACATGGATTAGACAACTATCCCCTATATGGGATAGTTGTGGATGGCGACCGCGTACTCGCAAGCGAAGCGTAGGACACACACGACACCCACAAGGTCAGACGACCTGACGAAGGTCGCTGGAAAGCGTTGGATGCAGGTCACTCTAGACAGGTCATTTTGGAAATCCTTGGGAGAGACCTATGTCCAGCAGTGGACGTTATGGGGCTGAAATGATGATGACCAAAGTTGTAGAGCGTAAAAATTGAAACGGTTAATGTTCTTATCATTATTCATATGCTCAACCGTTTTTGAGATAGAGGGAGGAGAGCGCGCAGTGCTCAGCCTAACGACCTCCGTGGCGTAGTGGTCACTATGCTAGTCCACCACCCAGAGGTCCCGAGTTCGATCCCCGGTCAGGGCAAGTCGGAAAATGGCCCTTTTCAAATTGACCTGGGTCTTGGATGTTTATCTATATATGTATTTATTATAAAATATAGTATCGTTGAGCTAGTATCCCATAACACGAGTCTCGAACTTACTATGGGGCTAGCTCAATCAGTGTAATTTTTCCCTATATATATATTTATTTATTTTTAACATACTAGTTAGGTACTCCAATAGTGAATGTTATTCCGAGGCTGACCCATATTTTTTGCTAAAATGATTGGGCTAATAATTTAAAAGAAAAATACAAAATTCCTCTTTAAGGGAGGAATTTTGTATTTTTCTTTTAAATTATTATTTTAGCGTTATATATTTTTGGCGTTCCGTTCCATCAACCGGGAAAATTATTGAAATCACTGCACAAGAAGTCAAACAATGAATTCGAGGTTTCTGCTTCAGGATGTAGACGGAGACATTCGTATCGTATAAGGGGGGAGGGGGGGGAGGCATTTATTGTGTTCTGTTAAGACATTCCTTGGAAATATCGACAAATGGGGTGAGCTGGGGTGACTAAGTCTGGCTCTGATGTCGGAAATTATAAAAATAAATTAAACGAATTTATTTTTAGGATACCTTTGACACTTCACTTAAAATAACCTTTGTACTAAAATGTTCAACTCTTATTAGAAAGTAACGGCCTTTATTTAAACAAACACATATGTACTAACATTACAAAATGATTTTAAAAATAATCAAAACTAATATTATTAAACTTAAACTAGTCACTAAACTAAAAATTAAATTAAATAATATAAAAATTTACCCCAAATCACTGCTCTCGCAGCGTAAGGTGCCATCAACAATGGCGCCATTCCCCCGTTAAATGGTCAGGCTCAACCTTTCGCCAAATTGCGCGCCAGCCCTTGGATCTCCTAAAGCATCGATGCCTCCTCCTTGCGTCGTAACCCTCATTGCTGAGGGTCGTGATCGCTATGAAACACCTTCTTGTGTACTATGTCCCGCCATTTAGTTCTGTGCTCTGCAGCTCGGATGGCGTCGCTGACTTTGGTCCGAGTGTCGAGCAAATCTGGTCGGACCAATGCATGGGATTTCGTCCTCTGGATCTTTTTCCTTCTATTTTACCTGTCAACAGAGTTTTTTCAAGGTCCAATGTCCGAAGAACTCAAGTATTCTGCATAGACATACTGGGAGAATCTGGTCTATATTTCTAGTTGTTTGAAGATAGATACGTTCTTTCGACGTGCTGTTCATGGAATCCGAAGCATTTTCCTCCAGCACCACATCTCAAAAGTGTCGATCCTGGAGCGATCTAATTTCCTTCGGGTCCAAGTCTCAGCGTTATAGAAAAATATTGAAAATATCAGGGTAGTGACTAGTTTCTTTTTCAGTTTGATAGAGATGTTTCTATTGATCCAGGTCCGATCCAGTTGTGACATGGCATTCTTGGCCATACTTATTTGCCTGCCCACGTCGTATTCACACGATCCAGTATTTGAGATCTAAGGCATCGACGGCGACACGGGCTTCCGCACCCCAAGACCCCAAGGACTCGATACTCGGATACGGCTCTCCTAAAGCCGCATATTTACGCCTCATATCTACCTATATGTAATTGCGATACTTCTCCACGCCTTTTCGGCCCTATTTGGTGGACTACATAGGTATATCTACGTATTACATCGCCGCGGCGTTGGTAGAAATTTACAATACCACAGGATCTTCAAATTTTCCCGGGTTAAAATAGTATTTTATGCAACAGTTGTATAAGAAGGTTTATAAAATGCGAGTGGCGTAGGTTACGTTGCGAGCCTTGGCGAGCATCGTAAGGAGTCGCCATCAAGCATTTTTTGACATACTTATACAACATTGCATACAATACTTTTTCTACGACTACATTTACTAAAATAAATTCAAAAATAAACAAAGAAAAGTATGAAATACTACCATATACTAGGTATCTATGGAAGGCCTTATTTTTTTTTAATTGACGTCATCCTAGTGGTCAGAAGTGCCATTTTTGAAACATGGAGTTACCTAAACGAATGTTTTTTTCATACAAAAAACCGTTTGTTCAGTGTTTCCACGTTTGAAAAATGGCACCATATGTAAAAATAACGATTTTATTATGTTAGCTTTTATTTTATTATGTTTTAGCGTTATTTTAGACTTTAACAACTTTCCAATAAAGAAAAAATATACACATAATTTTCCAAGCAAAGTGGTCACCCTACAGCTCAGGCCCGCCTCAAGGGTCCACAAAGACTTTTAGCGGCAAATAATAAATATTTCTGCAATGAACAGGACCGGACTGGGATGTTTGACGGTCGTATCGACGATGAAGTCATAAAATGCTTGTAAAATGCCTAATACACTTGGGTATCGTTCTATGGTTACTTATTTTTAGGGTTCCGTAGTAAACAAGGAACTTTTATAGTTTCGCCATGTCTGTCTCTCTGTCCGCGGTTCTACTTAGAGACAATTAGTGCTAGAAAGCTATAATTTAACATGTTTAATGTACATACATACGTACATTAAATATGTCGACAAAGTGATAAAATAAAATCATAATAATTTGTTTTGACAGCTCATAAAAACATGTTGACTCCCACTTTAAATGTACTTATGAGATTTAAAGTGGGAATCAATATTTTTTTTTCATGATTGACCCATAATGTGGCATTGTTGAATAGGTCTTTTAAAATATTGTAAGTTCGGAAACACCATTTTTATGAAAAAAAAACATACAAAGAAATATGCTTTTTGTTAGAGTTAAGTGTCCTCCCTCGAGCTGCTAAACGATTATATATGTGAAAAAAATTACGGCAGTAGCAAATAATTATAACGAAGTTTGAACGAAAATTATCAGAGCTAGGTAAGGTTTACGAATCAAAGAGTTATACGCGACCAACTTATAAAATGTATTCGGATAAGTAAAATCTCATACAAATCCAATAGCAAATTAGATTTTTAGACGTTGTTATACCCGTAAACTTAAAGACGGTATTCGCCAACTACGGAACCTGCGCGTGAAACGACACGCACTTCTATGGTTATTAATATTGGAAAATAAAGTTTATATTACACAGTTGTTTCCTTCTAAGCCAAATATTGGTGGATAAGTAGGTTTATGATGTTTTTAGCGTATGTATGTTTTATGGCATCAGCTTTTACAATTGTTTTTCACATTTACAACAAGTAATTATTTAAAAAATATTTTAAAGCTATTGCATAGTTTTTATCGCGGGCTTTATGAGTGTAGACACAAAGTACTATATATACTAGGTGTAGACTAGCTGCTAACTGCTCATAATAAAAATTCCTGAATAACTTACATGTATTGTGATATACTAAAAAAAATTATATTAACTACTCATTTATTCAATAAAAGATAAATTTGTTTTCTTATCGGTCACCACGCTCAAAAAGTGTAACTTGAATTAATATCAAAGAAAAAAATACTGCATAAATAAAAAATAAATAAATACTTAATTATAATTGTATAAGTTGATAAAAAGCTATGCAATAGCTTTACCGCGGCAGTCTCCGAGTGCCACACTTTTTTTTATAACAAGATAGTAGACGTGGGGGAAAAGCAGTCAAATTCAGATGGGACTGGGCTGGGCACGTGTGTAGGATGCACCTAGGATGGGTGGGCCAAGAATGCTACAGAATGGGTGCCGGCAGGTTGGCGTCGCAAGAGAGTTCGCCCAAGGACAAGGTGGTGTGATGATCTGACGCTTCTCGACAAGACCCCAGAAGTCCATCATGTAAGATAGAGATCAGTGGCGTGGGAGGGGAGGCCTTTTCCCAGCAGTGGGATAGTAGAGGCTAATAAAAAAATAAAAAAAATAACAACCTTTTATCTAAGACCATTAATTAACTTAAAAGTTGAAATTGCTCCTAAAAACGATGGGGTTGCATCGTTTCATTACTGACTTTCGGCTCCATCATCAGATCAGCTCCATGTCATCATAATATTGCATTGTCACGCGATATACGTATGCGTAAAAAGTTTCAGCTCAATCGGAAACCGGGAAGTAGGTCAAATTTAATATGCAAGATTTGATTACAGACAGACAGACAACGGGACAGGTGGAACTAAATAAAAGCTTGTAAATTAGTTCGTTTGACCTCTCGTATCCCAAATCTAATGCGTCGTTACTTTTAGACTTACTCGAATATATGCATTGTTTTTAAGCTATTGCATAGCTTTTATCGCGGGCTTTGAGCGCGGCGACCGAATCAAGAAATTCCGTAACGAAAATAAAACCTAACACTCATCGTCTAACGTCGTTTCAGTTCGGTAGACTTCGGCACGGTGTTTATGTGCGTGCGAAATTACTAACTATTACAGCACCAGCACTAAAAAAAGGAACTAATTTGTCAGATGGCTTAAAGTTTTTTTTCTTTTTCTAGCCTATCAGGTCCCATAGTTGGGCAAAGGCCTCCCCTTGTTGTTTCCAGCTGTTTCGATCTTTAGCTACTTCTTTCTAATCCTTGTCGAAAGCAGACAGGTTACTCCGTCTGATTTAAGGCCTTCCCCTTGATCATTTTCCGACTCCTGGAATCCACATGGTCGTTATGTGAGCCCAACTGTCCGGCGCCATTTGGCAAACGTGACCCGCCCAGTCCCATTTCAATCTAGCACTCTTCCTTCCTACGTGTAAAAACCAGTAACCGCGTCAAATCTCCTTGGTAAGATAGCGGACCCCGGGCTCTGAAGCGTTACTGCTGAGGATGCAACCGGGAATACGTGAGGATGATGACTCTTCCTTCCTACGTCGACCACTTGGGTGATGGAGCGTTGTTCCTGATACGGTCTGTACGTTTTACACTCAACATACTGCGCTCCATTGCCCTTTGGCAAACCTGCAGTTTGAGCTTCTATTTTTTTGTTGGCGACCAAATTTGAGCATCGTAGGTTAGGATGATGGGCAAGATACACATGTCCATGAGCCGTCTCTTTAGGCAATGTTTAAGGATAGATAATCTCCTTGTTGCAAAAATAGGGTCCTTACTGCGCGGGAACGAAGAAGCTATAGTTTTCGTCGCGTTTGAAAAGCGTTCTACGTTTTTCCTTACTCCCAGACTATATGGCAAAATGCGATTAAAACGCTATAAGTACGAGATTTAAAGGGCTTACGTTAGATTATAAGGGCTGGTACGTATTTTGGCCAAAGGCTGAGCTTGGCCATTCAACGCGGAAAAAAAATTGGCCGCCAGCCTCTTGGGTGCCCTATTCTGCGAGCGCAGCGATTCAAACTCATTTTTTTATAGAATTTGACGTTATTTATAGTATTTACATCTAATTTAGTTTTTTGTAAATAGTTTATATTCAGTTTAATCATTATATAGTTTATTTATGTTATTTAAATTTATGACAAATACATGATTGGAAAATAAAATAGTAGATTATGAAGTCGGTTTAAATCGACTGGTTTTACTCCGTTGAATAGCACACAAGCAAATATTTAACAATCGCCAGAGAGATTTACTGACCGCTGCGGGCCGGTCGTCAGATTTATACATCTGAGAGAGTTACCCATTACCACAGGCATGCCTACCCATCGCCTTATATAAACATAATTATTTCTCTTTCTTGTCACTAGATGGCGCTATAGCTATTTATTAAAACATTAAAATATGTTATTACTGTTATTTAAATAAAGTCTCTAGTTCCTAAGCCGTGGATAGCTCGAATTGCCCTTTTTTGTAAAATGAAAATAGTCTGAATATCGGCTCAGGCGATGTACCTACGCGAGCTTCGAAGCGAGTTTGCCCGGTTGTATGAGTCAGTGTGGATTTGGCATTCGGATGCGCTCTCATGTCGCCCGTCGCTTGTACATCATGCGATTTTTTGATGTTTTCGCTAGTTATCGAACTTGTAAATTCATGCATATTCATTTCATGCTATCTGCTGTCTTTACCTATCAAAACTATCGCTTGTGCACCTTCTTTCTCTAAACTGTACGTAGTGTTAAGTGGAGTGCAATAAATTGTGCATCTTTCATCTGCTGCTTTTACTGCGATACACCCTGTTAGTTATACAGCGAAGTTCATCGTTCCTGAGCCAGCAAACAGTACTAGTATTAATCCAGGAGCTATATACCACGCACACACCAAAATACCGGTGGAGCTGGTGACCGAGCCTCTGTCTGTTACATGGAATCGACCACATGATGATACACAATCTACGGCTGAATTACTCGTAGCAGCAGCTATCGCCGTTAGCGTCAAAACAATATTGGTCCATTTGCGTCAAATTGGCAAGGTAAAAAAGCTTGACAAATGGGTGCCCCACGAACTCAATGATCGCCAGCGCGAAGTACGCGTCGAGACGTGCCTTGCACTGCTCAATAGACACATAAATGAAGGAATTTTGAACCGCATTATTACCTGCGATGAAAAATGAATTCTGTTTGATAACCGCAAGCGCTCAGCAAGGTTGGATCCTGGTCCAGCACCTAAACAATGCCCTAACCGAAAATCCACCCCTAGAAAAGTGATGGTCACTGTTTGGTGGTCTAGCGCCGGTGTGATTCATCACAGCTTCTTACCAAACGGGGTGAGCATTACTGCAGATGTGTACTGTGAAGAACTGAACACAATGATGGAGAAGCTGGCACATCTCCAACCAGCATTGGTCAATCGCTCCTCTCCGCTGCTCCTGCACGACAACGCGCGACCTCATACTGCACAGCAGACGGTCTCCAAGTTGCATGAACTGGGGTTGGAAGCTCTCCGTCATCCGCCCTACTCACCAGACCTTGCGCCTATAGACTACTACTTTTTCCAGAATTTGGATAACTTGGCGGGAAAAAAATTCAATACCCGAGAGGCAGTACAAAATGCCTTTGAAGAATTTGTTGCCTCCCGTCCAGCTGATTTCTTTAAGAAGGGCATCAATAAACTGCCACTGCGTTGGCAAAGATGCGTTGATTGCATGGGTGAATACTTCGATTAATACAAATAAAAAATACATGAAAAAAAATCGTTTAAATTTTTTCATACAAAACGGCAATTTCATAGGTAAAGACATGATATTATTTATTATATACTTATAATGTACTTTTCAATTTAAAACAGTCATTTATTTATCGGTTTTAGACACTAAATATGATAAAACTGATTAACCAACAATTATTTATCCAAACAAGTAGGTACACTTGTTTGGATAAATAATTGTTGGTTTAACTGTGCTCGTATTATAACCAGAGTTGATTACTGAAGAATTTTTAAATTATTTCCTCTATTAGGAGGATTTTTTAGTTCGTTTAAGTGTTTAAGGAAGAGATCTTTATTATGTACTGTATTATATCTCGTGCGTGCGGTGCTGCATATTTCATAGATTTAGAAGTAAATTTTTTTTAGTCTATGGCATATTTAGCTCACCTGTCATTCTAATTTATACACAAATGTCTAAATGCCGTCCGCTAGTCTGGTCACGTCTGAATAGCGGCGAAAAGTGTCACGTCACGTGGTCAGGACGGTTCTCACGTGACACCTACAATAATGATACCGGGCGGGAAATATATATGTTTTTTTGTATTGTTAAACATAAGTTGCCTCTGCGTTGGACGGTATTTCCTACTTCACCGGACGATGGGAAATATTCATGCGCGAGCGTTTATACACAGCACCGCGGAGTGATAGGTGGCGCTGCTGCTAGAAAAACCTCTGCCGCGGCACATACTTATTCTGTGTTGCCGTGTGTAACACAAGTCTCGAACATACTTTTGGGGCTAGCTCAATCAGTGTAATTTGTCCCTATATAGTTATTTATTTATTTCTTCTGTGCTTGCGCTTAGGAAGCGACACTAAACTACCGAAAACGGTGGAGCAGTGGACGCTATATTGCTCTATTATCATGAAGTCAGATATTTTAACAAAAAAACTAACATTTTCCGAATGTTTTTAGCCTAAGTTGTCTCGAGACTATATTTTTAGATTTTTTGACTAAAATACCGTATTCAATTACAAACAGTGGCACCACTCGCAACTGATGACGTATTCTTAGGCCAATCACGTGACCAGCCTTCACGGGAAGAAAATACGAAGCATAACATAAGTCAACAATTAGATCGGTTTGTATATGCATTGAGAAGGATAAGGCATACAGTTTCAATAGAGACAGCCTTACAGGCGTACTGTGGGTATGTGTCTTCAGTTTTAAACTATGGGTTAATGTTATGGGCCAATTCTGTAGAAGCAGATAGAGTCTTTAAACTTCAAAAGAAATGCGTACGTGCGGTATCTAATGTGTAGTATTTAGAAAGTTGTAAACCCTTATGTAAGAACCTTAAAATATTACCTTTACCATGTATGTATATTAAAGATTTATGTTGTTTTGTAAAAGATCATCCGCATTACTTCCCTTTGTTTTCTCAAGTTTCCAAGAGACAATTAAGATCAAATTATATTTGTAAATTAAATCAACCACGTGGACGCAAATATATTTATACAAAAAATGCGTACCACATGTGCATACAAGTATACAATAAACTGCCAAATAGTATTAAATTGCTAAATAAGAATAAATTCAAAAAAACATTGACGGAATGGTTGAATGAAAAAAGATTTTATAGCATTAAAGATTATATAGACAGTTAACATTGAATTTATTTAATACTAATATTTTTTTTAATGTAAAATTTGATAATAAATTTAAAATTATATTTAGAATTAAAATTGTATAATGTGAATTTAATTAAGTAGAATAACATATATATTGTTAATATTTGCACGCCTGCAAGCAGGTTGGTTGTATAAATCATGCAAATAAATGATTCTATTCTATTCTATTCTATTCACCACTAACAGGTTAAATCAGCCTGAAGTCCCATTTCTGAAAGGCAGAGTCACCTAAACGAATGTTTTTTTCATACAAAAAACCGTTCTTTTATTGACTCCGACTTCGAAAAATAGTGCCTCTGGTCTGGACAACTAGCCAAGTCGTCGAACAGAACAAAATTCAAAGACAAGTGACATTGTTTTGTGACGTTTTATTTCATTATCAGTAAAAAATAATTAATTTTGATCCAGGATAATACCCAAAGCTGGCTAATTTAACCGCGACATACCTATATATTATTATACAATGTCGACGTGACACTGCGGCTGTCCGTACGTGCCGGGCCTGTCAAAGCTCGGACATTTTTTGTGTACATTACAGCGGCTGCCTGTGGATGACACCCGGCGACCGTGGTAAATTATTCAGGCAATAATTATATGGATATCATGTTTTATTCAGCGACAGGTAACGTTCTGCGAATATCGGAGGCTAGATCACGTATAAGGTCTTTCTTTATTTTTCCGATTGAGTTGCAATTTTGCACGCATACGTTTATCTCGTGACAATGCAATATTATGCCTCATTTTGTAACCCCTTTGTGAGGATGGCCCGTCAGTGTACAATGTGACACAAATAAGTTGAACAAAAATGGCGGACTTCAAACCATTTTTGTACAAATTCCTGACACGTAAATTAAACCAAAATGGCGCTCGTTGGCGCATTACTGGTACGTGATACCTGCGCCGATAACCACCATTTTGGTTCAACCTACGTGCTCGGAATTTGTACAAAAATGCTTTGAAGTCCGCCATTTTTGTTCAACTTATTAGTGTCGCATTGTAACGAGATTGCTTTAACTAACCTAGAATTTGATGTTTTTGATCTGAAACTTGCCTCATACATTAAACTACTAGAGCGAATCAGGAAATTACCTAAAGTACATATTTAATAGGTGAGTATTTCATTATTATACTTACTTGTTTTCTCTTGGAGTGTAAGATTCTTCTCTGATTTGTTCTTGTTTGTACACACATGAACATTTTTATTGTTTTTTTTTTTATAATTTTTATATGTATTTTTGTAATAGTTGTAATCTGTTTTGTGTGATAATAAAAAAAATATGGTGGGATAGAACTGATATGGCAAAGGAATTCTGTAATGAAACGACGCAACACCATCGAATTTGGACTCCTTTGATTCGTCTTGAAATTTAAGATCTATGTTTTAGATAACAGCTTGTTTTAAGAATGTGTTTTTGAAATTATTACTTGTTTTTATTTTTAGCTTACACACATAAGTACTAAATGTTTAGTAGGTAAATAAGTACATGAACCCTGGCAGGGTATTGCAAACTACAAGTATGTAGTTGAATTTATACACGGTGATTGGTTTTGGAACCGAAGGCCACTTCATAAGGATCGCTAATAAGACCTAATTAGCTAATCAAAATAAAAATTCTGAAACCAAATATGTTGACTAAAACTCGAAAGTAAAATCGTGAGATCAATTAGTAGTACCGCCGGCCGGCTAGATTTCGAGTTCATCGGGGTCACGCGTCAGTTATGAACGGGCGTAACTACGTGGTCACGATCGAAAATCATTTTCGTAACTTTTTTATCTTATGTCATACACAAATTTGGATTACGTATATATACGGATACAGGAATTAATTTACTACATGACATTCTTTTTTCCAAAACCAATGAAAAGTCAGCGTGTATAATAATAATGATTTTATTTCAAGAATATTATGATTGAAATATGTCAGAAGTTGTTAGTAATTAAATTGGATGTAGTTTTAACGAAAGGGCAATTCTACCTATGCTAACTAGTCGCCCCGTGAACTCGCAGACCTTTGAGTTGCGGAGGTAAGACGGCAGTCGCTCTGTGTAAAAACCAGTAACCTCGTCAAATCTCCTTGGTAAGGTAGCGGACCCCGGGCTCTGAAGCGTTACCGCTGAGGATGCAACCAGGAATACGGTCGGATGATGATGACTCAGATGGAGTGGTCATATTCTAGGCCGGAAGCCACACGGGCACAATTTTTACAGTTTGGTCAGTTCAAAACACGAATCAAAAGCATGGACTAGGAATGAATTAAAATAACAATTAGTTTATTTCCTACGCAAATTAAAGCGGCCATTCCGTTTTACTTTTCATAGCGTAACTGATCTTCCTGTAAAACTTCTGAACTAACAGGTATCTTGTACGCTATTTCTGGGTTTATATCGAAACAAAAAATTTAAATTTAGAAGTAAGCCTCAAAAAATCTGCTTCTATGCACAATTTTATAAAAAACCACGTTTGTTGAATGGTAGCCCGATTTGTTGTTATAGCAGCAACACAAATACATCATCTGTGAAAATTTCTGCTGTCTAGCTGTCACGGTTCATGAGATACAGCTTGGTGACAGACAGACAGACGAACGAACAGCGGACTCTAAGTAATAGAGTCCCGTTTTACCCTTTGGGTACGGCATCCTAAAAATACTCCGACTTTCAAAAGTTTACCCCTTTAACTTCTAAACCGCTGAGCCGATTTCCATCTAACTCAGCCAGAACCATTTCGATCAAGACAGCTTTCATATAAAAATTACCACATCAAAACCGGCCCATTCGTTTAGGCTCTATGACGCCACAGACAGATACACAGACATGTCATACTTAGTTGGTGCAATAAAGAAATTTTATCTTATCTAATCTTATCCATTTAAGGGAACTCTTCCATAAAACAAACAAATCTGTGCCACATATACCACCTCACGTCACTAATGCAATTTACTACACTCTAAGGGTTGTCACTTATCTTATCTTCTTCATTCAACAGGCTTAAGTAACCGAGTTCAAAAAAGGTTTTTTTTATTAATGTTCCCCATAACTCGAAGACGCCTACACCAGTTGGGAAAATTCTTTTATTGCTTGAAAGGACATGCTTGTCGGTTGGATCATATATACAATGTGTATTTTTCATACTTGATCAAACGAAATCTGCGGATATTAGACGAAATACTATCGATAAAAAATCGTTATTAACACTTTAATTTTTTTTCTAACGCTCGTTTTTCTATTTCTACTTTTTGCTCTTTAAGTAAACAGCGTATTTTCTTCAAACTTGTCTCATTTGAAAACTACAAAGTTTAAGAAGCTAAGAAAGTAAAAAATAATTTACAATACCAAACAGGAAATTAGTTCAGAACAAAAAAACGGTTGTCTGTAAAGTCAGTTTACTGACGATAGTTGAACGTGACAACGTCTAGGCCGATTGTGCCTCGTTGTCGCTCGTTGCGCGTTCTCGCTTGCACTTCAAGCCTCAAATGGAACGCCTCAGAGCGAGGTAACGCCGCATGTGTCATATTTTTTCGTGCGTGCAGCCGGCTCCATCGAATTAAAAGACGTTGTCACGTCAAAATAATTGTCGTAAAAATTAAAGTGCCTGTATTTTTTAAATAACTAACATAACGATTTTTTTTTACGTTTTTCTGTCGATAATATTTCGTCTAATATCCGAACATTTCGTTTGATCAAGTATAAAAAATACACATTGTATTTTATCAAAATCGGGTTTTGAAGTTCGGTGTTAAAGCAGATTTTTGTTATCATTATCAATCCACTAATCCCAATAAATGGATCCGACGAGCTCGGTGGCCCGGCGGGAGTTCGCATTACCAGCGGTTTCGCAAGTTAAGCGACACCGGGCGTGGTCCGCGCTTGGATAAAATTAAATTTAAATTAAATATATAGGGACAAATCACACAGATTGAACTAGCCCCAAAGTACGCTTAAGCTTGTGTTGGGATACCAACCGAACCTGTGTCAGCCCTGTGTGAGTGGAGGCGGCAGGATTACCCGACATTCACATAACGTTGTTACGTGTGCGATGCACCTAATGGACTTAATGCGATGCTGTAATGTTGTGTCGAAATATGGGGAATTTGTTTTGAATATTGTTTTGTTTGTTAGTAAAGAATATTGAACACAAATCATTAAAAAAAAAAGTTTGTTTGCAAGGTAAATTAAAAAAAAGTAAATTAAAATTATACACTCAGGCATCAAACTAAGCTACAACTACCTACTTCGCGTCTCCAGCTCCACTCATCTAGCCCTTAAGTCATGTCTATTAAGCTCTACGACAAACTACCAACCGCCATCAAAGACATAGAGAATAATAAAACGTATCTACACAAACTCAAAGAACTATTGACTAATAAATGCTATTACACAATAAACGAATATTTGGAAGACAAAATTACACCGTAAAGGCAATATATTAAATTAATAATAATTTCTGACATATATAAAAAAAAATTGACACCTATTAACTATTATCAATGTAAAAGTTTGACATCTACTAACTTATTATTAATGAATAAACTTAGTGTGGAGACACACGCGATGTTTTAGACGCGGATTGTTCCGTACGGAAACACGCTCCGGGTAGCGCCCGTACAACGCTTTCCTCTCAATCGTACCGAACTCTCGTTTCACAGTACTGCGGGCGCTTCCCGTACGGGTCGCAAGTATTACGGCCGAAACGTACGGGTCTCTCGCACAGCTGTGAAACCAACCTTATAATACGAATATAACTTGCATGAATATTATATAGGTACATAAAATGAAATATATCATAAAATAATTCAATAACATAGATTTGACAAAAATTCGGCCCCTCCCCATCGCAGCGCCCGTCAGGGTCCTTAATTGTTACTTATTTTGTTAATAAAGATTTGTATTATACATTAAGGAAGCAATAAATTATATGATATGATATGATATGATAAAGACACCATCTAGTGATCAGTGATGGAACTACATAGTCCAACCGATGTTAAGTGGAATTTATACTGTTGGTGTCCGAATAGGATTTCTTCGATGACACGCACCGATGATAAAGAAAAATATTGATTGCAACTCCAATAGTACACAAATTACAATTTTATTGCTTATATTGTATACTTTTCATTGTGTGGAAATAGACACACATAAGTTTATTTGCCAGGCAAACTAAAAACCTCCAACTTTCAAGAACGCCATCTGGTTATGACAAGCGAAACTACATAGTACAATCGATGTCGGTAGCGCCATTTTTTATTTGCTCATCAAATTAAGGGGCTACCTGAATTTTTCGGGGTCCAGTGCTGCTCCCATTTTAAATAAATCATTTGAAAGGAAACAGAGATATACTATTTCCTCCACAGGATTTATTTCAAATGGGGGCAGCACTGGACCCCGAAAAATTCAGGTAGCCCCTTAACGTAAGTTGCGTAATGTCACGCCTAACGCCATCTATTACTGGCCCGGTAAATTAAAAAACCCCGACTTTTAAGCGTTAACCCCCAGTAACTTTTGAACGGCGAACCGATTTTCATAAAACATAGTTAAGAACCACTGCAAGGGTACTTATAACAAATGCGCACTCACTCGCTAGATAAGTAAACACAAAGCAAAAACTTAACAATCCAACAAGTCGCCGGTTACAGTTGCTGCCAACATTATCTAAACTAATATTATAAAGAGGAAAGATTTTATTGTTTGTTTCTTTGCATCGAATAGGCTCCGAAACTACTGGACCGATTTTTAAAATTCTTTCACCATTGGAAAGCTACTCTATCTGCGAGTGACGCAGGTTTTATTATATTTTCAAAACATTTTGGATCCTTACTAAAACTTTTTTTAAGAATTCCTTACATCGCGTGCGCTGTGGAAACTATTGATGACATAAAACAAAATAATGTACAACAACTTAGTAGAACACATCATTATCTACAAAAAGTTTCGCAACAGCATATGTCTAACTATTGTAGTTATATCAAAAAAACTGATTTTTTTATTTTAAAATGTTTAATTGGACTGACGCCGCTAGAAAAGGGTCTTTATTTGTACCTTGGTATAAATTTTTTTCAAAATAAATTCATATTTAACTTCATACTTAATACTGCTTCAATACCTGTATATAACTGTTTGATTCATTCAATTCGAACATTCCATTCGAAAGATATCACGAGTTTAAAAATGTAAGTAAAAAAGTCACGTGGTCGCCGCTCACCCCGCTCGGCAGCACCGTGATATACGATGCGATGTAGGCGCCACTGGGAAACGCGGGGCGAGACAATTTTTGATTTTTTTGTTAAATAAGGGCGGGCCGCTAGTAAACAATATAATGGTTTAATGTGAATTTGATGTGTAATATCAGCGGCACACTTAAAATTTCACAACACGAGTACTACCCACATTTTATCATTTTTTATTATGTAGTATAATATATTTATTCATTGTGTCCTGCATTATTTAAGTCCTGTAGTTTATTCTTGATTTTTATTTAGTACTAGCTTTTACCCGCGGCTTCGCTCGCATCGAATCCATTAAATAATTGGATAGTGTAGATTTACGCTTCCGAGGCATTTTTTAGACATATGCTTTCAGTGACAGTTAAAAATAACAATGGTACCTAACCTCAAAAATTCCAAACAGCTGAAACTATAGAAAATGTTGATATTTGTTGACAATTTTTTTTTTTTTTTTAATATTTTTTTTTTAATAAAAAGTACCCTATGTTACTTCTAGTACCTCCCAGAATATGTGTACAAAATTTCATGATTATTCGTCAAGTAGTTTTTGCGTGAAAGCGTAACAAACATCCACGCTTTCACATTTATAATATTATATTATAGTAAGGATTTAACACGTAATTTAACAATTTTCACAACTGATTGCCCTTGCACCTCATTAAGGTTTTAGCTGAATCAGCGCATTGCTCTTTTAGCAATACTTTCGCTGAGTCTACGACCTTTTTGTGCTGCTGCAGCATACGTACACACATCACATCGCTTAAAACCTGTCTTTAATCATTTAATATACACAAAAGTAATTCGTGTATTTCCTCGTGTGAGTGTGTGTGTAAAGTTTTCATAAATAGGGTTCACGAGATACAGCCTGGTGACAGACAGACAGACGGATGGTCAGACGGACAGCGGGGTCTTGATAGCCCCCGCTGTCCGTCTGACCGTCCGTCGGCGATAATAGGGTCCCGTTTTTACCCTTTGAGTACGGAACCCTAAAAAACACGACTGTATTTCGGTCTTCACTCAACGCATTCTCTGTTCCGACACTAAACTACTACACTGGCTGGGATTGTATAATTCGAGAGACAGAGTTTTGCAATTTGCACCTCGAATATCTTTGTTAGCGGGACGTTTGCTACATAAAAGAAGCTACGCTTTTGGCTCTTGTGTAACTTTTGTTCTTAGTTTATTAGTTTTTAACCGACTCCCAAAAAAGGAGGAGGTTATCAATCCGTCGCGATCCTTTTTTTTTAAATTATATATGTTCACCGATTATTCAAAGACGCCTGGACCGATTTAAAAAATTCTTTTTTTTGTTTAAAGGGTGTACTTTCCAAGTGGTACCATGGAAATTTTATCAAAATTGGTTGTGTAGTTTGGGGGTGAATTCGGTTTTTAGTCTTGAAAAATTATAAGTATATACTGATGACGACTGGAACAACATCGTGCACACGCAGCGTCGAAATAAAGAAATTTAGAAAATATAAGATTTGTAACGATCAATCACAATAGGTACATGATAATCAATTTAAATAAAGATACCCCTCACACCTTCCTCACCCCCTATGATTTCAAAGATTGTGATTGGTCGACCAGCTAGTTCGCATCGCATACTATTGAGGACCGATAGAAATGAATAAAAGTCAGCACGGTCCGCAGTTTAGCTCGTCCTGGCCTACGCAAGCGTTGTCTTCGCACACGCAGCCCCAACTCACATGCTTAGGCTTCAAAGAGTACAGAACCGATTTATCCGCAGAGCTACCAACGCTCCAACGATAGCGAGAAACTGCGATCTTCACCGCGATCTCGAACTCCCGTCCATAAAGCACTTTATGAAAGAAGCGTCCGAACGTTTCTTTGCTAAAGCCGCCGACCACCCGAACCGACTAGTTAGAGAGGCAGCTAACTACATTCCGGAGCACAACCCTCGCCGACTCACCGGCAGACGTCCGAGGCATGTTCTCTCTGATTCCGATGACCAGATTATGGCTGACATGGTCCAATTCGATACCTCTGCGGCTCCGAGCAGCCAGAGGAACCTCGCAGTCCGACCCCCCCGCATTCGTCGTAATCGAATACGTAGGCGTAGAAACATTAGCTCGTTCACTAGGTACCGCCCGGCGGTACCTGGACGATTTGCGTCCTAAGTAGGCCCTTCTGGCACCGTAGCTTCGGCCCTTCCGGCAAAACATGGGTGTTGCAGCACCCGAAAATTTGCCATAGTCCCTAGCGCGCCCAAAGCCGAGGTTTCCCCCTTGTGAGCCCTTTGCTCTGCTGCTAGTAGTATATAAATATAGGAAGCCGGGCCTCTGGCCCGCTCCTCAAACCTCGTCCGGTGAAGTAAGGAATGCCGTCCGAGGCAACCTATGTATTTAAAAAAAAAAGTTTAGCTCAGTTCAGTTCAGTTAATTGTACAGTGATCAAGAAATAAAACTAGAAGAAGAAAATTGGTCTTTCAATCCTAGATAATTCTAGATAGTGCCTACAGTCCACTAAGAAGCCTAGCGACCTTCTTTCTCAACTGATCGTATATACTTGACGACCTCCGTGGCGTAGTGGTCACCATGCTAGTCCGCCACCCAGAGGTCCTGGGTTCGATCCCCGGTCAGGGCAAGTTGGAAAATGGCCTTTTTCAAATTGTCCTGGGTCTTGGATGTTTATCTATATTGTATTTGTTATAAAATATAGTATTGTTGAGTTAGTATCCCATAACACAAGTCTCAAACTTACTTTGGGGCTAGCTCAATCAGTGTTAGTTGTCCCTATATATTTATATTTAATATTTATACTTACATTAGTAAATATTTTAGATTACACATACATACATATTATCACGCCTGTTTCCCACAGCGGTAGGCAGAGACTATCCGGACCTCCACTTGCTACGATCCTGACAGACCTCTTTCGCTTCATCTTCACTCATCACTCTCTTCATGCATGCCCGCAGGTTAAGGGTACTTCTGTCTGACCTCTCCTTTTTTAAGAACATCTGCAATCTGATCGCGGTGTGTTCGTCGAGAACGACCCTGACCCACTCTTCCACTCACGTTCGTTTTGTAGAACCTTTTAGTGAATCTCTTTTCATCCATCTTTTCTACATGTCCGAACCATCTCAACAGTCCTTTCTCAATTTTTGTTACTACATCTTTCAGTCCACACCGCTCCGGGATAAGTACTTTGGTCTCACAATAAAAGCTTATACAAAAATTAATAATTATGAACTTATTACCTCTGAGTTTGTACACATGTAGAACTGCGCTTTTGCTATAAATGCTTCAAGCAAAAGTTATATTTAGAAACTTCGCTTCGGTACACCAACAGACTAAAAGCCTTTTTGAAACCTGAGACCATTCACGAACGTCGGCCTTTTCAGCCTAAGCCGAGCTGAACCTCCTGGCTTTCACTTGCTAAATGAACTTCAGAAATGTTGTCCAACACCAGTATAATATAAAGTGAGAACGTGTAACTTTTTATAGCATTTTTGCGAAAAACGGCCACTTTTAGCGAAAATGCTATAAAAAGCTGGGACAGCACTGGACCTCACCTTAAGTGCGAACGAAGTCGCGGGTTAAAGCTAGCTAATAATGTCAGTGCGGATATTGCTCAGTTTCGCACTGACGAGCAATATCCCACTGAGATAATAGTGGCGTCATAATGGCTGGAAGCGTCAAATGAGTCTGGTTTATCTTAGGGCAGGCACAACCTAACGACTTTACACGACGATAAATCTCACTAATATTATAAAGGCGAAAGTTTGTATGTTTGTTACTTCTTCACTTCACAAATTTTGCTATGCATAATCATAATCATAATCATTTATTTTGTCAATCACAGGTACAATGGGTGTTAGGTACATAAATTCAAGTATCACTGTGTTGCGCCGTTAGGCATACAAAGTCATAATTTTTTTGGTAATACATGCTGACAAGAATTTCTATTATTATATTACTACAATACTTTTAATTTAAATAAATGTTTATTAGATACAATATTAGTAAATTAAAATAAAAGGAACATGTACTATAAGGAAGCTGTCACCCTGGATTAACACATAGGCTGCTTTTCCGTGCTAAATCAAGTCTATATCAAGTTTTTTATATTATGAGATTTGTCAATCAGTGTAACCCCAAAGTAAGATCGAGACTTGACATAATATAAAAAAAAATATATATTATGAGATAACAATGTATTCTCAGTCAACATATCAAACTTTAATATCAGTATAATTGTAAGGTTGACGTTTTTGGAGAAAATGCTGCAGTACAGTTTGTTACCGCTTCTTCTGCACTTGCGCTTAGGAGGCGGCAGTAAACTTAGTTGTAAGTAAATGATCTGACGTCAACAACTAGCTATTAAGAAATTTAAAGAAAAAAGTGACAATTATCAAGTGATACAAATATCCAAAGATAAATAAATGGTTTTTGACTTTTTTATATTTATTAATGACCCATTAGTTTAAGTCGCGTGTCTGTAACCGATCTGCCGTCACTCAAGTCTCACATTAATCACTCAGTGAGTGCCTCAATTAGATGTTAGGCTCCGCACGATCGATCATGCGACTTTATCTCGGGAGCGACGTTCCTAAATGGATAGAACTCGCTTGATAAAATGTATTTTACGTTAAGGGCCGTAACAGACGGGGCGCAAGTTGCGACGCGTAACAGCTAGTGATGGGAGTTGCATAAATACTCAATCAACCCATTTGAATATTTATTCAGTAGATTAAGTAAATACCCGATAAATATCCTATTTAATCCATTTGGTAAGTAGATTGATTTATATGAGTTGCGACTTATATTTATATTCATATTCATTATTTCATGTTTACATGACATTTTTGAAACTTAAATCTAGTATACACTTGCAATTCTTGTCGGAAAGTGTGTGCATACCCCATAATATGCTTAAAATGTCAGTAAACGTTAAATGGTTAAATGCGACGCTAAAAACATGAAAATACCATACTAATCATACACTGAAAGTAGGCTTCTTTGAATAATTATCATTTTTGCTGGGAGGTGTGCAAAGACGTAATTTTATGTTAAAATAAGTAAACAGACATCAAATGCGATGTTAATATATGAGCACGCTCTACTTACTCTATTTTTAAATCTAGTGAGTAAATACTCAAATGGGTAGATTGAGTACTATCTACTACCCATCTCTAGCTGTTGCGCGACGCAACTTGCGTCCCGTCTGTTCCGGCACTAAATAAGATATACTATGTGGAGCTCCGTTGCTCGACAGAAAATCCACAAACTATGACGATGTAAGCAATACTATGTCACAAGTACTCAGTTGGTTTACGACTAATAGTCTGGCATTAAACACACAAAAGACTAAGTGCGCTAATTTTTCACTCTTGAGTAAACGCAATACTCACATACCTCTGAGTCTTAATGGCCAAGTTCTAGAATGGGTCCCCATCACCAAGTTTTTAGGCATAACTGTAGACTGCAACTTAAAATGGGATAAACCGTCTTATTATAAAATCCAGACTAACTTTGTTACTAGGTTTAAACCATTATCCATCCAAAATGAAGCTGACATTGACAGGTAAGATAGTGTGATATTACTAGATGCCAACTTGATTTGGTCGGATAATGGTTTAAACCTAATAACAAAGTTAGTCTGGGTTTTATAATAAGACGAATTGAGGCCACTGCTAAGAAACTTAGTTCGGCAGCATATGCTGTGAGGAGGGTCAGACGTTGTATTAACGTTGCAACTGCTAGGCTGTCGTATAGATTGCTCTTATGGGGTAAAGCGGCTAACATAAATACTCTTTCTGTGCTACAAAAGAGAGTAATTAGGTCGATTTACGGACTAAAATCACGCGATTCCTTAAGAGAGTTATTCAAATCTATAAATATTCTTACTGTGAAATCTCAATTTATTTACGACAATCTCCTTTTTGTTTAATCAAGACTAAATAGATACAAGAAAAATAGTGATGTTCACAGTTATACACTCGCGACAAAAATGAGCTTCATACGCCTAAATTTCGACTTCCTAAAACCAGAAAGTCAGTCTTGGGTCTAGGTATAATTATTTAACAAACTTCCTGAAACGGTCGTAAATCTACCAATGTCAAAATTTTAAATACATTTTTAAAAAGTTTTATTGAATAATGCGTACTATTAATGATACTGTGAAAATGAGTTTCTTTCAGCATTTCTTGTCAGCAGTGGTCGTTACGAAGCGCTGGTATCAGTAGCTTGTCTTTAAAATAAATTAAATTTTAATATAAACTACACGCAATGTAAATTATACTTATTGACGTGTAAAAGTGCCTGTAAAGGTCTAATTACTGAATAAACATTTGCCGTCTTATTATAAATCCCAGACTAACTTTGTTACTAGGTTTAAACCATTATCCACCCAAAATGAAGCTGACATTGACAGGTGAGATAGTGTGATATTACTAGATACCAACTTGATTTGGTCGGATAATGGTTTAAACCTAATAACAAAGTTAGTCTAGGTTTTATAATAAGACGGATTGAGGCCACTGCTAAGAAACTTAGTTCGGCAGCATATGCTGTGAGGAGATTCAGACGTTGTATTACCGTTGAAACTGCTAGGCTAGATTTCGACTTCCTAAAACCAGAAAGTCACTCTTGGGTCTAGGTATAACATTATTTAACAAACTCTCTGAAACGGTCGTAAATCTACCAATGTCAAAATTTTAAATACATTTTTAAAAAGTTTTATTGAATAATGCGTACTATTAATGATACTGTGAAAATGAGTTTCTTTCAGCGTTTCTTCTCAGCAGTGGTCGTTACGAAGCGCTGGTATCGGTAGCTTGTCTTTAAAATAAATTAAATTTCAATATAAACTACACGCAATGTAAATTATACTTATTGACGTGTAAAAGTGCCTGTAAAGGTCTAATTACTGAATAAACATTTGCCGTCTTATTATAAATCCCAGACTAACTTTGTTACTAGATTTAAACCATTATCCGCCCAAAATGAAGTTGACATTGACAGGTGAGATAGTGTGATATTACTAGATGTCAACTTGATTCGGTCGGAATATGGTTTAAACCTAGTAACAAAGTTAGTCTGGGTTTTATAATAAGACGGTTGGATTTTGAATTTTTGTATTTCGCCGGGCATATTAATGCATTGTTAGCGCTTTTATATAACATGGAAGAGACACACCCGTGATAAATCGAACCACGGGTTTTACTAGATCACTATATTTTAATAAAATGAAGGACCTAAAACTCAACTGATTTAAGGGGCTACATGAATTTTCCGGGGTCCAGTGCTGCCCCCATTTTAAATAAATCATTTGAAAGAAAACGGAGATATCATTTAAAATTTTGTCTTGTTCAGACCCTAGATAACCCTTCAAACTATTTTATGAACTACTGTTTACTGTTTGTAGTGAGAACATGAAGTTTTTCTACGCACATACGCCAAAAGTGGCCCTTTTTCGCAATTGTGCGTAGAAAAGCTTTACGTTCTCACTTTAAACTGTAAACAATAGTTCATAAAATAGTTTGAAGGGTTTATCTAGGGTCTGATCAAGACAAAATTTTAAATGAAATCTCCGTTTCCTTTTAATAGATTTATTTTAAATGGGGGCAGCACTGGACCCCGGAAAATTCAGGTAGCCCCTTAATAAGAATCCGTCGTGGCTCGCCTAAAGGGAAAGAACAGTTAAAAAACAAAGAAAATAATTCGACATTCGAAAACAAACTGCCCGGGCGACTGGACACTTGTATGGAAATGCCATTTTTTTTCTGGTTTTTGACTGTTATTTTAATTTCTATATACTATAGTGATCTGGTATAGCTCGTGGTTCGATTTATTACGGGTGTGTTCCTTCCACGTTGTGTAACATATTTGCCCTATCCTCTTAGAGGTCCCTTCCAAGTTGTTTAACTTTTACTTGCCCTGTCCTCTTAGGGTTCCGTACCCAATGGGTGCCAATGGGACCTATTACTGAAACTCCACCGTCTTCCTGTCTCAGGACTCTATCTCGCGAACCGTAAAGACACTTGAAATTTTACCCTTACCATCCCTATTTGGTAGGGGTAGTAAGGGTGCCAAAGGGTAAAAAATTGCACAAAAAGAAATCTGTATTTATGGTCCCGGAAGCGGTTGTGGCCGAGTGGTTTCGTGGTAAATGAATCTATGGGGCACGTGTTTGATGCTCCGCGCGACTTGCACCTCTGAGCAGTGGAGTTGGGTAAGAATTTGGGCTAGTCACAATAATATTATAAAGGCGAAAGTTTGTAAGTGGGGTGTGTGTATGTTTGTTACTTCTTCACGAGCAAACGGCTTGACCAATTTTAATAAAATTTGGTATGCAAGAAGCTGACACCCTAAATTAACACCGCGGGGCGCAGCTAGAACAGGTATAACACTATGAAGCGAAATAAATAATTTAAAAAATAAGCCGTTCCATGTTCGGCTTATAATTCGGATATTTATTTTTACTTAGTGTGAGTAATATGTCAGTGAACGTGTTTATACAAACATCGTTGTGAGTGTATTTGAATAACCAGCGAAAATTATCGTATTTTGAATGTGTAGGTGTGTGCAATCCAATCATGTTGCTAATTTACGGCTTATGAAATACTAAATAGACATTTTAATGCGCAATGCGCCAATATACGTTAGTTTTAATTGTTGATATGAATGAATGCGTATTTATATAAGAAACCCCTATAGAAATTCGATAGGAATCGGTTTTAAGGAGGTCCCGCGACTGCCTCTGAGTTTATAATCATGTACGGTCGTTTTTTAACAACCACTTGCTCTGGTGAAGGACATCATCTTGAGGAAACCGGCACACTACCTCATTAGAGTTGTCAGCCACGTCCTATTTTATTTATTTATTTATTAAAACTTTATTGATCCACAATATTCAATTGTTTACAATAGGCAGACTTAAAGCTAAAAGCGTTCTCTCCCAGTCAACCTTAAGGATTAATAGAGATCTAGTTGCGGCGCAAAATAATTACCTAAATATATCCAACACATACCTAATAAATATATACGGACAAATCACACAGATTGAGCTAGCCACAAAGTAGGCTTAAGCTTGTGATATACTAACCCAACGATACTGGTTTTTTTATGATAAATACATATATAGATAAACACCCAAGATCCAGGACAATTTGAAAAAGGCCATTTTCCAAGTTACCCTGGCTGGGGATCGAACCCAGAACCTCCAGGTCGTCGACCTACCTACCTACCTACATTTATTTTATATTTTATATAACTATAAGTTGTTTGCCCTGTTCCGGGGTGTTTGTGTGTGTATTTCATACAAATCTCATGAAAAATATTTGTTTTGACGTTTAATAAAAGTACCTGATTTAAATTATTGGTTTTTAACAGCATTACAATGCTCGGATAATTATCCAAATTAAAACATGTGATGCAAAATTTCGCCACTCTCACTCACGTTAACGCCGTGAGTTGTGCTATCGTGGCTTCGATTTAAAACATGTGATGAAAAAAAATTTTATACAATAATTTAAACAAAAGCCTTCTTCACTTTAATCAACTTTCAATTCATCTAAATTGAATTAAGTTGAATATCACACTTCTAAATAGTGGGTAGTAGTGAAGAATAACGCATGCTTCAAATGCGTGTGTACAATGTGATGAAAAATTTCGTCAGGAAGATTCGAAGCCACGGTAGCACAATTGGTAGTGCACTCACGGCGTTAACGTGAGGGACGCGGGTTCGAATCCCACTCGTGGCGAAATTTTTCATCACATGTTTTAATTTTGGATACCTGATTTAATTTGTTAGAAAATATCGGCGAATATACTTATTGATGTTTAAAAGTGTCTGTGAAGGTCTAATTTCGAAATAAACATTTTAGGCCTACATTTTGCCCCATTTTCTACAGTACTATACAAGTCTCAGTTCAGTATGCATTTATGTCCCAAAATAGGCTAAAAATCCATTCAAGTACATAGCGCTATTCACGTAACTTAGCCTTTTCAGCACACAGCGAGCTTTTGAAAGAACCTCCTCGCTTTCACCCGCTAAATGAGCTTTCAGAACTAAGTCTTGGATGTGGGATGGTACTGTTTTAAAATGTGTAGTTTTGTATTTAAGGCAAACAAGTAGCATGAAATATTTTTCAACAACTTCAAATGTCAAATGTTTATCCAGTAATTAGACCTTTACATAACGAGAAAATAAGTATAGTTTACATTACGTGTAATGTTTATTTAAATTTATTATACTTAACACTAGCTGGTGCCTACGACTTCGTTTGCGTGAAATTTAAAAATGACGACAATTTTTTTCCTGGCATCAGATTTTAATGTATCAATGCCTATATGTTGCTCTGAGCCGACCTTAACCTATTATAAAATCACATAATATCCGTCCAGTAGTTTCGAAGATCAGCGTGAACATACATACAGACGGACATTTTTTTTTGTGTTCGGTTACTTATTTTGTTTATTCTACATTGGTCTATGAACCGGTGGTCAACAGAATCTTCAAACCATTAACTTTTCATCCAAAAGTTTTTTCACGCACGAATGTCGAATGTTTGTAAACCGTTTCAGTTTCTGCTAGCCGTGTGTGCTGCCATCTTTGTGAGAGCAGCTGGTACTAATTTCGCCGACTAGTTTAGCCTCCAGTAGTTTCTGTGGCGTTGGGTATCTGTTAAGTTAGTAATTATATTACTTACTGTTGGAATATCTGTTCGGTATGGGCTAAATTAAAATACTATTTCTCTGGTGAAGTATGAAATTATATTGTTTTCACTTTCACTTGGAAGTATATACGTCTGACACCTAGCACACAGCATAGAGAAGAGAATGACATAACTGGGAGAGGCAAGCACCAAACGTATTGCCAGCCATAGTACAAAAATAAAGATTGATTTTTGCAAATAAAATAATATAAATCAACTGCACTTACCTAAAATTTAAACCTACTCTTGTTTCAGAGGAAGAATGCGAGGAATCGGAGTATGGGACGATGCGGCACCGGCCTGAGCCGCTCGGCGCGCTGGCGCGCTCAACGCGCTTCACAAAGCACGAGATCAAACTGATGTACCGGGGGTTCAAGCAGGTAGCTATATTTTATCAAACTTTATTGTTTCACAAACACAAAACCGTTATTCATTGCTCTCCAAAAAATTACACTTCGACATAAAGCTGGTGGGTAAAAAGTCACCCTGTATTTGTCTTTATGTTCTTACTAGCTTGTAAGGACATAAAGACGAATACAGGGTGTCTTTTTTAGTAATGAAGTGTACTTTTGTATGGCAAAATAGGATTGCCTATATCATTTTTATTTCTTCATTCATTTAATTGGTTCTGTAATCAAAACGTGAAGAGATAAAACAGACAGAGATACAGAGTTACTTTATGTCAATCATATCATCCTCCTCACGTACTCCCGGTTGCATCCTCAGCAGTAACGCTTTAGAGCGCTGGGTCTGTTGTCTTCATGTCTCAATGTCTTCATCTCTTTCATTTTGCTTTTGTTCCAGGAGTGTCCATCGGGCATGGTGGATGAAGATGCCTTTAAACACATCTTCTCTCAGTTCTTCCCACTTGGAGGTAAGCTGTTCTGTTTGAGTTCGAAGATTAACTCAATAAAATTACACGGCAGTTGTCCCATCATCATCATCATTTCTGCCGCATAACGTCTACTGCTGGACATAGGCCTCTCCCAAAGATTTCCAAAACGACCGATCAAGAGCGGCCTGCATCCAGCGCTTTCCAGTGACCTTGGTCAGGTCGTCTGACTCCCATACTGTATACTGATAGTCGTCCCATATAGTGTCCCTATTACATTGTCAAACCAAATTAGACGATTTTATCATTTGTAGCGTTTATTGTTACTTGACACTGTGACGCGGACACGAAAATATGTCGTGTCGAATTTTTGTAGGTGAAGGCCCAGAGATTGTTAAATCTTTAGGAGAACTGGAGTCACTGACAATAGTATTATAGCTCTACGGGTTAGTTTATTGAAGTGGCAGTGAGCGGGGCTCATAGCACGACGAAAAGATGATCCATGAGGATTGGGTAGGGTTTTCGAATGGCGACCACTTTTAGGAAGGAAAGCTTAAATCTACTAGCGGGAGCGAGGTGGTGATATGGTCGACCGCCGGGACCGAAAGGGAAAATCTTTTCGGCATGGAGTTGCTGCGGCTCCAACAATACAATGCAACATAACCTTCTGGAGGGCAAAAATATAGTGTAATTTCAGCAAATCGACACGAAAATCAAAAGAATGAATACAATACAAAAACCTTTATTGCACCAAAATACATTTACAATTTCTAAATACTTATAAATAAACATAAAACAAAACAATGATGTTTCGTTGAAGAGATATGTATGCAGCCAATCGAAGAAACTCTGATATCGAGTTGTAGGATGCCAGCGCCATCTTGTATGCCCCTTGTGAACTATGTTGTAGGTTGTGGTGGTAATAATTCTTAGAAGTGGTGTAGAGGTCGCCACACACACACTATTAACAAGGTGCATGGAAAAATACCTATTTGTAACAAGCTTTTATTTAGTTTCACATATTCCGTTACGTGTCCCGCATTCTATCCCCACTTCCCGGTTTTCGATTGTGCTGAAATTTTGCACGCATACGTATATCGAGTGACAATGCAATATTATGATGACATGCAGCTGATCTGATGATGGAGCTGGAAGGTGGTCATGGCATCTCTGTGATAAAACAACATAATCTTACTTACACTTACACTTTTTAGGTCATTGTTATCAATAAAAACTTCTTTCTTTTATTATTACTTATGCATACTGTCTTCACAAGTTATTTTATTTTGTTGTAGATGCCACGCAGTACGCTCATTACGTGTTTAACACAATCAAACACAAGCAGAGCGGGAAAGTCAACTTTGAGGTGAGTCCACTATCACTACAATTCTTGTCATTGTTTGAAAATAGACACACATAAGTTTATTTGCGAGGCAAACTAAAAAACTCCCAACTTTCAGAACGCCATCTGGTTATGACAAGCGGAACTACGTAGTACAATCGATATCCGTAGCGCCATTTTTTATTTGCTCATCAAATTAAGGGGCTACCTGAATTTTGGGACTACCTGGGTCCAGTGCTGCCCCCATTTGAAATAAATCTTTTGAAAGGAAACGGAGATTTCATTTAAAATTTTATCTTGATCAGACCCTAGCAACCCTATAAACTATTTTATGAACTACTGTTTACCGTTTAAAGTAAGAACATGAAGCTTTCTACGCACATACGCCAAAAGTGGCCGTTTTTCGCAATTGTTTAAAGGTTTAAACCATTATCCGACCAACTTTAAGTTGATATCTAGTAATATCACACTATCTCACCTGTCAATGTCAACTTCATTTTGGGCGGATAAGTATAGCTTGTCAAGTGTTAAACCCCAATAACTTTAAAACGGCTGACCCGATTTACGTACGTAGCTGAGTACCACCGCAACGGAAGTTACTTGCTTTACATAAAACCGCATTAAAATCGGTCCATCCATTTAAGAGCTACGATGCCACAGACAGACACATACAAACAGAGGCCGATATTAGCGTCAAACTTATAACATCTCTCTTTTTTGTCGGGGTTAAAAATGTCGATTTTAGGCAGAATTAACTGGACTGTTTTACCATTGCCTTTCCAATCACGACTTTATTTCTATCGTTATACACGCTGACTTTTCTTTGGTTTTGGAAAAAAGAATGTCATGTGGTAAATAAATTCCTCTACCCATATACGTCATCCTTTGTGTATGACATAAGATAAAAAAGTTGCGAAAATGTTTGTCGATCGAGACCACGTAGTTACGCCCGTTCATAACTGACGCGTCATCCCGATGAACTCGAAATTTAGCCGGCGGTGCTACTAATTGATCTCACGATTTTACTTTCGAGTTTTAGTCAACATATTTGTATCTGAAATTAGCTAATTAGGTCTTACTAACAATCCTTATCAAGTGGTCTTCGGCTCCAAAACCAGTGAAAAATCACCGTGTATACAGACAAAGCTAAAATACGTTCGTACGCAGTACACCAACAAGCTGTTTTGGAAACTTATTCCGTCTTATTATAAAACCCAGACTAACTCTGTTACTAGGTTTAAACCATTATCCGACCAACTTTAAGTTGACATCTAATTCACCTGTCAATGTCAACTTCATTTTGGGCGGATAATGTTTTAAACCAAGTAACCAAGTTAGTGCTGTTTTTATAATAAGTCGGATTATATTTATTTATTACCACATAACAACATATATACACTTGAATAAAAACAATAACTAATAATCGTGTTAATAAGCGATGCGGCAGGCAACCCATCACTATTTTGATTCTGTTTTCCATCTTGTTAATTTACATTATTCTATTAGCAAAAATAAATTTTTATTTTTGTTATGGCAATACTAAAGCAACCAAGTTGCTGTTGGCAACCCCCACTTATGTCATCTCTTCTCTCGCCTGATTGTGCTAGGTGTCAGACGTATACTTTCAAGTAAAAGTGAAAACAATATAATTTCATACTTCACCAGTTAAATAGTATTTTAATTTAGCCCATACCGAACAGATATTCCAACACATCTTAACGCCCACCATCACGCTAAGCGCGTCATTCGGATCTTACGGCTCTGGGCTCTGTCTAACTCGTCAGGGATAAAGGTGTGAAAATGTATCTGTAAATGTATAAATTATATTAGTTTGGGGTTCCGTACCCGTAAACACGGGACCCTAATACTAAGACTCCGCTGTCTGTCTGTTCGTCTGTCGGTCTGTCCTTCTATCTGTCCGTACGTATATCTGTCTGTCACCAGGCTTTATCTCATGAACCTTGATAGCTAGACAGTTGAAATTGCCCGGGCGGCTGCACACTTTCTTTTTTTGGTTTTCGTCTGTTATTTTGAATTTCATTATACTATAGTGATGTAGTTATAACACGTGGTTTGATTTATTCATTTAGTTTAATTTGCACTGAATCAATTATTTTTATTTATTTCTTTTCTTTCTTCCAATGGGAAATCAGAATACACATTAATTTTATCCTCTAAATCACTTTGAGTGGTAATTTTGAAAGTTTAGCTTTTGAAATCAAGGTTTTTAGCGGAAATTAGCTAACGCGATGCACCAATGTACTCTGCGATTGTACAGCACGAGCGGTGTCTTTGATGGAGCCGACGCCTACTTGTCGCACCGTCGACAAAGTATGCAAACCATTTAGGCAAATGACCCACTGATAACTCCGTTTGGGTAAATTAAGGTTTAAATCATGTCCTGTAAGTCTGCGTTATGCAAAGTAGATGGGACCCGTAATAATCGAACTACGTGTTATACTAGATCACTATAGTATAGTTAAATTAAAGTAACAGACAAAAACAAAAAGACGTTCCCACATTCCCATACAATTGCCCGGGCGGCTTGTACCGTTTTGGTTAGTAAAACCTAGATTTAGGATCTAGGAGGATAGATGAGATAAAGGAAAGACTAGATATTGGCAAATGAGATAGGTATAATGAACAACTATTACATTACATTAGTTACAAAGATTCACAAGAACACTAGGTACAGATTAGGTAGTCAGGGTCGTAAGTTATAGGCACTAGATCCGTTGAGCACCCTTCTAGGTAGAAGAACTACTTAGCTTGAGATGCAGCCGAAGAAAAAGAGGACGAGCGCCGGCCGCCGCGCCTTATTTATGGGCATGGGCCCCCCCCGCTGCGCCGAAGAGGGGCGGAGGAGTGCTGGAGCCCGCGCGATGTCACAGGCTGCACACTTTAGTAATGAAATTCCACATTTTTACCTTATTGGTAACATTTAGCTCATGGGGACACCTAAACGAAAGAGGTTAAAATAGATATAGATACTTTATTAAAGCGTGTTCTTACTATCTAAGTACCTACATGGTATCTGCTTTTTGTTTAGAATTTTGTTTCCGTAATTAGTTGTCGATCACCTCATTCAACTTTGTAAAACTTAAATATAAATGAGGTTAATGTCGTTGGTGTATCTTTTAGTAATATTTAAGATTATGAATTCTATTACGATATTTGTAAAGTTACACTGTTTGTTAACCTTATATAAAATAAATAAATAAAAAATTGTGTCTGTTATTTTAATTCCAATAAACTAAAGTGATTTAGTATAGCCCGTGGTTCGTTCAGAGCACAGGTTCAGAGTTATTTTTAACCTGGCCCAGCATTCGTTATCTCCTTTCAGCCAGACAGAGGTCTTAAAATACTTCCACTAAGGTAATCTCAAGATAAAGATAATTAATTTGCCAAACATGTGTTACAAGATATAACATTCAGTTTCGTCCAGTCATGTTTACCATCACCGGTGTGCAAATTTTGTTAGAAAAGCTATCATCTATCATAATAATAGATACTATAAAAAAATATACCTACTTAATCTATAAACATTTTACGATTTACTATGAAACAAGGTCAATTTACAGTTTATCAGATAAGAAATCCTTAACACTATAATAACATTTATCTATCAAAAATAACTTAATTTTCTTCTTAAACAAAGTTAAATTTAATTCTTTATATTGTTTTGGTATTTTATTAAATATTATCGGTGCCATACCTAATACACTATCATGTAATAATGCAGTTTTAGATGAATGTATGCACAATTTGTCCTCACGACGGTTTCTTTCTACTGTATCAGACAATTTAGGAAACAGGTGAGGATTACTCTTTACAAATATAGCTGTTTCTATAATGTGTATATCTAATATATATAAACGGGAGTGTTAGAATCTTATATTTTTTAAATATCGGTTCACAACTATCTCTACTTTGTAGTCCGAACATTGCTCGAATACAGCGCTTTTGCATTTTAAATACTAGATCTTTATCGGTGGAATTTCCCCAAAAAATAATACTATCGTATCTAAGGACTGATTCAACTAGGCCATAGTATGCAGTTATTAGTGCATCAGTATTTACTTCATTAGATAGTCTATACAGGGCATAAGATGAACTACTAATCCGTTTACAAAGACTTTCAATTTGTTCTTTCCATTTTAACTTACAATCGATTATTATTCCAAGAGATCGAGTAGATGGAACATTCGATACAATGTTGCCCTGATATTCTATGTTAAAATTGTCCGCTTTTTAGATCTTACAATTAGTATGAGAAATCTCATTATCATCATTTCAGCCGCATAACGTCCACTGCTGGACATAGGCCTGTCCCAAGGATTTCCAAAACGACCGATCTAGAGCGGCCTGCATCCAGCGCTTTCCAGCGACCTTGATCGTTCGGACCATCTTGTGGGTCCTACGCTTCGCTTGCCAGTACGCGGACGCCATTCGAGAACCTATTCTTGAAGAAATCTATTCTAGAAAAAATCTGTTGTCTTTAAGGGGATACAAGAATTTTCGCGGTCCAGTGCTGCCCCCATTTGTGCCAAAAGCTTCACGTCCTCAATATAAACTGTAAACAGTAGTTCACAAAATAGTTTGAAAGGTTATCTAGATTCTCATGAGACGATTTTATATGATATCTCCGTTTCGTTTCAAATAATTTATTTCACATGGGGGCAGCACTGGCCCCGTATTCATTCAAGTTTCCAAATTCATGTAGTAAGGCGGTTCTCACACTGCCCCTCACACCGCTGCGTAGCGCGGGGTCACCATAAAAAATCACGCGCGTAGTCGCGGTGTCAGAGTGTTGTACTTGCGTGTTTTCTATACAAATTGAGGTAGTTGCATACAGTCCGGCCCCGCGCTACGCAGCGGGGTGCGGAGCAGTGTGAGAATCGCCTAAGCAGTTCGAAAAATCTGTTATCAGTTTAAGTTATACACACTCGAAAGGAAGAAGTTTATGGGCAAACTTATCATTGGAATACAGTTTATGTTCCTGCGGCTCTCTTTTTTTTTATTTATTTATTAGGTTCACCATTGTGTACTTCATTAATACAAGCTTATATCTAAAATGCAAAACATTTTTTTTGCTTAATGCGCACACCTTCTAAGGTGAACACCACTTGCTTTATAACATATCTTATCAATTACAAAAGTTGGTATACTTATCATAACATAACAGTAAATATAAATGCAGATCAATAATAATGGTAAAACAAGACCGCAATGGCAATCCTGTTCACCTGCCACCACCAAAAGATTGTGTGTATAATGCACTACTCGTATATTCCAAATCTTTGTGTTTACTTACATAGATTTAGAATACACAAATATGTACTTAAGTACGAAATCGAAAAACTATTTCGTGTTGGAGTGAATTTTTCCCTTATATTGACAATTACATTTACGATAAAGCTAAAATTACAATTATAAAGTTTTCACTATGTTAAAATCTAAAATATGCTGATATCACTGTCTATAGTGTAGTGGATTCAATGATGTATATATAAATATTAACGGATCACGGCACTACAGGGCACCACTAATACTAGTGCAAAATTTATTTAAGGAGTTTATATTAAATTAAATATTAATTAAAATTAAATTAAATTAAATTAAAATTTTTTAATTAATATTTAAATTAATTTAATTTAAATATTATTTAGTGTGATTAAAATTTATTTAAGGTGCACATCACAGCAATGACTAGCTTTGTTATATACGTCACATATTTTGTAAATAGGTGAATTATGACCCAAAACAGTTCGACGGAAGGGTAAGACTAAGGGTGCAACAATACCTCGAATCCTTCTAGAAGGAGCTCTAAACGTAATTTTACTTAAAAGTTGTAGAGAATTAATTTTATTACGAACAATTTTATAAAAGAATTTCAGGTCCAATATCTTCCTTCTTTTCGATAATGAGCTAATCTTGAAGTAATTCAGCCTTTCGTCATATGATTTCAGCTCTTGGCCCTGTCTACCCCTTTAGGTATTTAAACGTGACTGTGTCCTATATTTGAATAGTATTCCCAACGTCTAAACTATCCAGTGGTGAACGGGATCCGCAGTTTATGACCAAAATCCAATTTTCAGTCGAACACAATTTCTGGGGAGTGGAAAACTGTTTATTGTTAACTAGAGTAGAGACTGTTGTACGGTGCGGAGAAAAGGAGATATGGCATGCGAATGTTACATATAAAAAAACAAATTGTAATTTATTTATTTTTTCTTTTTTTTTTCGTGTGTGTAAGTGGCCGAATGATAACTTGGTGTTTATAGAATACAGGCCTGTTTAGGGGCTTCCAGTTTCAGATATCAGGCGCAGCCAATCAAGACCGAGATCAGGCCTGTGTCGTTCCCCGTTTAGGTATCGAAAATATACCTACATTATTACTATGCGCGCGGCGACCACTTCGAAGTGGAAAATTCAGTTACATGAATCGTTTGTCGTGTAATGGATGTCTAGGCAACTAAACGAAGAGGTGAGGAGTTCTGACGCGAGCTAAATTAAACCATAGCGCTAACCACATTAAGTAGATATTTCTTTGAGTTTCTTTTCTGAGTAACACTTTTGTACGTGAGTACTAGTACTTATTCTGTGCCCAGATGTAGGGGGACGGGGGAAGGTAAGACGAGTGGAATCACATTATGGTTTCGCTTGTAATTTAAGACATGCTTTGGATATTTTTACATAAATAGTGTCTGTGTGTGGTTTTTAGCTTACCACGCAAATTTATTAGTATAGAAAATTTAATTCGTTGTATTATAAGCTAATATAAATGAAGATATGACACCTTTAAGCCGTTAATCCCGACTGTCATCATTGTACGACAGTCATCAAGCTATATCAGATGCCTTAAGGCAGCTAGAAAAATCTGACACCAGTTTTGGCCACTTACACACACGAAAAACAAACCAATAAACATATAGACATGGATGTGGCTAACGTCTTGAAAGGATAACATAGTGACTGCTATGTTATCCTTTCAGGATGATATGATGGGATGGATCATCAGCTAAGATGCCTCAACAGTTAGAACTTCCTCCGTTTTTTACGCTTCATTGTAAGTTTTATAAGTGTTCTAAAAAAAAAGAGGCATCTCATCGCTTCTCTTCTGTTGTCTATGGAAATATCTGGTTTTACACATGGCTGAGTGTTGCGAAAAACACATCCGATGTTTAGATTTGATTACAATTTGCTTTGTTTGGGACAAGAGAAACATCCAATCCAAAACGAAACGAACCCGAAACCAAACCGATACTATAAACGTGATTTGGCTTCGTAAAGTGATTTGAAAAGTTTCGATCAGTCGATCACTAATTTATTTTTAACTAACTTTTACTCGCGACTTCGTTTGACGACCTCCGTGGCGTAGTGGTCACCATGCTAGTCCGCCACCCAGAGGTCCCGGGTTCGATCCCCGGTCAGGGCAAGTTGGAACCTGGCCTTTTTCAAATTGTCCTGGGTCTTGGATGTTTATCTATATATGTATTTGTTATAAAATATAGTACATATATCGTTGAGTTAGTATCCCATAACACAAGTCTCGAACTTACTTTGGGGCTAGCTCAATCAGTGTTATTTGTCCCTATATATTTATTTCTTTGATTATATAGATTTATTTATTATTCTTCCGCGTGTTAACTTTGTTATTTTCAATAAATTCTATTTTTGTATGGCAAAATAGGATTCCCCTTACAAATTTCCACTCCCCTTTTCATGCCTTTAGTGGATTTTTTGGGATTAAACCCATTCTTTGTCCTTCTCCGGGTTTAAATCTATATCCATACCACATTTCATTTTAATCGGTTCAGTGTTTGAGGCGTGAAGAGGTAACAGACAGACAGACTTTCGCATTTATATATTAGTAAAGACTAGCGGTCCGCCCCAGCTTTGCTCGGGTATATATTATACTTGTAAACCTTCCTCTTAAGGTGAGAACGTAAAGCTTTTCTTCGCATATTTGCCAAAAGTGTCCATTTTTCTCAAATGTGTGAAGAAAATCTTCACGTTCTCACTTTAAATCGTAAAAAGAAATTCATAAAATTGTTTGAAGGGTTGTCTAGAACATGAGGAGACCAAAAGTTTAAATTATATTCTCCGTTTTCTTTCAAACTATTTATTTCAAATTGAGGCAGCACTGAACCCCGATAAATTAATGTATTCCCTTAATTTTAATCGCTCTATGTAATGAAAAATGCATTGAAATCAGAAGTCTAAAAGATCTAAGCGTACATACATGCGTACATTCACTTTTAACACAGTTTTCATCAATTGATTGATTAATTGAAAAGGAAAGTTTTTGTATAATGTAATACTCGTGCAAAGTCAAAGCGTGACTTTAATTTTAGTGATGCTGATTTTTTTTCTCGTTTTACCAAATGTCTCTTAGAGAATATGACCAGAATATATCAAAAAGAATTTCTTACAAAAATTTGTTCACGAAAATCCTCACTCTAACTTTCTACAAAGAAAGCCATCATCCAAAACCGCGTACTTTAGTAAATAAAATTATTTTCACCGACTAGGGTAACCAGGCCTCTGGTTAAAGCATAGTCAGGCTATTTGATTGCGTGTCCGGCATATCAAAAAGAATTTCTTACAAATTTGTCCACAAAAATCCTCACTTTCAAACAAACAGAAACACAGTCAAACAAACAGACAGACAGACCGACATTAGCGTCAAACTTACACCTCTCTTTTTGGTAGGGGGCTAAAAAGAGATAAAAGATGCAAGAGACAAACACCAACAATTTTAATAAAAAGAAATTACCGTGACCGAAACCTAAAAATTGAAGGCCGATCTAATCACCCAAAATGTCTAGAACTGGCTGGTCTGTCCGTCTTTTCGGTTTAAAGATGGCAACCCTATCGAGCTATAAACTTCGGCAGTAGCGTTGTTGTTTTATCCAGAATAATTTCCCAAAATGAACAGTGGAACTTGCCAGTCTATCCGTCTCTTCGGTTTACAGATATGGCTACCCTATCCAGCTATAAACTTCGGTAGTAGCGTGTGGTAGCGTAGTTGTTTTATCCAGAAAGTTGTTCGGATTTAGCCTGAAATGAGTAGCGCGCGGTTTTATACTGTGTTAAGGTGATCCTTAGAATATTAAGTTATTCTTTCGAGTTGAAATTTTAAAGATATTATTATATTCGATTCGATCTCCGGTCAGGGTAAGTTGGAAAATGGCCTTTTTCAAATTGTCCTGGGTCTTGGATGTTTATCTATATATGTATTTGTTATAAAATATAGTATCGTTGAGATAGTATCCTATAACACAAGTTTCGAACTTACTTTGGGGCTAGCTCAATCTGTGTAATTTGTCCCTATATATTCATTTTATTTATTTTTATATTGTATTTACACGACTGTAGCGGGACGAAGGTGCTCGACCGCCACAAAGGGAAGATCTTCCGCCAGGCGTGGTCAGGCCTGTGGCACTGCCAGTTTAGGTATCGAAAATATACCTACATTATTACTATGCGCGCGGCGACCACTTAGAAGGGAAAAATTCAGTAACAAGAATCGTTTGTCCAGAGTAATAAGAATGAAATTGGCTTGCAATGGATGTCTAGGTATCTAAACAAAGAGCTGAGGAGTTCTGACGCGAGCTAATTTAAACTATAGCGCTAACCAGATTGAGTAGATATTTCTTTGAATTTCTTTTCTGAGTAAGACTTCTGTACGTGGTACTAGTACTTTTTCTGTGGCATAGTGTTGCAGGGGAAGACCTCGGTGGCGTAGTGGTCACCATGCTTGTCCGCCACCCAGAAGTTCCGGGTTCGATCCCCGGTCAGGACAAGTTGGAAAATGGCCTTTTTCAAATTGTACTGGGTCTTGGGTGTTTATCTATTGTATTTGTTATAAAATATAGTATCGTTGAGTTAGTATCCCATTTTTTTTACGGAGGAAAGATCCCTGTTACGGATACCCGTCAGCCTGCGGGGGAGGCTGTCGGGTTATGTGGGACTCCACGCCAGAGCGACGTGCCTACCCACTAAAAACCTCCGGAGTTCCATCTCAACCGCTTTTGCTGGGGATACGGGAACAGAAATACATCCGCGAACCCCGGCGCGGCTGGCCGCCAAAGCGGCCCCTCCTCGGGGGCGTCACAGCGCCCCCCAACTCACCAAGTCGGCGCGTCCGGAACTCACGGACGCGCCGTACCTCCTCGGCCCAATTGAGAGGCGGCAAACTCCCACGCAGTCCACCACCTGTGGACCCATGGGAGCCGGATAAACCGGCTCCCAGCGGCGGAGAAGATGAAAGGCTTCGCCGCTTGCCTCTCGCCGCAAACGCGGTGCGGCACCGCTCGGTCGCGGAGGATAGGGAGAGCGGCAACGTAACACCGACACTCCTCCTTCTCCGCGACCGATCTCCTACCACAGCCACGGCGGTGTGACCCCGCCTGAAGCGCCGGGAGGGCAATGAAACATTCCCCTCCCGGCGGCCCCACCCCGGTTGGGGGGAGAACTTCCCACTCCCCCGCCGCCCCATTGGGCGCATCCCTACAGGCTCAAGGCCGAAGCCGAGCCTGCGGGAGCGCCCCTCCTCGGGTGGGGGGAGAACTTCCCACTCCCCCGCCGCCCCAATGTGGGCGCTCTCTGCTGGTGGACGATAGCAGGAGCGCCTCCTCGCGGGTTCCTCTTAGCTTCCCCGTGGCCACCGACTACCACGGGTACTGAGCCCCCCCGGTACGACAAACCGGGAACCCATTGGGGGGGGAGTTAGTATCCCATAACACAAGTCTCGAACTTACTTGGGGGCCAGCTCAATCAGTGTTATTTGTCCATATATATTTATTTATTTATTTAAAAAAAAAAACCACGGCTCCGGAGGGATATTTTCGGAGGTTGTACAATCTATGTTCTTTCTATATATATAACTCAAAGGTGACTGACTGACTGACATAGTGATCTATCAACGCACAGCCCAAACCACTGGACCAATCGAGCTGAAATTTGGCATGCAGGTAGATGTTATAACGTAGGCTTCCGCTAAGAAAGGATTTTGATCAATTCTACCCCTAACGGGATAAAATAGGGGATGAAATTTTGTATGAAACTTTGTCAATTTTAAACCGATCGCATGCATAAAGCTACTATGACGTAGGCATCCCCCTAAGAAAGGATTTTGATAAATTACACCCCTACGCGAGCGAAGCTGCGGGCAAAAGCTAGTTGAATATATGCAAACAATCGCAGGAACTTTGATATCGAGACATACCCTATATGTCAGCGCCCTGACCAGCATCGTCATGTTCTAGGAGTGGAAGTTCCTGCTTCTAGAAGTTCCGCCTTCTAGTTACGACGGAACATTTGACGTCACCATATACTTGAAGGGGTAATAAATGAGATCCTTCAGAAATGGTTTTCTCTCACTTTTGTGTCTTGATTTTGCGGCTTTTGGATCTTACAGTCCTGTTCATGTAATAATATAGATTTTATTTAATTTAATTATTGTATTTAATTATGAAAAATCATTTAGGCATTCATAACAAGCTGGTGCCCACGACTTCATTCGCGTAAAATGACGACAACTTTTTTTCCTGACCGGTGTTGGAAATCCCAACACTAATTTAAAAAAAAAGGTAATAATTGGTTTTTATCAGTGTTTACATTACCAGGTTTTTAGCTTTGATTATATAGTCCCGTTTTTAGTTACATATTTAAGTATGGCAATAATGTGTTAACTGTCATTTTGTATCCCCCTCTTTGTGCCTTGCTTCCGTGTCGATTAAACGTGTGCATAGATACTCCTGAGTCTAATTGCAGCCCTCAATCAAATCCCACAGTTCACCAGCTCTCAATAAAGCTAGTCAAAAATCTTTCAACCGGCTCCGAGCGGAGCTCAATCTATTACTGAAAACCGTGTTAATATCCGTCCCGTAGTTTCGAAGATTAGTGTGAACATAGGTACATACAGACAGATAAAAAAAATCTTTTGTCTTTTTAACCGTCTTCCAAAAAAGGAGGAGGTTATCAATTCGTCGCGATCCTTTATTTTTTTAATGTTTGTTCACCGATTATTAAAAGACGCCGACCGATTTAAAAAATTATTTTTTTGTTTGAAAGGGTATACTTTCCAGGTGGTACCATGGAAATTTTATCAAAATCGGTCGTGTAGTTTGGGGGTGAAGTCGGTTTTTAGTTTTGAAAAATTATTTGTGTTTAGGTATTTATTTTTATAGCCCAAACTCTTTTTTTATCATAAATTTATTATAATTATGTATTGACAATAAAATTTACTACATTTTTTTCAATTATTCTAAGATATAATACATTAAAAATTACATCCCACTCCTTAGCGTCACATGTGTAAAGTTGTTTAAAATACTAGCCGCGATACCACGCTGTTTTGCTATGTCCTTTGCACCAGAAACAAGCCAGAGCAGCGTCACCGGATTTTTCCGCTATGCGGTGCCCGATCTCCCTAATTAGGCGCTTGGCGTCAGAGCTGCCCATTGTTTCCACGGCACAAAACAATATTTTAGCTCCATTGCGGCGGACTTTAGCCGCTTCTTCATCGCCACTTGTATTTCATTAATATTTTTGCAGAAACCTGTTAGTAAAACTAACATTTTATTGTTATATTTTATCTATGGTTTATACTTCCGCTACAAATGTCTGTGTAATCTGTGGTTTCCTTTTCTTCTTCTTGTCTATGTTAAATGGCAGTCTTCACGAACACCTCCGGACCTTTTATTTATTACCAGCCTCTAATCTACATACAGTCTATCTAACTTTTAACAACACGCAAGCAAAGCAATTGTAACCCCAAATTGGCCGCTTACCTCTCACCGCTTTCCGCGTCATAACTCCGCTCAACGCCGCGTGAAATTATATTTATGTCCCTAATATGGCCCACACTCCAATCGTTTACCGGTATACCGGTGAAATGTATTTATAATTAAAATCTTTACCTGTGTATATCATGGACCAAGTGATTAGAAACGACTGCTTCTGTGGTCTAGTGGTCAAGGCGTTCGCCTTGTGATCTGGAGGTCGTGGGTTTGAAACTTCGAATCCCACTGGGAAGCATACTTTGTGAAGAGTTGTTTCCAGTCTGGTTGGGATATTGCAGGCCTGAATCACCTGAAAGAAAGATTCCGTGTTTCGACAGGCACGTATAAACTGTGGGTCTCGAACGCCATCTAGCGTTTGCTCTCAAACCTATACAAGGATTGATTCGGGTCTACCCTTTGGGTTGCGGAGGTCAGAGGGCAGTCGCTCTGTATAAAAACCAGTAATCTCGTCAAATCATCTAGGTTAGGTAGCGGACTCCGGACTCTGAAGGATTACTGCTGTGGGTGCAACCGGGAATACGCTCGGATAATGATGAATAAATGCCCGCGTCGAATAAATGCCGAGTTAGAAAAAGTCCAAAATTAGAAGACAGGATGATAATAACATTCCCAACTATTAAAATAAACAAACTACTAGGCATTATTATAATGCTTATCACTTATAGGAGAGAATAGTCGCCAATAGCAAACTCGTACTTGGACAGTCCTGTAGAACACCCAGGTCATGTAGTTTAGGTTATGGTGCTCCGGGGTGATTTAACAGAATTATGGTGATTTAACTCCAAAATCCGTTTTTCCAGGAGTTTCTCGAGATCCTGTCGCGCGTTGCTCGCGGCAGCGTCCAAGAAAAACTGTCATGGATGTTCGCTCTCTACGACGTCGACGGAGATGGCCGCATCTCCAGGGCAGAGATGCAGGCAGTAGTTCAAGCTATATACGAGCTGTTGGGACGAGCTGCAGCGCCGCCAGTGCACAGTGGGGCTGCCAAGGACCATGTGGACCGGATATTCACTGTAAGTCTCGAAATATTACACTTTATGATCTTTTTAAAGCGTTTGATATAGATAACTTCGAGCTCTTCTATAACATTTTGGATTAATTATGAATTTATTAGTAAGAAAAAGAACTTTAGAGTTAATACGAAGACATAATTAAGCTGTATGGTTCTCAGAATTTGTTGTTAAATTTAGCCGCAGCCGCAGGCCATTTTTAAGGATTGGTGTTCCACAAGGCACAATACTTAACCTGGGATTGCTTTCAAATGGTGATATACTATGGTTCTTGATAACAATGTTCAAACATTGTTATCAATATATCAATGTATCACCTCGAGAGGTGATAAAATGCCTCACATCAATGTGAGGCATTTTATCACCTCTCGAGGTAAATATATTATGCTGCGTTTTCCCCTGGCTATTCGCGCACGCATAACCGACGTTAAACGACTTTTATTTCTGACTAGCTTTAGCCCGCGACTTCGAACGCGTAGAATTTTGGACCTTCATTTCACCACCTTAGGGGGTGAGTTTAGGAAAATCCTATCTTAGTGCACCCGTAGACTTCATAAGGAATCTATGTGCCAAATTTGGAGTCTCTAGACGCAGTCGTTTGGGCTGTGCGTTGATATGTCACTCAGTTTCTTCTTTTTTATATTTTAGATAAAACTAAGCTTACAACATGACAAATGCTACAATTAGTCGTCATTATTATCATTAGGTCTTTTATGTCTCCTTTGCCCTCTCTGCACTACCAGAGCCGTACTTGGCCGGAGTAGCCAGAGGATTTGGCCCACACTCTCCACGCTGGCCAGACAGGTTGGAGAGGTCTCATTGATGTTTATAAACTAGTTAAGCATTTCCGATGCCGCCTCAGTGGCGGATTTAGCAATAGGTTGAGTCGGCTGAAGCCTATGGCGGCACATTTGGGGGGGCGGCAAATTGAGGCCAATTACACCCTCTCCATCGAGAAGGTAAAAAGGTGCTTCTACATATGATATATCAGTGAACGCAGCTTAGGGGCGGCAAAATATGAATATCCTACTGGCAGCACATTTCGCAGGGCAGCAAATTTGAGGCCAATTGCATGCCTATTTAATGCATCGCGTCAATTAAGAAGGTAGAAGAGTGCTTTTATTTTGATATTTCATAGAACGCAGCTTAAACGCGGCAAAATATGAATAGCCTACTGGCGTCAAATGTGTAAATCCGCCACTGTGTTCCCTTCTACGACATCCACGGGAAGACTTGAACTTCAATTAGTAAATCAATGCTAAGAAATAAAAACGAAGAGATTAAATCACCAAAACTCAAGATAGGTCATGATATTTTTTTGCAGCTGATGGACACAAACGCGGACGGCGTGGTGACGCCCGATGAGCTGGCGCGCTGGTGCAGCCGCGACCCCGCGCTGCTGCGCTCGCTGGACGCGCTGGACACCGTGTTGTGATGGTCGGACACCCAGCGACAGCGACGCGCACATCCTAGCAGGTAAGTTCAAAGAATATACATTTGACGACCTCTTTGGCCTAGTGATCAGCATTCACTGGAGGTCTCGGGTTTGATCGGTCAGGTCCAGATGGAAAATTACCTTTTCTGATTGTCCTGGGTCTTGGATGTTTATCTATATGTGTATTTGTTATAAAATATAGTATCGTTGAGTTAGTATCCCATAACACAAGTTTCGAACTTACTTTGGGGCTAGCTCAATCTGTGTAACTTGTCCGTAGCGGGAGCGAGGTGATATGTTCGACCACCACAAAGGGCAGTTCTTCCCGCTAGGCATGGTGTTGCGCCTGGGGAACCGCGGCTCCGACGGTGTATCGTCGGAAGTTGTATATATGCAGCGAATCGGGCAAAACTCTGAGATCGAGATGTGAGATACTGCTGGCGCCATCTCATATGCTTCTTGTGAACTATATTGTCGGTTGTCTCTTGATTGTAGTTCCTCTTAGTGACCGTAAAGGTCGCCACATACTCAAGTATACAGTTCCTTTTATTCTGGGAGGTGAGAAAATCTCATAATGTACCAGCTGCTTCTCTTCCCATGCAGATCGTAGGAGCCGATCGAGGGAATAGGCGAAAACGCAAATCATGTTATTGGGTGAGCTAGCTGCCCATCACTATTTAAATTCCTTCTTCCACCATCTCGCCCATCAACATGCTTAAAGTGGCCTTGGAGTCTTACGGTCTTAGGCTCTATATGCTTAAATCCGCAAGACCCAAAATGGCCTGTCTTCCCCGTTAGGGATAAAGACGTGACAGTATATACTGAAGTATAGAAGGACCACTCTTGGATTTGAAACATGCTAAATTAATCCCAGTTGCAACGTTCTAAAGTCACATTCAGATTGCACGCCGCGCAAATGACCTTCGACTTATTAGCCTAGCGTGCGCCGAACGAGCCAAAATGTACTTTACGAAGCGACGGTCCGTATTCCTTTATCTCTAGCGTCAATTCTACTACAATTTCGACTAAGCCACGTTTGTGGGGCGGCTTAGCTTCATACTTGCCAAGACTTATCAGAAACCATCTCTGTTTATTGTGCTCATTGATGAGAGGGTGAAAGCGTGAAATATGTCAATGAGTATGTCTACCTCGGTCAATTAGTATCCTTCCAGGCGCAACAAGAAAATTAAGTTGCAAGACGCAGCGAAAGCGCCTGGAGGAACTATTTATTGGTCCAAGAAGGAACTTATGAAGAGAAACCTTTCTTTAACTCATAAACGCAAGCTCATGGACATGTGCATCCTTACGACCCTTACATATGAGGCACAGACTTGGTCTTTCACAAAAGCTCAGAAGTTCGGGCTCGGGGTTTGCCAACGTGCTATGAAGCGCAGCATGCTTAATATCAAGAGAATAGATAGAGTCCGCAACACTACCTTGCGATCTATCACCAAAGTCACAGACTTGAATATCACCGCCGCTTAGTTGAAATGGGACTGGGCCGATCACATCAGCCACATGCCAACCGAACTATGGGAGAATACTCTAACTTTGTGGACCCCAACAAACGGACGACGGCGTCCTGGAAAACCTAGGCACAGATGGCGTGACGACCCAGATGCCTACGCAAAGGACTGGCAGGTAAAAGCGCAAGACAGACAGAAGTGGAGAGCGGTGAGTGGCTTTGCCCAACAATGGGATCTAGTGGGCTCTAAAAATAAATAATAACATTTTTTTGGTGATATATTCCATAATACGTTATTCAAGAGACTAAAAAACTAATACAAAATTAACTAAATAAAATATAGCCTAAAATTAAACTAATTAAACTAAAATTAACTTATATGAAATTACATAAAAGAGGCCAAGTCGCTGCCGTCTCAGGGCAGAGTATCCCGAGGCTGACGGCATTTCTACGTTGAATAACAATACTTAAACGCTGTCCGAAACGCGCCGGCCCTTAGGTTTCCCGAAACATCGATCAAGCGTGCGGAAATTTCCTGAAAAATTTGACGAGCACCCCAAGGCCCTAAGGTTTCCACAGCAAAAGGCACAAATATGTATATACGGTTCTCACATAGCCGCAAATTTGCGCCTCTTGATGGCTTCCGCTGCCATCGCTGCCGCGCTGCTGCATGGGATGGAGCTACATTGTCCACGCATGTAGCATCCCACACAAGCGACCGCCCGTTCTTCCAAGGGATGAGCGTCATGCCGTTTGGCGTCTTGCCATCGTACCGCGCGATACAACAATATTTTTACAATAATATTGTTCTCATTCCAGATCAGACTCTGCTCGTGCATCGTGCTCCACTGCTGCTGACAACTGCGACTCCCCCCCTCTAACGCCTCAGCGTACTTCACCCCCCGCCACGCCCGCGGTTCCTCCTCGGACCGTACCTCCAGCGAAAGCCGTAACTACTGAAACCGCGTCATCTACCAGCCATTGTAATTTTTTTTTTTCTTTTCTTAACTAGCTTACAGCTGTAGAGACAAGCTCAGCTTTGTATTTGTTTGAGTGCATACAGATTGTAGGGGTTGTAAGTCCCTACATTGATGATAATGATAAATGATAGAGGTTGTTTTCGGGGATGATATAAAAAACAACCGAATTGAGTGAATTGTTGTATTGCACTGATTTAATAACTTAAAATTAGGTACAAGAAAATAATGTCGAAATCGCTATGTATGCATTTGAGCGCTACTGCCAATGAAAGTGAACTTAGGGTTCTGTTATTCTGTACGGTGTTCCGCACACAGATAGTGTAGGTGAGACATGGGCCTGAGGCACGGCACGGCCCGCGCCGGTTTTTGAAACTCGTCCTGATTCAGGACGCGTGAATTTCCAGCCGCGCGCTTTTCGCCTTCACCTTCACCTTTGGAACCGCTACCAGCTGACGTTCCAGTCTTGTTAGAATAACACTGGCCAACAAGGTTTTTGCCCAGTGATAATGAGGTGTTCATTCCTTCATTCATTCATTCAGCCACCCAATTTGTATGGGAAGGTCGATTTTTTACTTTATAAATCGACCTTCCCATACAAATTGGGTGGCTGAATGAATGAATGAAGGAATGAACGTGTTTTGCCTGTTATTTTAATTCTATTGTACTAAAGTTGTCTAGTATATCCCGTGGTTCGGTTTATTTGTTCGATCCACGTTGTATGTATGACTAGCTTTTGCTCGCGGCTTCGCTCGCGTAGGGGTAGAATTTATCAAAATCCTTTCTTAAGGGATGCCTACGTCATAGTAGCTTTATGCATGCAAAGTCTCAGCCCGATCCGTTTAAAATTGACAAACTTTCATCCCCTATTTTATCCCCTTGGGGGTAGAATTGATCAAAATCCTTTCTTAGCGGATGCCTACGTCATAACATCTACCTGCATGCCAAATTTCAGCCCGATCCGTCCAGTGGTTTGGGCTGTGCGTTGATAGATCACTATGTCAGTCAGTCAGTCACCTTTGAGTTATATATATTTAGATTATTAGATTATTTAGATTATATTTATTATTATCAGTGTCAACAACTACGCCCACCGCATCCGCTCCGGAGAAGCCGAGACGTGCGTCGCAGCCCCCGCCGGTGCCTGCGAGAGTCATAGCTACAGTCAGTGTAAGTATAGTGATTTTAAGTTATTCATAAAACATCTAGTCATTTATGACTTATAGCTCTGAAGCGTGGTCCCTTACTATGTCTAATAAGAAGGCTCAAGGTCGTTCAACGCGCTATGGAGAGGGCTATGTTCAGTGTTTCTCTTCATGATCGAATCGGATATGAAGAAATTCGTAGGAGAACAAAAGTCACTGATATAGCCCAGCGGATTAGCTCGTTGTGGCAGTAGGCGGGACACATAGCGCAACGAACCGATGGCCGATGGGGGAAAAAGATTCTCGACTGGCGACCACATACTGGCAAACGTAGAACACCTACCCACAATGTGGTCTGACAACCTGACCAAGTCGCTGGAAAGCGCTGTATGTAGGCCGCTTTAGATCGGTCATTTGGGAAATCCTTAGGAGAGGCCTGGACGGATCACATGACTAATGTTGAAGTTTTGGTGCGCATGGGCAAAAAAAGTAGAGCTTTTTCGAACCATTAAAACAAGAAAAATCACATATCTTGGTCACGTGTTGAGAAACCCACAATATCATCTACTCCAGACCATAATGATGGGTAAAATTGCCGGAAAGTGCAAGGTGGGACGTCGCAAAATGTCACGGCTGAGGAACATTCGACAATGGACTGGTATCAAAACGGTAGAACAACTGTTCAGGCTTGCCATGGACAAATCAAGTTTTAAAGAGCTGACTGACAATCTTCAGGAATGAAGCGGGGCCTAAAGAAGAAGAAGGACAGGCCTAAGTCCAGCAAGAGACGTTATGCGGCTGAGATGATGATGATGATATAACATCTAACAAAAAACTGCATCTATTTTAAGGGCGAATTCAGTTCTTTACACTGGACAACTTTCCCCATGAAACATATATCGGAATATGAAAAATATCTTTTTACTTTCCTTACAAACTCAGATCAACTGATGAGTCAACTTGGGTGTACCTGTTGTTCAGTATTAATTCAGCCTCAAATACTTTACCTTTTTTTAAAAAAAAACGTCAAAAATAATTTATTTATCTTTGGATATTTATATCACTTGATAATTGTCATTTCTTTTTTCTTTCTTTCGATTTCTTAATAGTTAGTTGTTGACGTCAGATCATTTACTTACAACTAAGTTTACTGCCGCCTCCAAAGCGCAAGTACAGAAGAAGCGGTAACAAACTGTACTGCAGCATTTTCTCCAAAAACGTCAACCTTACAATTATACTGATATTAAAATTAGATGTGTGGACTGAGAATACATTGCTATGTCATAATTATTAATTAAAAATTTCAAATTTAAAATTAATGTAAATTTGTATAAAATACATGTACTGATTGTACTCAAATTATGTCATTTGTGAGTGTACAAATATAAACCTTTAACAGGGACCCGCGCCAAGCTCAAGCCAGACGTTTTTGTCTTTAAGATAATCATCGGTTCCATAATAAGCCTTCTCACAAAGTACTTTCTTTACATAAGCTTAAAATTTTCTATCTGGCATATCAAGGACCGATTCTGGCAATTTATTATAAAACTTTATACAGTTTCTATTATCCTATGCTATTCCCTGGGTCTCAGACTAAATCCATAACAATATTCATCTAAGTAGGTTAAGTGGTTGAAGCGTGAAGTGGTAACAAACAAATATACAAACTCACTTTCACATTTATAATATTAAGTTAGGATTAGGATACTGTATACATGTATATATTTTGACGACCTCCGTGGCGTAGTGGTCACCATCCTAGTCCGCCACCCAGAGGTCCCGGGTTTGATCCCCGGTCAGGGCAAGTTGGAAATGGCCTTTTTCAAATTGTCCTGAGTCTTGGATGTTTATCTATGTATATATGTATTTGTTATAAAATATAGTATCGTTGAGTAAGTATCCCATAACACAAGTCTCGAACTTACTTTGGGGCTAGCTCAATCTGTGTTATTTGTCCCTATCTATTTATTTATTTATTTATTTATTTATATGAAGATGGTAAAAAAGAGACAGCTTAGACCACTAGAGGATAAAAAAAATATGGTTACCAATAAACTTATCATCTTTTCCAGATGACAGAAGAAACAGCCACAGCAACCCGCAAACCAAAACGACGTAACCGCCGCGCTTCCTCACCACATCAGGGGCGGTGAAATGTCAATCTTATGGCCACTATGCAAGATCTTTCAGCTTTATGCTTGGTGTGATCTATCTGCAAACATCCCTACTGCGATCTTTTACGTGTTGATGTGCCGGAACAATTCAACATAAGTAAAAATATGAGAAAAAAGAAAGTTTAATACAAATAAAATCCAAAAACAAACAAATTTAAAAATCGAAACGGATTTGTTTTAAGACGAAGTGGTAGCTAAAGTAGCGCCCCCTTATTTGAAATAAATTGTTTAAAACTAAATATGGTGATAATTAAAAAAATTATTTGTATCAATGTCTAGAAAGACCCTTATACTATTTTATGAATAACCTTTGAAATTATTACTAATAGTCCGTCTAGTTTTAAAACTTTATGTTTTTCGCCAAAAATGGCCACTTTTGGCGAAAAACAGTTTTAAAACTAGACGGACTACCAATATTGCTTTCAAAGGTTATTCATAAAATAATTTAAAGGTCTTTCTAGACATTGATACAAATTTTTAATTATCACCATATTTAGTTTTAAACAATTTATCTCAAATGAGGGCGCCACTTTAGCTACCACTTCGTCTTAAGGCGGCCCTTCCCGGCCACTCTGTTTTCAATGCGAGCATAGTTTGAAAAGCTAGAAAAAAGGCAAACTAAAAAGAGAGAGATAGCACCTAAGGGCATGGTTTGCATTCTATTAAATGAAATTGCTATTATTATTAACTATCCATAGAACGAATATTAACTATTCATAGGGTGCGGAAATTTCATAAAACTTGTTCCAGGAGATACGTGTTTATCAGTAAGCCTTACAAGTATATAAAATAAATGTTTTGTATTTAAAATTTAGTACCTCGCAAATAAAACATTTGCGAGGTTTTTATCGAAAAATTTTATTTACTTTTACAATTAATGAGTACTTTATGAACGGTCGAAGTTCAGCTAAAATTTGTGCAAAAAAGCAGATTATTGGAGGCTTATACTGACTTTGCTTTTCTAAATTTCAATTTTTTATTTCGATTAAACCTAGAAATAGCGCCCAAGATACCTGTGAGTTCAAAAGTTTTCAAGAAAGATCCGATACAACGCCATAATCACGTACGAGCGTTTGTATGAAAAGTAAAACGGGAAGGCCGCTCTTAATAAGCAACAGCTTAATGATGGTTCAAGAATAAGATGTTTGACAATTATAAAAGGAATAAAAGCGCGTGCCTTGCTAAAATACCTACACGTCCTTTTTGACACACCACTCAAATAAAAATGCCATCGAGGTATACCTTATTAAAGTATTTTTAGTAATCGTAACGGGATGGAATAAAACGCGTACTTATAAGTTTTTGGATGAAATAGTTAATCCAAATCAATTATAATAGTTTTAAAAACCTCTTTAAAAGTAGCTTTATTTACTGAAATGAATTTAGATTAAAGACTATTGAAATTTGATAATATTCTTTGGCTATATCTAAATGCATGAAATCTTATGATCTAGTAAGTATTATGATTATCTTAATTAAAATTAATAAAATGTGAGCGTAGGTGAAGACTTGAGAAAATGAGCAATACTTCAGTATTATCTTAAATTGTAAGTACTTGTTGATCTTTAGAGTTGCTAGAACCTTGTCACTGTATGCATGTTTCTACTTCCCTTTAAAATTCTTGAATCTATGCTATTGTTGAATGTGACAGGGTTCAATATGAAAAGTTATAAGATGCTTCCTTTTTACAATTGTTATAAGATTTAAATTCTTGTGCACAGTTCTATGTAGACACTTTTTAGCAACTTAATTCGTTAAATTAAGCAATAATTTTAGTAAGTACATGATACTAATTCTCTAATAAAAATATGGCGAAATAAGAAAAAAAATGTTAAAGGGAGATAAGTTCCACAATAGTTCTGTGGGATATTATTCAATATTTTGTGTTTCGCCAAATCTGTCTTTAGTAAACCCAAGTATCATGGACTTACTATGCTGTAAATTTGCATACTATTAAACAGATCTGTGTAAACTATTCTGGACTACTTTTAGACCTTCTTCTAATTATACCTTAAATAAGGTGCAAAGTTTTAATTAACAGAACATATCTAAAAAACCTCATGAATAAATTATTTCTGTGCGTTAATATGGTGGAAATATTTGGGAAAAATATAATTTTTAAACAATGGGTTTCTCTCGATGAATCCACGATCCCATCATCAGATCCTGACTTCATGGTCTTTGAATACCCTTTTAAACAAAATTATCTTAAATCGGGGGAAACATAAATAAAAATTAAATCCTCTTTTTTGATGTCCGTTATAAATTAAAAAATCTTTTTTACAGATCATTTTGGAAAGCAATATTGTAATATTTTTCCAATATTAACACACATAAATCAGTTACAAAATTGTTATCTACATAAATAAGCACATATTCTTATATTCCCATTTTAATAATATTATTTTATGATCTTCTCTTATGATATTTAGATATTTACATGAACGCGGAACACATAATAAATATATTAATTAACTAGAGGATATATTTACTAAATTAGAAATACAAATTGCATTAACTTGTCTGAATACTTCAAATTTAAGGCGATCGATTCGTGACTTTATGTTGAGCGGGGAAGATAAAGCAGAGTGTTGTAAGAATCAAAGGCCGTTGTCAACGTGATAACTGGCGTCAATGTTTTCAATCTAACGCATTATTTCCATGACTTTCTCAGTTTTCCTATTCATGAATTGGTTGTACTTACTATTAGAAATATTTATAAAAAGAATACAGTGAACTTTAACAATATGGAAGCGTAACTTCAAACACTATGTATTATTATAGTTTCAAACATCATCATCGCGCAAAACGACTTCACGATATTCTATCGTATTACGTAGCGTCAACTGTCGGCCAATATCCACTATGACGCAGCATCATCCAGCAGCCACTGATTGGTCTAGCAATTGGCTTGAAGCAACGTCAGTAACAGTATCGGCGGATAAAGAGATGTAGTTTTAAGAGGAAACACTTCGGTCAAAAGAATTGAAAAAATGGTATTTGTAAAATCTATTGTGGGCAGGTTGTGCCTGAACCACCTGGCGCGATGTGCGATAAAAACAACGTTGAAAATACACAAAATCAGTTTCGTAGTCCCTTGAATTCTCGTCCAAATCTAAACCGATTTAATTTCTTTTGTCATAAAAAAATTAATAAAAGCTATAACTTCCTTCTTTTTGTCATATAATCTCGTCAAATTTGTTTGCCTTTTGTTGGAACACAGTAGAAAATCTTACCAATTTTTCAAGTTTATGGAGGCTCGTATCTCTTTTAATAATAAAATTATGAAAAAAAACGAAAACATGCTAATAAATGCAAAGATTTTTTTTAAATCATTACTCTATCGACGTTATCAGGCGAGGAATCAGGGGACACGTTTTTATAGAAATACAAACCTTGATTACACTTTTGATGATGTCATTTTATGCGCTTGATTATGCTTCCATAGTATTACAGTTCGTCGATAGAAGAACATCTTACGGTATATTCATCTTCCCTCTCGTTCTTAGTATGTAAGGTTTGCCTAAACTTAACTTCGTGGAACACTTTGGGGCAATACTAATCTTAAGATATATTACAAATTCTCTATTAATCGTTGACAATCTAAATTATATTTTCTCTCTTTGAAATTAGAGTTTAAAGTCCTTGAAATTTGAGCCTTATCTAATCTACTAGCTTTAAGTGTCGTGATTCCAACCACTATTTTAACTTTAAACATTGTACCACTTTACAATCAAACTAATCCAAAATGTAAGCCCTTATTCTCTTCACAAAATCTAGTACTAATTCACTGTTCTAATTTCGAATGCAAACACGTAGGTATTGAAAATGTTTATTAGCGGTATGAAATTAATCAAGTTTATTAAACACACAAAAATAAATACAATATAAGAAAACAAAAAAAAACACTTAATTAAAACTAAACAAACTAAAATACTACCTACTTCAATTAAAACTAAATAAAATAAAAATAGTTAAATAATAAAAACTTATATTAAATTATATAAAAAATGGAGGCCAAATCGCTGCCGTATATTTGCATTCGAAATTACTTTAATATTATGATCGATGTGAATTTCAAGGTTACAGATAATGTGACCTACCTGATAATGGTACCTACTTATACAGGGTGTTTCAGAAAGGTGAAATAATATTTTAAAAACACGCTCTGTCCGTAAAATTGACATCTATTGGCCGATTGTTCAAGAATTTCGTGTTTCGGAATTTTATTTGCATGTATTAGTTCGCCTTTCTGAAACTTAGGCCTGTATAAACGAAAGCAAATGAATCTCAGACAGTGTGACTCACATTGCCTGAAATTCAGACTTATAATTAGATATCTACATTTAAATTTTGTTGGAATCACGACATACTTTTTTTGAATATCGGAATATACATACTTAAGTAACTACTTACTGAACCTTTATGTGTTCTGCCTGTAAACAACACAACTGGTGCGTTAGAATATTTATACCACGCCTGCCATAATTAAATATTTCATACATTCCTAAAAAAAAATATTTATAAAGAAAAATGACTAATTGATAATCTCCACCTTTTTTTTGAAGTCGAAAATTGAACTAATAAAAAGGAAATTAAACTTACACCACGTATATCCTTAACGGGGTAGATAGAGAAATTTGAGTCTCGCAGCTCTAACCAGAGCCTAGGGCCGCAAGCCAAAGGCCACTTTTAGCGTGATGTTGAGATAAAGAAAGGAAATTACAATGGCGGACTTCAAAGCATTTATGTACAAATTCCCGGCACGCGAGTTGAACAAAAATGGCGGTTATCGGCGCGGGTACAAATAATACGCCGACGACCGCCATTTTGGTTCAATTTACTTCTCGGAAATTTGTACAAAAATGGCGGACTTTAAGTCCGCCATTTTTGTTTAACTTATTTGTGCCGCATTATATAAGTGTGTATATTCAGGTTATTAGTGATAATCTCGATAATAAATTCGCGACCAATCATCTTTCGACTGTGCGAGTGTGTGTGTTTCCTTGTACGTATGTGTGTGTTGACAGAGACTACAATTATAACAATTTTAAGTATGCATTGTATTGACATTTCTTTCATTAGTTCTAGCAGATCTTCCAGTTCAGTTGTATCCTGTATTAATCTTTTTTTAAATGGTACTATTGTTAATGATTACGGGTCTGAATACGTATTGTTTCTTAAATATTAACCACATAAAAAAATCTCCCCTAGAATCAATATGCAAAACAATTGAAAGCAAAATTTTTTTGCTGAAAAATACCCTTTTTGCCTCAAAATCCTTTCATCCAGACGTAGATATTCATATCTAGAGGCCCTAATAACAAATGTATGAATAATTACGACAAATATCTTATAAGTTATATGTGTCATGTAAGATACCTACGTTATCGTAATCAATGTCATTCATACAATCAATAAATTATTATTTGTAGATACATCTAATAATATATCTATCACAAGAAGTATCATAAACACATAAAAATCTAAGAAATATATTTATGTTACTTTTATAATCTTTTTAATATGATAATAAGTTATGTGATTATCTGTTAATTGATGATATGTTATCAAAAGTCACTGTCGTCATACTATTAAAGTTTTATTGAAATATTTAGCAGTTTTTATGTATAATCAGTGTTCATACATACCCATTATTACATCATTATCCCTTCGAAGTAGACCTAATCCATTAGCGTCAAACGTATAACACCACTTTTTTGGCGTGGGTGTTAAACCTGCATTATTTTGTACAAACGTGCGGCCATTTTGCGCTATGATACCGTTTCTAGTTATTCTTCATTGTATAATAGTTTCTGTAAGAGCTGGCTGAGATGATATCAAAAAATCTAACGTCAAAAATTCTTTATTTATCTTAGGATGTTTGTATCACTTGATAATTGTCAATTTTTCTTTCGAATAGGTTCCATAATAGTTGTGAACGTCAGATCATTGAATTACAGCTAAGTTTACTGCCGCCTCCTAAGCGCAAGTACAGAAGAAGCGGTAACAAACTGTACTGCAGCATTTTCTCCAAAAACGTCAACCTTACAATTATACTGATATTAAAGTTAGATATGTGGACTGAAAATACATTGCTATGTCATAATTATTAATTAAGCATGATGTCAAATTTGAATTAATGTCAATTTTTGAATTAAGTACATGTACCGATTGTACTCAAATTATAACATTTGTGAGTGTAACCTTTAAGCGGGACTCGCGCCAAGCTCAAACCAGACGTTCTTGTCTTCAAGATAGTCATCGGTTCCGTTATAAGCCTTCTCACAAAGTACTTTCTTTACATAAGCTTTAAATTTTCAATCTGGCATATCAAGGACCGATTCTGGCAATTTATTATAAAACTTTATACAGTTTCCCTTTGACGATTTGCTGACTGTTTTCAGCCTATATATAATACGGGGTAACTAAAGAATTTATATTACGTAAGTTTCTACCCGTAAGATCACCTGTTTTATTATACAAGGCAATATTTTTTCTTACATACATTATTGTTTCAAATATGTACTGGGATGGTACAGTGAATATATATATATATAAATCACCCTTTTTTATAAAATAAAAATTGTCTGTATATCAGCAGCACTCCCCCAAAGAAGAATCCCGTAGGACATCAGACTATGAAAGAAACTAAAGTAAACTAGTCTAGCAGTTGCTTTTGTCAGCCAATAACCTTCTGTTGTTTGCATTCAACAGAAGGTTATTGGCTGAAAACCAATTAGAAATGTCCGATAATGTGTCATTCACCGCAGTAGCATCGTCGCTTTGACGATCTATTTCAAAAATAAGATGTCATCGGCGAACAATACAATACCAGCCTGTTTCTCAACCGCGTAAGGCAAATCATTGACGTACACTAAGAAGAGGAACGGTCCTAGGATAGAACCTTGTGGTACACCCATTTTGACAAGAGATCCATTTGACTTTATGCCATTTATCAACAGTCTGAAGCCTATCCGTTAAATATGATTGAATGAGATTTATAGATTATCGTCAAAACCGTACTAACGGAATTTGAGCATAAGTGTCGGATGATCTACGCAGAAAGAACCGATTGCATCATGCTTGTTTTCCCATGTGTTGTAAATGTGAGTAACTAGCGCTACCCCCGCATCGGTGGTCGATTTCCCTCCAGTAAAACCAAACTGCTGGCTATAAAAAAGGTTTTGGGTGATAAAGTAATGTTGCATTTGATTAAGCATTATCTTTTCAAATACTGCTTAAAACTGGCAAAATGGAGATAGGTCTATTATTGCCAGGATCTGTTCTTACCCCCTTTTTAAATAAAGGAATCAATTTACTGCATTTCATTAAATCTGGAAAAATAACTTCATTTTTATGATGATGCTTGCTACATTAACGGACATACCCCAGTGACCTTCAGATTTTGTTAAATTTTGCTGTTTAAATGCATCAACTACATCTTTGGGGGTAATATGTTTAAATTGAAACTTATGATTGCATGGAGCTATATTATCTATAAGTAAGGCTTCAGCATGTTGAAGACTTGAATTGACATCAGCAGTAAGTATCAAGGGATTAGTAAAAAAAATATCGAATACATGTACTATGTCTTTAATTACGGTAATATTTTTATCGGCATATTTGATTTCACGAATATTTTCTCTCGCTTTAGTTTTCCCTGTTTCTGTATTAATAACATTCCATGTCTCTTTTATTTTATTTGGTGCATTATTGATTTTTCTACTAATATAGACAGCTTTAGCCGTTAAAAACAGGATTGGGTAAGCCTGCGTTATTTTGTACAAATTTCGTGCAATCATCAGAATAACTACAACGGTATCATCAATGATACCGTTTGTAGTTATTCTTCATTGTAATAATAGTTTCTGTCAGTGCTGGCTGAGATGATATCAAAAAGTCAAAAGTCAAAAATCCTTTATTTTCTTTGCATGTTTGTATCACTTGATAATTGTCAATTTTTCTTTCGATTTCATAATCGTTTCCATAACAGTTGTTGATGTCAGATCGTTGACCTGCAGCTAAGTTTACTGCCGCTTCCTAAGCGCAAGTACAGAAGAAGCGGCATCAAACTGTACTGCCGCATTTTTGATGATGATGACGTGTAGTCTATAGTCTAGCCTGGATCCAGGAGATGTAGGAGGTGACTCGCACGAAGCCGGCGGGGTGGCGTTGCTGGCAGCCGTCGCGGTGCCCGAACGAGGTGATGCCGATCTGGAACAGACAGGGTGCTCAGACCGAGGGGGATAGTCAGAGGAGGGGTAGGGGTTCAACCCCCCCGAAATGAAGACTTTAAGCAGATCACATAGTGTAAGCAAGGGTCAGTCAGTTCAGAATGGATTTTTGACTGGCGGTTTTTCATGACACTCGAAAATAACTTAAAACTATTGAACTGCAAAACCCGGTCTCGAGTACCCTTGAGCCCGCGCGAGCAGTTTGTCATGGTTAAACGTTTTTAAACTTTAGGCTATGTTAACTATACAATGCGGTGCCATGCGAAATCAGATAATTATGTTCTTGTAATAGATTCAAATTTAAGCTTTTCGACTGGCTCTCAAATAAGTGTTATTATAAAATTAATGAAATGTTATGTTGAGATAATTTTAAATTTCTGTGTCAACTTATTCTAATATATCTGCAGATTTTAAATTGGAATGTATTTCTATGTAAATGTAAATTTAATTAATAATAATCATTGTATTCATATATCTAAATTCCTACGCCTATGATGGCAGAATATGTTTGTTTTGTTATATTCTGTAAACACCTTATGTTACCACCATATTTGAAGCAATAAATGACTATTCTGTTCTGTTCTGTTCTGTTCTGTTCTGTTCTGTTCTGTTCTGTTCTATTAATATGGTCTTATTTTTTTTCAAGTGTTACGGACAGGGGTATCAACCCGAAAGGGAGTAAACGTACCAATCAATTTAATACGGGACCATCCCTTAAATCCCAAAAAAAAATATGACCATCTCCATACAAAATTATATACCTACCGTGCCAAAATGTATAAAGCTGCAGATTTTGTTTGCGATTTCTCTGATGGTCCCACAGTTAAAGTTGTTCACATTGATAAGTATGTTTACTCGCTTTCGGGTTGATACATAGGGCGCACTATAAGTTTCCGGAACTGGCCACTTACATAAACAATATTTAAAAATTTATTGCAACATTTGAAAATAGAACTCTTTGGCTGTAGAATGCAGTTTGTTTCATCTGACTGTCTTTTGTTTTTACCTTGTGGCGCCATTTAAAAAACTGTGTGTCTGCATCAACATGGATTTAACTCGGGAAAATTTTCGTAGTATGATTTTCTACGATTTTAAGTGTAATTTGACAGCTCAACAGAGCATCGCTCGGCTTGAAACAGCTTTTGGCAATGAAGCACCATGCAAGACAACTGTTTATAGCTGGTTTGCAGAATTCAAGCGTGGTCGTATCAATCTCAGTGACGAATCTCGCGATGGTCGGCCGTCCACCGCTGTGACCAACAAAAACATCGATGCTGTGCGCCGTATGATTGAAACAGACAGGCATGTGACCTACCATGAAATTCGCGCATCCTTAGAAATAGGCATGAGTCAAATACAATTAATCCTACACAAACATTTGGGTGTGAGAAAGCTGTGCTCGCGGTGGATCCCACACAACTTGACCGAGGCTCAAAAAACGGACCGCGTCACTTGGTGCAGTGCCATGCTTACCAGATTCAACGATGGTGCGTCAAATTTGGTGTGGGACATAGTAACAGGTGACGAAACATGGATTTATTGCTACGATCCCAAAACAAAGCAGCAATCGAGCGTATGGGTCTTTCAAGATGAGCCGAAACCAACCAAAGTGGCGCGCGTGAAAAGTGCATCTAAGCGGATGATTGCTCCTTTTTTTAATAAAACTGGACACGTGGCTTCTGTTGCTTTAGAGAATCGTCGTACAGTGAATAGTGACTGGTACACGACCATTTGTTTGCCGGAAGTTATTGACGAACTCCGTAAAAATAACCGTAAACGCCGTATCATCCTGCACCACGACAATGCTAGTTCTCACACGGCCAGACAGACAAACGACTTTTTGAAGGCGAAAAATGTAGAACTCATGAGTCATCCTGCATACAGTCCCGACCTGGCACCTTGTGACTTTTTTCTGTTCCCAAAAATTAAGAACCAATTACGCGGTCAACGATTTTCATCACCAGAAGAGGCTGTCGAGGAGTATGAAAAACACGTTTCAGAGGTCACCACAGAGGAGTGGCACAAAAGTTTTCAAAACTGGTTTCATCGAATGAAAAAGTGCATAGACGCCAAGGAAGATTATTTTGAAAAACAATAAATTAATTTTGTACCTTTAATAGTATTTTTTCATATTCATTCCGGAAACTTATAGTGCGCCCCACGTACCCCGTTTCCGTAACACGTTGTATAATATTTAGCGTGGGCTCTATAATTGTAAGAAATAATGAAAATATGCATTTCTTTAAGTATTTAAGTGGTAAGGTAACTTATTAATAGCTGGTCATAATGTGTCAAGAGTTCTTACGTTTGAAAAAACATTCATCAAAAGTTTTGGTTAAATTCAGTGTTTTTCTTTTTTAAATACGTAAACCTCTACAGCTCCAGCAGCTGAAATAGGCTATTAAATCAGAAAAAGGGAAATACTATGGAAATAATAAAAGAAATAAGAAGAAAGAACAAGTAATTATTTAAAAAAAAAATTAACTAAGCTTTTATCTAACACAAAAAAGTGCTCCTCAAGACGAATCAAACGAGCCCACACTCGATAGGGTTACGTCGTTTCATTACGGAGTTCCTATGGCCATCTTCCGGCTCCATCATGAGATAAGTCCCATGTTACCATAATATTGCATTGTCACGCGATATACGTATGCGTGCAAAATTTCGGCTCAATCGGAAATCGGAAAGTGGGTCAAATTTTACTTGCAAGATTTGAACTAAAAAAAAGGTTGTAAAAACAAAACTAAAAAGAAGAAGATCATACCAGTTGTCGCTCGTTGCCGCTCCAGACCCACAGAGGGCCGCCGGAGTCCCCCCCGCAGGTGCTCTTCAGGTCGATGGCGTCGATGCAGATGATGCTGGAAGACACGGTGATGGTGCCGTACGTGGCGGCGCACACGGCGTTGGTGATCACTTGCAGGGACACCTCGCTGAGGTACTGGTTGGTGCTGATGCCAGCGTCTGGTAAAGTGGTTCGTTGAGAGAATTGCGTCGGGAAACAGATCTCTTTAATTAATTTAACTCTTAAGCAAGGTTTTAATAGATTAAAAAAAAATTCCAAAAACGCCATCTAGTGATGAGTAACGGAACTACCGAAGTCAGATCGGTAGTTCCACTAACTCATGACTAGATGGATATCCGTAGGGCTAAGTTATTTGCTAGAGAATATATATTAAAAGAAATAATTTGCTAGACAAAGCCCTGACTTTCAAGCGTTAACATAAATAACTCTTAAACAGCTAAATCGATTTTCATCAAACATGGCTAAGAACCACTGCAAGGGAACTTGCTTTCACGTTAAAAAACAGCATCAAAATCGGTCTAACTTATAACATGTCTTTTTTTCAAGGGTTAAAAGTATACCAGTCATTCTTACGAAAACAAAAAACCAGACTGCATTTTTATTTTGATATACCCAGTGTCACTCCCACAGTAAATACGAATCTAACCACACCTCTCAAGCTAAAATCCATCGAGCCGTTCAGGCTGCAGAGCGTGCCAAACATTTGAATTTGGCGCCAAAAATCTGCCATTTTGTTTTTTTTTTATTCTGATATACCCAGTGTCACTTTCACAGTAAATACGAATCTAACGACAGCTCTTAAGCTAAAATCCATCGAGCTGTTAAAGCTGCAGAGCATGCAAAACATTTGAAGTTGGCGCCAAAATCCCGCCATTTTATATTATCTATTTTGATATACCCAGTGTCACTTTCACAGTAAATACAAATCTAACGACACCTTTCAATCTTAAATCCATCGAGCCGTTCAGACTGTAGAGCGTGCCAAACAATTATACATACATACATAATACATACTCTCGAAAAACATAACCTTCCTTCTGGCGCAGTCGGGCCGCAACATAGTACTCACTGTCACCGGTGGCTCCGAAGCCGGCAGCCCAGGCCCAGGTGCCGACGAAGTTGTTGTTCACCTGGTTGACGGGCAGAGCGATAGGCTGGATCACGTCTTTAAAAAAATATATAAATAAGTACCATAAACTTAGTTTTTTTTTATATCTATGGTAAAGATTTGTTATACATTTGAGGATAAAGAGTTTGCATTTATAAAACACTGGCTTTTAAGAATGCTGTAAAAGGGAAATCTTGCAACTCAATTTACAACTTATCCTCAACCGATTGAGCTAAATTTTGCATACTTGGGTACGTAAGTCAGATGACCAATATTATCAGTATTGTCAATGAGCTGTTCTGATGATGGAGCCGGGAGATATTCGACAGAACTTAGTTACAAAACAATATAACCTCATGGAGTAGAACTCGTTTGATTTGTCTTGACGTGCATTCTGTGGTAGACGATGTCTGATCACTGAGTGTATATCATCATCATCATACCAGCCACAGGAAGTCCACTGCTGGACATAGGCCTCTCCCAAGGATTTCCAAAACGACCGATCGGGAGCCTGCATCCAGCGCTTTCCTGCAACCTTACTGAGGTCATCTGACCATCTAGCAGATGAGTGTCCTACGCTGCGCTTGCCGGTACGTGGCCGCCATTCGAGAACCTTTCTGCCCCATCGGCCATCGGTTCCCCACACTGTGTGTCCCACCTACTGCTACTTCAATGAGCTAATCCGCTTGGCTATGTCAGTGACCTTCGTTCTCCTACGAATCTCCTCATTTCTGATTCGATCGCGGAGAGAAACACCGAGCATAGTTCTCTCCATAGCCTGTTGAGCGATCTTGAGCCTTCTTATGAGACCCATAGTAATTGTATACAATGCTTCGTGATATTTATAATAATAAAGTGATGATGAACTACACTACTATAAAACTCACCCGAAAAGGCAACCCAGTTAAGGTTGATGATAGCAATATCATTCATCAACGGCAAAGACAGGTAGCCGGCGTGGACTTCAACACTGGTAGTGATGACCCGAACACCACCCGAGAACAGCCGAGTGGAGCCGAGCACGACTTCGAACTGGCGGGCCTGGGTAAAGAAGGTTCTCCAACAGTGAGCAGCGGTGATGCCCCGGGTGTTGGACAAGAGAGACGAGCCACAGACGGAGGTACGTCCGTCGGTTAAGGTGATAACCAGACCGCCCTGGAAATGTTCGATGGGTCAATGAGATAAGGAAAATGCGATAATACGCCGCAACTAAATCTCTGTTTATCCTTATGGTTGACTGGGAGATAAGCTTTTAGGGTTGGAACTCACTTGTTAGCACGGAAAGCACTTATCTACGCTGGCTGCTGCAGAGGGGCGGAACGCTATAGCACGGCAGGTGCTGGAAAATGACGGTTTTGGAAAATGACGGTTCTGAATGACAGAAAAGGATAGCAGCATAGAAAAGTGCTGTTCTGACAAGTGAGATGCAACCCTAAGCATTAACGCTTCCTTCACCGCCAATACCAGACAGAATAGTAAAACAATGGACGGTGTATTTGTAACGGTAAATGAAGGGAAATCCGCCAATTATAAACAATATTTTTTATAAAGTGTTAGTAGTCTTTGCAAAGCGCCAGTGTCGTCAAATTAGGATATTTTAAAAAAAACAGACAAAACAAACATTACTTATGTAAAATAAACTTATTAACGAAGGTCTGTAAAGGTCTAAATCAGTCTTTCCCAAAGTGGGCGATAACGCCCCCTTGTGGGCGCTGGAGGCTTTAAGGGCGGTAACGGGCCCAGAATAAAGTTGGGGGGCGCTGATGTGATTTAAGCAATGAGTGATTTATAACTTCAGCTATTTTATATTTTAAAATTAACTGAAATTAAAATCCTCTTACTACACAACATCCATTTATTAGTTCATATTTATATCCTTTTTTATTGTACAAATATAAACTAAAAATGTAATTAATATTTATTATTTTAATGCGTTCACAACGCTATTTATATCGTTAAAGGAATCAAACACTGAAAAAAATTCGTGTTTTAAAGTTTCGCAGGTGAGGTCCCCACTTCTGATACTCTTTATTGTTGTAAAATTGTATTATTATTGCTATTTTTTATTTAAAATTAACAATGTTGATTATTGTTATTTTTTATAAAAGATACTCTAATGTACTGGTGTATGTATTATTATAACTCTCTCTTGTAAAAAAGTCTAGTTTAGAATATAGGTTGAATTAAACTACAGGCAAGACAAATATGTGATTCAGGTTTTTATGGTGAAAAAAATGGGGGGCGCTACAAAATAACAGATTTTTTAAAGTGGGCGTTTGACAAAATAAGTTTGGGAACCTCTGGTCTAAATAATGAATTCTGACAAAAGTAATGAGACTGAGTATGATTTTTTCAACGTTGCGGTGCTACAATCTATGACCGACAGACAGACAAACTTCTAACTATTATTTTATTTTACACCTATGTTTTTTCTTAGTTTTAAGAATTTCTTGGCATGATTATACTTTGTAGTTATCTAAATAAATTGTTATGATAATCGTAGAGCGGTGTCTCCTGGCACAGGCATTATTATGCTTAAAAGGAGACTCCAATCAACTGTAGAGATTTTGCAAAAACTAATTTTTAAATAAAAAAATATTATTAAGTATTAAAAAAAATCTATCGAAATAAATCCGTATCGGAGTTGCATATTGTCGAAATTAAATGTTGTCGTCATACGGTTTGTCGGAGTTCAGTTTGGGACTCTTTCACAAGAGCGAGGGACATTTTTTTAAATATTATTTTAGTGCAAAAGCTAAAAACTAGCGTTTCGCAACTGCTGGGAAATTTACGACGAAAGAAACCCAGTTCGGTATTGGTCCCTACCCAGACTGATGGGCTATGTTTTTGATGGGTCGTTTAAAAAAACCCTGGAGGAGACCTACGTCTAGCAGTGGACTTCCTGATTAGTACTCACAATGTGTGGGTGAGCGCCAAGCGCGGCAGCATTACCCCCAGTGATCCTCGAGCCATCGAAGTCTGCAGCTTCTTCCTTTGCCTTGATCTTTGCAGCTAAGGCCACTCCTATGTCATTGTGGTAGTCCAGAAAAGACAGAGGTGCCTCAGCAGCTACTCCCAGGAAGAACGCGACGGCAATCAGTAGCAGCTTCATGGCAATTGGTGAAGACATTATGTGGTGTTTGCTTTTTATATAAATTTGATAAAAGAAATTTAATCTAGCGATTATTAGTCTCATCCGGTGAGATATCAGGGAGTTATTTCAGATTGGAGTAAAAAATTTGTCGTCCAGTGTGTGTTAGACAAGCAGTGTTAAACCCGTTACAACAGAGAGACTTTATATCTATGACTAGCTTTTGCCCGCGGCTTCGCTCGCGTAGGGGTGTAATTTATTAAAATCCTTTCTTAGGGGGATGCCTACGTCATAGTAGCTTTATGCTGACCACCTCCGTGGCGTAATGGTCACCATGCTAGTCCGCCACCTAGAGGTCCCGGGTTCGATCCCCGGTCAGGGCAAGTTGGAAAATGGCCTTTTTCATATTGTCCTGGGTCTTGGATGTTTATCTATGTATGTATTTGTTATAAAATACAGTATCGTTGAGTTAGTATCCCATAACACAAGTCTCGAACTTACTTTGGGGCTAGCTCAATCTGTGTTATTTGTCTCTATATATTTATTTATTTATTATGCATTCAAATTCTCAGCCCGATCGGTTTAAAATTGACAAAGTTTCATACAAACTTTCATCCCCTATTTTGAATTGATCAAAATCCTTTCTTAGCGGATGCTTACGTCGTAACATCTACCTGCATGCCAAATTTAAGCCCGATCGGTCCAGTGGTTTGGGCTGTGCGTTGATAGATCACTATGTCAGTCAGTCAGTCACCTTTGAGTTATATATATTTAGATTAAAGATTAATGATACAATTTACCAATGCATTTTTTTTTGCTTTCTAATTAATTAATAAAATAGATAATGTACTCTTCTTCTTATCTTAAAGGCGGGCTAGTGTAGGTTAAGGAGAATTGATATTCGTAGCGCCATCTATTATAGGTAAATTAAAAAAAACACTGACTTTCAAGCGTTAACCCCCAATTACATTTAAATGACAAAACCGATTTTTATCAGAAATAGCTAAGAAGCAGCGCAAGAGAACTGGCTTTCACGTAAAAAAACGACATCGAAATCGGTCCATTCAATTGAGAGCTACGATGATACAGGCAGACACACCGACAGGCAGACAGTTAGATAGTCATACATTTGCGTCACGTCCTTTGTACCTGGGATCTCCGGTTACACTAGCGGAGGCCTGCAGCACACCCTCTGCACTGCTCCGCTAACTCGACGAGAATGCGCGCGAATGAAAACATCGTCTCCAGTCCACAAAAAAGGGGAGACACAAAATAACCTCACGTGCAAGGGGCATAAGAGAAAAGCTTAGGCGCGGAAAATTGCCCACGGAACCAGGTGAACCAGGTGAACACCCCTCCTTTTTGTGGGGGTTAGATCCAATCAGCATGAAGATAAAGCACGCTTGGTCAGTTGACGTCATCAGACTGTTGTCCAGTTTATCAGTAATTCTTAGCTCATATCAGCGAGCGAGGACGCCGTATCTCCGAAAATTACTATTATTCATACTAACTCTACCCGCCACTTTGGCCCTACGCCAATAATAGATAAGGCTGAGAAAAAAAATTCACAATACAATATCCTTAGGGCCCACCGCGTGCTAGAATCTAAGTTTTGCTCTCGCCTCCCCGCACACAAATCTACGCGAGTCAAAACGAGACAGCTTGCTGAGCGGGCAGCGCGTCGGCTTAAGGCGACCATTCCCGGCCGCTCTGTTTCCAACGCGAGCATAGTTTGAAAAGGTTGTTTTTTCATCCAGGGCAATGCTAAAAGAAGAGACAAACCAAAAAGATAGAGATAGCACCTAAGGGCACGGTTTGCCTTCTATTGAATGAAATTAGTATTATTATTTACTCCATTGAACGAATATTAACTATTCATAGGGCGCGGAATTTTCTTAAAAACTTATTCCAGGTGATACGTGTTTATTAGTAAGCCTTACAAGTGTGTAACATAAATGTGACATATTCAAAATTTTCATTACATTCGCGAAGTTTGCATCGAAATAATTTATTTATCTTACAATTTATGAGTACTTTATGAACGGTTGAAGTTTAGCTAAAATTTGTGCAAAAAAGCAGAACGTGATTGATTATGGCGTTGTAACTGATCTTTCTTGAAAACTTTTGAACTAACAGATATCTTGTGCGATGTTTCTAGGTTTCTATCGAAATAAAAAATTGAAATTTGAAAAAACAAATTCAGTATGCGCCTTCAAAAATCTGCTTTTTTTGCACAAATTTTACCTGAAATTCGACCGTTCATAAAGTACCCATAAATTGTAAAATTAATAAAAATATTTCAATGGAAACCTCGCAAAAATAATGAAAATTTTAAACTGTAAGTCTTACTGAAAATCACGTATTTCCTGGAACAAATTTTATGAAATGTTCGCACCCTATGAATAGTTAATATTTGTTCAATGGATAATTAATAATAACATTAATTTAATTTAATAGAATGCAAACCGTGCCCTTAGGCGCTATCTTTCTGTTTTTAGTTTGCCTCTTTTTCTAGCATTGCCCTGGATGAAACACCAAGCTTTTCAAACTATGCTCGCGTTGAAAACAGAGCGGTTGGGAAGGGCCGCCTTAAACGTGCTTACGCGTGCGTGTTTATTTAAGTAGCTTTTTTATTTTCACAAAGAATATGTAAAGTTATTTAAAAATATGAGTTATATGATGTCGGCCTTTTGTTTGAAACAATTACAATCAAAAGTTACGAGGGCTAGTTTATTGTATTTCTCGAATACTAGCCGTTTATAATTGTATAAATAGGAGGTGATTTGTAGGCAACTTCGCATTTTTTGTATATAGAAAATTTTAACAATCGTATTTTGAGTCACTAATCACTAGAGTTCATCCTGAACGTCGCTGTATTTTTATTTCAAAGTGAGAATTTCGTTAATATTGACTAAGGATCGTTCTAAGACATTTGGCACGCAATGTGTCCATAACCTTTTGAGGGGCCATTGACGACTTTAGTTGCAAAACAGTCGCGTGACTGAGACGCCACTGACGACTAGAGTTGTCGTTTTTAGGGTTCCGTACCCAAAGTGTAAAAACAGGACCCTATTAAGACTCCGCTGTCCTGGCTGTATCTCAAGAACCGTGATAGCTAGACAGTTGAAATTTTCACAGATGGTGTATTTCTGTTTTCTGCTAAGTATAACAAGAAATACTAAAAAGAGAATAACATAAATATTTAAGTTGGGCTCCTATGCAACAAACGTGATTTTTTATAGATAACTAGCTTTTGCCCGCGGCTTCGCTCGCGTGTGGGTGTAATTTATCAAAATCCTTCCTTAAGGGATACCTACGTCATAGTAGCTTTATGCATGCAAAGTCTCAGCCCGATCGGTTTAAAATTGGCAAAGTTTCATACAAACTTTCATACCCTATTTATCCCCTTGGGGGTAGAATTGGTCAAAATCCTTTCTTAGCGGATGCCTACGTCATAACATCTACCTGTATGCCCAATTTCAGCTCGATCGGTACAGTGGTTTGGGCTGTGCGTTGATAGATCACTATGTCAGTCAGTCAGTCACCTTTGAGTTATATATATTTAGATAGAAGATAGATGATAAGGAACCCTTAGTGCGCAAGTCCGACCCGCATTAAGCCGGTTATTTTTTATTATTTTAGCTACATACAGTCATGTTCTTATGTTAATACTTAAAACTATATGTTAAGGGGCTACCTGAATTTTTGGGGGCCCAGTGCTGCCCCCATTTCAAATAAATCATTTGAAAGGAAACAGAGATACCATTTAAAATTTTATCTTGATCAGATCCTAGATAACCTTTTAAACTATTTTATGAACTACTGTTTACAGTTAAAAGTGAGAACGTGAAGCTTTTCTACGCACATTCGCCAAAAGTGGCCGTTTTTCGCAATTGTGCGTAGAAAAGCTTCACGTCCTCACTTTAAACTGTAAACCGTAGTTGATAAAATAGCTTAAAGGGTTATCTAGGGCCTGGTCAAGACAAAATTTTAAATGATGTCTGTTTCCTCTCACATGATTTATTTCAAATGGGGGCAGCACTGGACCCCGAAAAATTCAGGTAGCCTCTTAATATGCCGCCCCCTGCTTGGTTTTGCCGCTTACTTGATTACTAGTACCTGAACAGTACGTGTACACGGGGGGCAGACAGTAATGGTCAGTTAAGATCCAGACCGCAATGTGATTGTAAATTTTTAAGTATTAAACAACTTTTATACTTCTTCAAAAGTAACCAGACGCCGCCCCCATTCCGTATCGGTAGCATGGGAGGGGTGGATATATTCGATTTTGCCGCCCATCTGACTTCGCCGCCCGGGGCATGAGTCCCGGCTTGCCTCCCCCTAGATCCGGGGCTGCTACCCCTCAGCTTCCGGACGGTCGGATCCGACCGAGAGAACAATTGATAACAATGGGTTTGCAAAATTGAAATTGTTGAAGAGTTAATAGAGATCAGAGAGCGTGCGAATCAAAAGCGATTGCTATGGAATCGGTGAATTTGTAACTATAGTTTCCAAAGATAAAGGTTTATTAATTATACCACTTTACGTGGGGTCGGGACAGCATGTGAGTCTTTTCCATTCCCCTCTATCCTTTGTCAAGGCAGTTGTCACATTCTTTTTATCCATATCGACCTTAACGCACTCCATCCACCTTTTCTTTGGCCGTCCTCTGTTCCTATTTCCAGTAATTTTTAAATTTAGCATCTTTTTTGTAACATGGCTCTCCTCTCTCATCATAACATAAAGGTTTATTATTTGTAGAAAAAAAATTAAATTAAATAACCAGGTACAGTTAATAAACTTTAAATTAAAACTAAATAAGTAAGATGACTACAATTATAATAAAGATTACAAATGATTTAGTCAAAGATTATAAAATGGTGTAGACACTATACCATTCAATAAAGACATATCTATCTATTAAACAGTAATTGACAATTTAAAAATACTTATCTAACAAATATTTTTAAATTGTCAATTACTTTTCAGTGGACGTGAAATTGAGGTTACACACGCAACAACAAGCTATTTAAAAATGCATCTACAGAATGATACATACCTTAGAGATCGGTTGTGAATTGTATTTGAAACATTTTCATATTGTCCGTAAATTTAACCTCTCGTTTGTCTAAATCTACGCGATAATGCATTGTATAAGTATTATGTCTGGTATTCCGGCATATAGGGGTTAATCTATTTTTGTGACGCGTATTTCTGTCATGTGTACCTATCATTAAAATAGATGTGTATGTTTTTTAACAAACTACGTTACAACAGACATACAAACAAACAAACCCCTAACATATTACACAAACCAAATCATTCTAATGCCAATAGATTACAAATCAGCAATGACTAACACTGATTAGCTATTAATTATTAGTATAAAAACATCGCGTCGCGAGTGTGGCGTCTAAGTAATCAGAATGAAGCTCCTAATTGTCGTCGTCGCTCTGGCCTCAGCAGTGCTGGCTGAGGGACCCATCTTTGGGGATTACCACGACAACATTGGAGTCTCTTTAGCTGCGAAGATCAAGGCCAGGGAAGAAGCTGCTGACTTCGACGGCTCCAGGATTACTGGGGGAAATGCTGCTGCTTTGGGCGCTCACCCCCACTTGGTAAGGTTATGTTTCACACATAATAATGCTACTTCGCCACCCAGAGATTCCGGGTTTGATTCTCGGTCGGAGCAAGTTGGAAAATTGCTTCTTTCAAATTGTCCTGAGTTTTGGGTGTTTATGTATTTAAGGTTTGCTATAAAATAAAGTACCGTTGAGTTAGTCTCTCATACATAACACAAGTCTGGAACTTAATTTGAGGCTAGCTCAATCAGTGTAATTTGTCCCTATATATTTAGTCATTAAATCACTAGAGTTCATCCTGAACGTTGCTGTATTTTTATTTTAAAGTGAGTATTTCATTAATATTGATAAAGAAAACGCTCGTTCTAAGACATTTGCCGTCTTATTATAAAACCCAGACTAATATTGTTACTAGGTTTAAACCATTATCCGCCCAAATCAAGTTGACGTCTAGTATCATACACAATTTCACCTGTCAATGTCAACTTGAGAAGGGCGGATAATGGTTTAAACCTAGTAACAAAGTTAGTCTGGGTTTTAAAAATAAGACGGTTGGTACGCGGAGGTTAAACAAGAAACAATACTAAAATCTTTGTAATTTCCAGGGCGGTCTGGTCATCACCTTGACTGACGGCCGTACCTCCGTCTGCGGCTCGTCCCTCTTGTCCAACACCCGAGCCGTCACCGCTGCCCACTGTTGGAGAACGGCCGCCAACCAGGCGCGCCAGTTCGTCGTGGTCCTCGGCTCCACGCTACTCTTCTCCGGTGGCGTCCGCGTTACCACCACCTCCGTCGATGTCCACGCAAACTACAACTCGGCGACTTTGAACAACGACATCGCCATGATCAATCTCAGCTGGGTGACCTACACCAGTTAGTATTTATTTCATCACTGTCATTAGCTCTTCTGTTCTTCTTCTCGTGGTGGCGTCGCTGGTCGGGTCGTTGGATTCCCTCTAATATGGTTGAGTTTAACGATGGCTGATCCGTGCGTCAACTCGTGAACGGGTGCTGCCGGGAGGGACTGGTCAGCTCGGCATCGCTTTTTTTGACTACTTAATATTTTTTATTACAGAATTTATGTTTGTTTACTTGTTCGCAAGCATTACATGTTATAATGTGTCAACATTGTATTATATTATAAGTATTTATTAATTAAAAGACAATTATAATAATATGACAAAGCCCTTCTGGCGAGTAGGCGACCAATACTGTGAAAATGAGTTTCTTTCGGCGTTTCGTCTCAGCAGTGGTCGTTACGAAGCGCTGGTATCGGTAGCTTTTCTTTAAAAATAAATTAAATTTTAATATACTTTACACGTAACGTAAATTATACTTATTGACGTGTAAAAGTGCCTGTAAAGGTCTAATTACTGAATAAACATTTGAATCTTTGAATCTTTGAATCGTGTCGAAGGCTTAAAAAAATTTTTTTTTTTTCCTTTAATAGTTTGCCACTTTCACAGCGTTGTCAGAGGCCTTATACAGGTCATGCTTAGTGCAGCTGGTGTTAGTTCATATAACATATTTATAATTTCTAAAAACTTTATTGAGCCAAAAGTTACAATAGGTGGACTTAATACTAAAACACTACTTCGCAATCTTAAGAAAAGTAAATCTGATAAGGAAGTTGGCGTCCAAATAACAGAAAATAGATATAAAGCCAGATATATATAGATATAATTACATTAAAATAATCATAAACACATATTGAATACATAATATATTTATAAACAAAATTTAATACATGTAAACCTACAAACATATTATATTTGAAAAATTGTAAGTAACGATTAATTCTGCTAATTGTTTTCAAAAAATCATGCACTTTCGATTAGTTAGAAACGTGAGCAGAGCACTACATCTCATCAAGTGTTGCAATAATAATACTGGTGCATCACTCCATCCCAATCCCATTCCATAACCCATGGACCTTTCCTTTTTCTTGCAATAGATCTTTCTCCAGCCGAAACCTATTCAAGGGTACACCTTTCATAGGTATATTCAGGAATGGGTTTTGGCGGGAGCACCACATTACATCAACTTCTCCAAAGAGCCTCTACGTGTTGGATCTGTATCCCCACGCAAGCCTCTCAAAGGACCGGGCTGAAAAGACCCGTGAAACTAAAGGAGATACTGTTAGACTTTTCAAGCTAACTGTCATCTGGTGAAATTTAAAACTAGTAGGTGAACAAAATTATAAATTCCATTAATTTCGGTGTTATTAAGAATTTGGGCTCATCTGAAAATGCATCTTCATCTTTCCAGACGTGATCCAACCCGTGTTCCTGCCTGTCAACCAGGTGAACAATAACTTCGTGGGCACCTGGGCCTGGGCTGCTGGCTTTGGAGCCACCGGTGACAGTGAGTATCATAAGATATTAATTAACTAACCTCTTTGTCAATATAACCGTGTCCTAATCTCTCTCTTCTTAGCATTTTCTATGAAGATCTAATATCTTCATGGTGTTTCTCAAAAAGTCAAAAATCGTTTTTATACCTTTGGATATTAGTATCCCTTGATAATTGTCAATTTTTTCCTTTCGATTTCATAAGCTAAGTTTTATGCCCCTTCCTAAGCACAAGTACAGAAAAAGCGGTAACAAACTGTACTGCAGCATTTTCTCCAAAAACGTCAACTTACAATTATACTGATAGTAAAATTAGATAAAGTGGACTGAGAATACATTGTTATGTCATAATCTTATAATTATCAAACACAACGCTTCGTTCAAACACCGGCATTGCTGATATCGGACACAAAGCCGCTAAACTAAAGTGGGATTGTACGGGGCACGTTTGCCGAATGCATCCTGATAGGTGGGCTACTTTGGTAACAAAGTGGACTCCCGAAGATGGCCGAAGGAAAAGAGGTAGGCCCCGGAAGCGTTGGTGTGACTACTTGCGACAGTTTGAAAAGAAAAGGCTGGAAATGGCACACGATCGAAATATTTAGAAGGAGATGGAGGAGACCTTTTCTCAGCGGTTTCTGCGATATGTTATTCGTCAGTAGACGATACTTCGAATGATTTATTATGTGATACCTCAATTCTTCAATACCTAAGGGGAAATAGGAAATAGGCTTGATAATATGTACCTATGTTAGGAACTAACTACTTCAAGTTTCACTAGTTTCCTTCTTGTCTCTTCAAATCTTTATCCTTTTCTGAAATACCAACTTGGACAGTCTTCTCATTTTCCTCTTGCCTAATCCAAAAGTTGTACAAGACCGTTCATTTGCTCACCCATTGAGAATACTTAGTCTTTTATTTAGTGTACAGTCAGCATCAGAGATATCTGACCCCTCCTCTACATACATTTTGAATTTTTCTCTTAAATTCAAAATAATATTAACATGAAAATGTATACCTTTTCAAAAGATTTTAATGAAGTCTTCTTAAGTCTACCTGAATTTTTCGGGGTCCAGTGCTGCCCCCATTTGAAATAAATCATTTTTGGCCACTTTTGGCGTATGTGCGTACAAAAACTTCATATGAATTCTCACTTTAAACTGTATTCAGTTCATAAAATAGTTTGAAGGGTTATCTAGGGTCTGATCAAGACAAAATTTTAAATGATGTCTCTGTTTTCTTTCAAATGATTTATTTAAATGGGGGCAGCACTGGACCCCTAAAAATTCATGTAGCCCCTTAAATATCTATTTTCATGTTAATATTATTTTCAGTTTAAGAATAAAATAAAAATGGAGGTAGAAGATGGATCAGGTATTTCTGATGCTGACTATACAATAAAAAATAAATTTGTAAATTCTGCAGGATTCTTGTTTTGCAGAAATGAATGAATTGTTGGCCACCACAGAACAGGCAAGTTGCCAACAGTGTAAAATTTGTGTACATTCAAGAGTCAAATAAGAAAATTTTCTCACTCTCCCAGACAACCCAATCACCACCAGCCAGTTCCTCAGCGAGGTCTCCCTGCAAGTGATCACGAACGCCGTGTGCGCCGCCACCTACGGGACCACCACCATCATCAACTCAGTGATCTGTGTGAGCGGCCAGGGCCGCAGCACTTGCGGTGGGGACTCCGGCGGCCCACTGTGGATTTGGAGCAACAACCAGCGTACTCTGGTACGTTTCTGCTTGTTTTTTTCCACCCTTCGTGTTGCGGAGGTCAGACGGCAGTCGCTCTGTAAAAACCAGTTACCTCGTCAAATCACCTTGGTAAGGTAGCAGACCCCGGGCTCTGAAGCGTTACCGCTGAGGATGCAACCTGGAATACGGGAGGATGATGATGACTGGGGTTCGATTTTTCAGGCTGCCTAAGGGCATCTGACATAGCTTGGCGAGTCTTCCGAAACACGGAGGAGCGCGAGAATTTTTTTAAGCCACTTGTTGCCACCCATCCAAGTACAGACCACGCTCGGTGTCGCTTTACTTGCGAGCTATTAGTGCGCAATCCCGCTAGGCCATCGAGCTCCTCAATTGCTTAAATCGGTGGTGCAGTTTGGTGTTAAATGGGTTTTTAGTTATGAAAAATTGAATTCTATCACTTGATGCTTGTCAATTTTTCTTTCGATTTCGTAATAGCTAGTTGTTGACGTCAGATCATTGACTTACAACTAAGTTTACTGCCGCTTTCTAAGCGCAAGTACAGAAGAAGTGGTAACAAACTGTACTGCAGCATTTTCTCCAAAAACGTCAACTTACAATTATACTGATATTAAATTTATGACTTAACGGTCTCTAAGCTTAGAATATAGATATTCTAAGTCAACCATAAAGATAATCAGAGATTTAGTCGCGTCGCAAAATAATAATAGCTGCATTATATACATAATAATACCTACATTAATATACATACGATCAACAATACGATATGTTGAGGATACGTTGTTATGTCAATCAAATGGAGTGACAGTCCTGTTTCTTCTTCTAGATCGGTGTGACCTCCTTCGGCCACATTTGGGGATGCCAGCGGAACTTCCCCGCAGGCTTCGTGAGGGTCACCTCTTTCATCTCCTGGATCCAGGCCCGCATGTGAACACAAGTCTGATTTATGTTATAAGAGTTTTAAGTGTCGAAAATAAAGATAAAAACTTTATTCTTGAGTTTAATTTAGTGAATTGACAACCCGTACTGTGTAAAAGAGTTTCTCTCAGCGTTCCTTTTCAGCAATGGTCGTATTTCTTTAAAATAATAAGATACTAATATTTTCTCACTTCTCTTTCCGTCTCAGAGACGAGAAGAAAGAGAAGTCAAGAAAGACAATTCACAAGATGGGAGGACGAACTGAAACTGACAGTGGGTCCAAACTGAAGAAGAGTTGCAAGAGATAGAGAACAGTAGAAGAGGTTAGAGGAGGCCTTTGCCAGGAGGCACACTGAGCTCAGAGATATTTTATAGTAAAGACAAGACTCAAAGAAAAACAATTTGAGTTCAGGATAATGGGGCTAATAGATAGATAAATAGATATTTATTGGAACGAAGTTCCTTACGGCAGGCTTGGAGGAGATAGGGATTTTGCTGCGCGACCGAACTGAAAAAAATGTGATAGTAAAACCGTAAGGATGACCTCGTTAAATAAAACCGTTAAATGAGACGTGCGCAGGCGCGACAGAGAAAGGTATTGTACACAAGCGAGTAGTGTATAATACCTTTCTCTTCCTTTGAGCACGATTTTTCTTTTGCAAATTGTGTCGATTCTACATTAGCCGAAGGAACTTCGTTCCTACCTGGTGTCCCACGACACCACATTTCTTTTTTTATTTTATCAAACTTTATTGTTCCAAAGTACAAATATACTTTTAACAAAAGGCGGACTTAATGCTAAGACCATTATCTCCCAGTCAACCATAGGGATAAACAGAGAAAATTATGCGGCACAAAAAATCAATACATATATACTTACATTATAAAATATTACTCTATAATATACAATTACATTATATACCTATCTAATATATAAAATTCTCGTGTCACAGTTTTCGTTGCTATTCTCCTCCGAAACGGCTGGACCGATTTTGATGAAATTTTTTGTGCTTATCCGGTATCTATGAGAATCGGCCAAAATCTATTTTTCATCCCCCTAAATGTTAGGGGTAGTCCACCCCTAAATTTTTTATTTTAATTTTTAGACAAAATTTTTAATTTCTATTTTTTTATGATACAACATATAAAAATGCATACAATCCTCAATTTTGGCAAAACAACGTTTGCCGGGTCAGCTAGTTATATATAAATTTTTGATAACATATCTACTTATAAAGTACTTACTTATGCATCTACATCAAAGGCATCTACATATACTAACATATAAATAACTATGAAGAGAAGAACTAAACAATGATGACTTTATGAGGAAAGGGAGTTTAAAAGGTGGGCGTGAACTTTTAAAAGAAAATTTGGTAGAAATTTCTCTGATGTCAACAGGTAAAGCATTCCAGAGCCGTGAGGCTAGAAGAGAAAGAGTTAGACATCAATTTTGTCCGGAAAAGGAAAATTAAAATGTCTTTATAAACATGAGATAGGTACTTGGATGCAGGCCGCTCTAAATCGATCAATGATCTAAGATCAATCTGGAAATCCTTGGGAGAGGCCTATGTTTAGCAGTGAAATGCGGCCGAAATGAAGATGATGATTTTGACTGCCTCCCTGGTTTAGTGGTCAAGGCGTGTTTGCCTTGTGATCCGGAGACAAAAATTGGTTTCAATCAGGTAAAATATTGTAGGCTTGAATCACTTGATTATCCGAAAAGAAAGACGATTCCGTGTTTCGGAAGGCACGTATAAACTGCAGGTCCCGAACGCCATCTAACGTTTGCTTAAAGTCTCAAACCTATCCGAGGATTGGGTTTCATAGTAAATTGTAAAAGGTTTATAGATTCAAATATATTTATATAGTATTATGATAGATCATAGCTTTTCTAAGAAAATTTGCACACTGGTGATAGTAAAAATGATTGGACAAAACCACAGTAAAAAATACTAGTACTCACGTACAGAAGTCTTACTCAGAAAGGAAATTCAAAGGAATATCTACTTCATGTGGTTAGCGCTATGGTTTAATTTAGCTCGCGTCAGAACTCCTCACCTCTTCGTTTAGATACCTAGACATCCATTGCAAGCCAATTTCATTCTTATTACCCTGGACAAACGATTCATGTAACTGAATTTTCCTCTTGCCGTAATAATGTAGGTATATTTTCGTTACCTAAACGGGATGTGACACAGGCCTGCCGAAACTGAATGTAATATCTTGTAACACGTGTTTGGCAAATAAATTATCTTTATCTTTTATCTATTCTTTGAATTGCGGAGGTCAGACGGCAGTCGCTCTGTGTAAAAACCAGTAACCTCGTCAAATCTCCTAGGTTAGGTAGCGGACCCCGGGCTCTGAAGCGTTACCGCTGAGGATGCAACCGATAATACGCTGGGATGATAATGATGATGAGGTACATACTTATTGACAAGGAAAAGTGTAGGCAAAATCCTATTAATTAAGAATCCCCTTACCCTGGACAGAATCGACTTTCCCATACAAACGTAGTCTACGTTTTATTTTGAAACGACATGTCGGATATGGGCAAAATTATGTAATTTTAAAGAAATTGCAATTAACTAAGGTTATAATTCGTTTGCGACGTAAAATTATGAACTTAAAAAAGAATATAGTGTGTTATATCTTATTTGACCATCAGTATGGAAAACTTGTACACCCATATATTTTCTTTCCAGTTCATTATTTTACGTCGGAAACCAATTATAACCCTAGATAATTGCAATTTCTTTAAAATTACAATTTTTACCGAAATCTGACATGTCGTTTCAAAATAAAACGTAGACTATACGTTTGTATGGAAAAGTCTAGGGATCCTTAATGAATAAACATACGAGTATTGAATAGGTCCTCGAAAATCGAATCGAACCTCCTTGAAGTCTCCATACTACATTATGTTATAGTAAAATTGTACAACCGTACGTTATCTGTTTGTCAGATAAATAATATAATTAACATCACAAATCCAACTATTTTAAAATGGATTAAATGTCATATCATATCAGTTACTTTTAATCTTCACGTGATTTATTTTATCTACTTTATAATTTGGGGTTTTCCGAGTTATTTTTACCGGATTACGGCGAATCAATAGATAAAACTCTGTAATTTTTTATTGTACCGTTTCTGCTCGAAACGCATTTAGTAAACATTCCTATCGATGACTGGCCGGTTGACTAAAAGAGATCATAGGGGATAAGTCCGCTGTTGTATGTTTACTTTTCTGATTTGTAACTGTGTTCCTTTTGAAAAGCGGCCTTCCCGTCTTACTTTTCATACAAACGCTCGTACGTGATTATGGCGTTGTATCTGATCTTCTTGAAAATTTTTAAACTCACAGGTATCTTGGACGCTATTTGTAGGTTTCTATCGAAATAAAAAATTGAAATTTAGAAAAACAAAGTCAGTGTAAGCCTCCAAAAATCTGCTTTTTTGCACAAATTTTAGCTGAACGTCGACCTTTCATAAAGTACTCATAAATTGTAAAATTAAAGAAAATATTTCGACACAAACCTCGCAAATGTAATAAAAATTTTGAATACAAAACATTTATTTCACATACTTGTAAGGCTTACTGATAAACACGTATCTCCTGGAACAAGTTTTATGAAATTTCCGCACCCTATGAATAGTTAATATTCGTTCAATGGATAGTTAATAATAATACTAATTTCATTTAATAGTTGGAAAAGCTGGGCAATGCTAGAAGAAGATGCAAACCAAAAAGAGAGAGATAGCGCCTGAGGGCTCGCTTTGCTATTGAGCGAAATTTGTATTATTATATCAATTAAACGAATATTAACTATTCATAGGGTGCGGAAATTTCATAAAACTTGTTCCAGGTGATACGTGTTTATAAGTAAGCCTTACAAATTACATTTGCAAGGTTTGTATCGAAATATTTTCTTTACCTTTACAATTGATGAGTACTTTATGAGCGGTCGAAATTCAGCTAAAATTTGTGTAAAAAAGGTGATTTTTGGAGGCGTATACTGAATTTGTTTCTCCAAATTTTAATTTTTTATTTCGGTAGAAACCTAGAAATAGCGCACAAGATACCTGTTAAAATCAATCACGTACGAGCGTTTGTATGAAAAATAAGACGAGAAGGCCGCTCTTAAGTACAATAAAGCTTTTAACTTTTGTAATATTAAGTCTAAGGCGCGTAAATAATAGTAGATAATTTATTAGAAAATAGTAAAATAGATGTTACTGTCACGAATGTTTTTAATTGAAGTAGTCAAAACAATAGTAAAATATTGAATTGAATAAATATACCTTTATATAAATATATACGGACAAATTACATTGATTGAGCTAGCCCCAAAGTAAGTTCGAGACTTGTGTTATGGGATACTAACTCAACGATACTATATTTTATAACAAATAAAAATATAGATAAACACATTGCAGACGTTCTTAAAAAAGGAGAGGTTAGAAGTACCCGTAACCGGCGGGCATGCATGAAGAGAGTGATGAGTGTAGATGAAGCGAAAGAGGTCTGTCAGGATCGTAGCAAGTGGAGGTCCTTAGTCTCTGCCTACCCCTGTGGGAAACAGGCGTGATAATATGTATGTATGTATGTATAAACACCCAATTCAATTAAAACCCAATTATATGTCAAAAAGAATATAATTTGACGACCTCCGTGGCGCTAGGTCACCATGCTAGTCCGCCACCCAGATGTCCCGGGTTCGATCCCCGGACAGGGCTAGTTGAAAAATGGCCTTTTTCAAAAAATAGTATCGTTGAGTTAGTATCCCATAACACAAGTCTCGAACTTACTTTGGGGCTAGCTCAATCAGTGTAATTTGTCTCTATATATATATATATATATATATATGTAGTAAAAGAGTCTAAGTACACAACAGAGATTAGTATCTACAACAATAACAAACACACAAACAAAACGCCGTAAATGAAATAGACACCACACTAGGGACCTGAACACAGACCTACCCGAAAAGGCTGAGGATTGGAATCTCCAAGGAAAACGTAAAGTCTGTCGTTCATTTTGCCGTGCCACCATGCCGCCAGTATGCAGATAGGAATGTTCGATTTTGCCTGCCCTATACAGGCAGGTCATACTTAAGGATCCCCTTACCCTAGACTTTTTAATACAAACGTAGTCTACGTTTTATTTTACAACAACATGTCAGATTTCGTTACAAAATTGTAATTTAAATAAAAAAGCAATTATCTAAAATTATTTGGGGTTATAATTGGTATCCGACATTAAAATTATGAACTGGAAAGAAAGGATGTAGAAGTTTTCCATACTGATGGTCAAATAAGATATGACACACTATATTCTCTTTTAAGTTCATATTTTAACTGTGAAAACTAGATAAATGCCTTAATATATGATATTTCTTTGTAATTGCATAATTTCGCCCATATCTGACATGTCGTTTCAAAATAAAAGTTAGCTACGTTTGTATGGAAACGTCTGATTCTGTCTAGGGAAAGGGGAACCTTAAGGACAATAAAAAAAAGAAATGTGGTGTCGTGGGACACCAGGTAGGAACGAAGTTCCTTCGGCTAATGTAGAATCGACACAATTTGCAAAAAAAAATCGTGGTCAAAGGAAGAGAAAGGTATTATACACTACTCGCTTGTGTATACGACTGTCGCGCCTGCGCACGTCTCATTTAACGGTTTTATTTAACGAGGTCATCCTTACGGTTTTACTATCACATTTTTTTCAGTTCAGTCGCGCAGCAAAATCCCTATCTCCTCCAAGCCTGCCGTAAGGAACTTCGTTCCAAAATAAATCATGTAATCAATGTAATCAATCATTAATTCATTACACATAACGTCAGAAATGCAAAACCAACAAAATACTTATTAATTACAAAGATAAATTTAATCAAATTAGTGCGCAGTCTCGAAATGTTTGGACACCGCGCGTTCGCTACGCGCTCGGTACCTACCTACCTACCGTTATCATTCGTCCACACTTCTTGTTTTTATTAGATAACTAGCTTTTGCCCGCGGCTTCGCTCGCGTAGGGGTGTAATTTATCAAAATCCTTTCTTAGGGGATGCCTACGTCACAGTAGCTTTATGCATGCAAAGTCTCAGCCCGATCGGTTTAAAATTGACAAAGTTTCATAAAAACTTTCATCCCCTATTTTATCCCGTTAGGGGTAGAATTGATCAAAATCCTTTTTTAGCGGATGCCTACGTTATAACATCTACCTGCATGCCAAATTTCAGCCCGATCGGTCCAGTGGTTTGGGCTGTGCGTTGATAGATCACTATGTCAGTCAGTCGATCACCTTTGAGTTATATATATTTAGATTTAGATTTGCCTACCCCTGTAGGAAACAGGAAAAAATACTTTCTCAGCATCACCTGTTTGTTGACTGGTAGAAAAGACCCCTGGCCTTAAGTCCGCCGTTTTCATGTATTGTAATAAAGTTACATAAATAAAACTAAATAGACGTTATGTGATGTATGTATGTATGAATTTGGTCAACGTATAAACACCAAGTATTCCTTTGCCACTAGGCAGCAGTGGTGACAGTATTGGCAGAAGGCCGAAGATGTGGGATCTGGAAGAGTTTCTGTCAAACCCAAGCACTGCGATTTATGGAAATACATCATTATGAAAGGTGTACCGTTAAATATGTTTCGGCAGGAGAAAGATCTATTGCAAGAAAATGAGAAAGATCTGTGGGTTAAAGAATGAGATTATTAGGATGGAGTAATGCGAGGACATTGCAATAGAAGCGATACCTGCCATAATCATGATTACTGACTATTGTAGGCAGGTGGTGGCTTAAGCCACCCACTAGATCAAAGGTTCCCAAACTTATTTTGTCAAACGCCCACTTTAAAAAATCAGTTATTTTGTAGCGCCCCCCATTTTTTTCACCATAAAAACCTGAATCACATATTTGTCTTGCCTGTAGTTTAATTCAACCTATATTCTAAACGAGAGAGCAATAATAATACATACACCAGACTAATACATACATTAGAGTATCTTTTATAAAAAATAACAATAATCAACATTGTTAATTTTAAATAAAAAAATAGCAATAATAATACAATTTTACAATAATAAAGAGTATCGGAAGTGGGGACCTCACCTGCGAAACTTTAAAACACGAAATTTTTTCAGTGTTTGATTCCTTTAACGATATAAATAGCGTTGTGAACGCATTAAAATAATAAATATCAATTACATTTTTAGTTTATATTTGTACAATAAAAAAGGATATAAATATGAACTAATAAATGGATGTTGTGTAGTAAGAGGATTTTAATTTCAGTGAATTTTAAAATATGAAATAGCTGAAGTTATAAATCACTCATTGCTTAAATCACATCAGCGCCCCCCAACTTTATTCTGGGCCCGTTACCGCCCCCCTTAAAGCCTCCAGCGCCCACAAGGGGGCGTTATCGCCCACTTTGGGAAAGACTGCCTAGATGGACCGTACAAACGCGTCCCCAATAGTTCCCCGCAAAGGAGCAACACTGGTGGAGGCGGCTCAGAGGTATCGAGAGGAATGCTGCGCTTTCTCCGAAGTTACAACAGCTTGCCACAGGTAGGATATATCCATTAATAGGAGCAACAAAGGGATATACAGTCTACCTATTTTTTACATTTTTAGGACGAGAATCGAAACTGAGTGCCCCCTTTCAACACGTAATGTGATTTACCAGTCATCCTATACAAAGATAATATAATTACTAACATAACTATATAACCATTCAAAAATAATTCAGATTAATTTCTAACTAAACTTCAAACAGAAGTCGTGTTTTATTTTTTATTTCATTTTATTATCACACAAAACAGATTACAACTATTACAAAAATAAACATGAAAAACATTTAAATTGGTTGCAAATCTTGCAATCCAAAATATGTGTGTACAAAGAACAAATTAGAGGTGAATCTTACAATCCAAGAGAAAACATAAGTATAACAATTAAATATATAATGCCTTACATATCAAATACATATATACTTTCCTGTAACATAGTACAGGATTCGCTTTAGTATATTCATTCTGTGGTTTTAATGTATGAGGCAAGTTTAGGATCAGAAACGTCAAGTTCTGCGTTAGTTAAAGTAATCTCGTTACACTGACGGGCAATCCTCACAATCTAAATCTAAATATATATAACTCAAAGGTGACTGACTGACTGACATAGTGATCTATCAACGCACAGGCCAAACCACTGAACGGATCGGGCTGAAATTTGGAATTTATGTAGATGTTATGACGTAGGCATCCGCTAAGAAAGGATTTTGATCAATTCTACCCCCAAGGGGATAAAATAGGGGATGAAACTTTGTTTGAAACTTTCTCAATTTTAAACCGATCGGGCTGAGACTTTGCATGCATAAAGCTACTATGACATAGGCATCTAAGAAAGGATTTTGATAAATTACACCCCTACGCGAGCGAAGCCGCGGGCAAAAGCTAGTGGGGTTATAAATTGTCGGTTGGGACTTTGTTTAGGAGATTTTAAATTTATTTTCTTACTACGCCGAAAGAAGAAAAAGCAAAATAAACGAATCTTTGATGGCTTACAAATTTTTAATGGATTTTTATTTTACTATTCTGATAAAATGTATGATGAGACAGAACGATATCATGTTAAACTTTGGATGTACAATGTCATACAGTGAAGGAAATCCTCCGTTTTTATAGAAAAAGTATCGACTAGGATATTCAATTCAATTCAATTCAAATCACTTATTGCATTTCATAAAGTACAACAGTTCTAACTATTAAAAGTCACTGTCTTCTATAATAGGTACACTATGAACCCTGTCGGGTATCGCAAAACAAAAAGTGGAACGGCAAGCGACATTTATGACATGCAGTTAACTTATAAATATAAATGTTTACAAAATATTATTGAATAGTATATGTATATTATTATTATTATTAGTATTTATTAGCAAGATTGTGTGATATTTATTATTTGTAAATTATAGTTTAAATGTGATGTTAAAGTTTATTTATTAAGTAGGTATTTTTGAATTGTCAATTTTAATTAAAAAGTTTATCGTTAAAATACTCGTCCAGTTTGTAATACGTTTTATTTACTAGAATTAATTTCATATTTTTTATAAATAAGGAACTTTTTTCTTCATTTCTTAGGCTGTCGGGTAGGGCATTATACATTTTTATCGTCATAGCTAGCGGCTGGCCCGCTGGTGCCAGTCACACTAGCGCATGAAGGGTTCCGTACCATTGTCTATAGAAAATTACGATTGTTGTATGAAATACATCATTTATGCAAAATTTCAGTTGTCTAGCTATCACGGTTCGTGAGATCACGGACAGACGGACAGCGGAGTCTTAGTAATAGGGTTCCGATTTTACCCTTTCGGTGCGGAACCCTAAAACGGAATCACAATAGTGATGGGTTGCTAGCCGAATCGCCTATTAATATGTAGACCTCGTTTGATACTTTTAATTAATAAATAAATATATAGGGACAAATAAAAATGATTGAGCTAGCCCCAAAGTAAGTTCGAGACTTGTGTTACGGGATACTAACTCAACGATACTATATTTTATAACAAATACATATATAGATAAACACCCAAGACCCAGGAAAATTTGAAAAAGGCCATTTTTCCAATTTACCCTGACCGGGGATCGAACCCCGAACCTCTGAGTGGCGGACTAGCATGGTGGCCAATACGCCACCCTTCTGCCGTCCTGGCGGTTGGCAGACTCGCTGGCTAAGTCACTAAGTACTAATAACAATAATTCGGACCGTGAAACTTTAAAATAATCGCGAACGAGATAAACGCAGAATGTTCGCGAGCAAGAAATCCGTGGAATTTCGTCTGAATGGTGCAAGCAAAACTATGCCTTATGTCCTTTACACATAAAGTCTAGAGTTGTTTGGCCGGTTGCACTCATACACGTATCGTCGCCTCGAAGTTGCGCCTCCATCGAAATACATTCGTCTAGTGGAGAATATTCGAGAATAATGTAGACCTGTGTAACCAGTAATGTCACATTACTAATGTGGTTAGCGCTATGGTTTAATTTAGCTCGCGTCAGAACTCCTCACCTCTTCGTTTAGATACCTAGCTAGGCATCCATTGCAAGCCAATTTTATTCTTATTACTCTGGAAAAACCATTCATGTAACTGAATTTAAACGGAGTGTAACACAGGCCTGCATGTCCTAGCGAGCGCAGAACAAGCCAAAATGTATCTTACGAGTAAGTCTGCGAAGCAACGGTCCGTGTCTATAACAATTGAAACCTTTTAAATTTACATTTTTATTTTCAGACAATGATGAAGAATCGAGTTCTTCATCTGATGATAGCGAAGAAGAATATGTCAAGGAAGAAGACCAAAATATAGTTTCTCACAATAAAACAAATGCAATTGAAATTCTAGATTCATTTATAACCCAACATTTTTAAATATACATACATACATACATATTATCACGCCTGTTTCCCACAGGGGTAGGCAGAGACTAAGGACCTCCACTTGCTACGATCCTGACAGACCTCTTTCGCTTCATCTACACTCATCACTCTCTTCATGCATGCCCGCCGGTTACGGGTACTTCTGACCTCTCCTTTTTTAAGAACGTCTGCAATTTGATCGCGGTACGTTCGTCGAGGACGACCCTGACCCGCTCTTCCACTCACGTTTGCTTTGTAGACTCTTTTAGTGAATCTCTTTTCATCCATCCTTTCTACATGTCCGAACCATGTCAATTTTAAATATACATTGTTACAAATCTAAAACTTTTATTTCTTTTTATCGCCAACACTGGTGTCAGAATGAGATCTGAGCAAAAAAGTACGTGTTAAAATTAATTATATAATATCTTAAAAATGTACTATACTTTACTCTCCTGTAACAAAGTACATATTTCCCTCAAGTTTCGGATCAAAATCATCAAATTCAGCTCCTGGTTAGTAAACGCAATCTTGTTACACTGTCGGGCCAAAGATTCAAAGATTCAAACATTTATTTGCTAAGTATGAGTCAAAATAGATACAGGTCTTAGGTATATGGATGTTCTAATCATAGCAACTCAAGAAGTATTGCAAATTAGTATACAAATGGGTAGAGGTCAATCAATTAAATCAACAAAATTAACACAATCAAAAAAATATTAAGCATTGAACTAAAAAACCTCACATAATGGGTTTATAAAATGACTAGCTTTTGCCCGCGGCTTCGCTCGCGTAGGGGTGTAATTTATCAAAATCCTTTCTTAAGGAGATGCCTACGTCATAGTAGCTTTATGCATTCAAAGTCTCAGCCCGATCGGTTTAAAATTGTCAAAGTTTTATACAAACTTTCATCCTCTATTTTATCCCGTTAGGGGTAGAATTGATCAAAATCCTTTCTTAGCGGATGCCTACGTTATAACATCTACCTGCATGCCAAATTTCAGCCCGATCGGTCCAGTGGTTTGGGCTGTGCGTTGATAGATCACTATGTCAGTCAGTCAGTCACCTTTGAGTTATATATATTTAGATGCACTCTATTTTTAAATGTTTGTAAAGCGAAAATTCCTGCTTGATTTGATCTCCGGACGCTAGTCTAGTTAGTCTAGGAATGGAAAGCTTCACCGACAAATGCCGCTCCGTTGGTAGCAATGCAATAAAATAAAAAATTGGTCTATCATGATGAAATAATAGTGGATTATGTCAGTCGGTGCCTTCGCGATCGTCCCCTAAGATATCAAAGTATGCAACTCGTATCCACGGCGATTACTAGATATAAGCCGTCCTTCAAAGTATGATATTTATGCGATAATGCACAACTATATAAAAAAATAAAATTAAGGCTCACTGCAACTTTCTTGCCTGTTGCTTACAATTTAATATTTAAAAAGACGACATTATTTTTTTCCTTTTTAATTATTACATAACATACTGATATCGTCGACTATTTTTTAATGTTTATTTATGACGATAAGCGAAGATTGAGAAACTGGTAAACTCAGACCACCACCTGATATGCATTACGTGTTTTGTATGGTTGACGCTCCAATTCCAATTCAATCCGCTATTTTCCAACAAGTCAAATCAGATACTTTTTTCTAAGCTTTAAAACAAACATTTTGTTTAGGATTTGTTTGAAATACAAGCGGATGACGTCATAGTTTCTTGGAGTCGAATAGCGCTCTTATTATGACGAAGTGGTAGCTAAAGTGGCGCCCTCATTTGAAATAAATTGTTTAAAACTAAATATGGCGATAATTAAAAATTTGATTTGTATAAATGTCTAGAAAGACCTTTTAACTATTTTATGAATAACCTTTGAAATTATTACTAATAGTCTGTCTTGTTTTAAAACTGTTTATCGCCAAAAGTGGCCACTTTTGGCGATAAACAGTTTAAAACAAGTTAAAAGGTCTTTCTAGACATTTATACAAATCAAATTTTTAATTATCGCCATATTTAGTTTTAAACAATTTATTTCAAATGAGGGCGCCACTTTAGCTACCACTTCGTCATAATAAGAGCGCTATTCGACTCCAAGAAACTATGACGTCAACCAATATTACTTTCAAAGGTTATTCATAAAATAGTTTAAAGGCCTTTCTAGACATTTATACAAATCAATTTTTTAATTATCGCCATATTTAGTTTTAAACAATTTATTTCAAATGAGGGCGCCACTTTAGCTACCACTTCGTCTTAACAGTTTTCTGCAATAATAAATCTAAGGTGGTGATCCCACTGCCCCGCGCACCGTCGCGGAGCGCGGGCGGCATATTTTAACATTATATGTACCTAAGTATTTCAATTTGTTTAGAAAACACGCCTAAGGGCCTGAACAGGGCGTAAGTTGCGCCGCGTAACAGCTAGTGATGGGCGGTGCATAATTACTAAAACAACCCATTGAATATTTATTCAGTAGATTGAGTAGATACCCGATAAATATCTGTATTTATCCATTTAGTGACTAGACTGACTTATATGAGTTGCGACTCATATTTATATTTATATTCATTATTTCATGTTTTCATGACAATTTTTAAACTTAAATCTAGTTTACACTTGCAATTCTTGTCGGAAAGTGTGTGCATACGTTATAATATGCTTAAAATGTAGGTAAACGTCAAATGAGACGCTAAAATATATGAAAATACCAAACTAATCATACACTGAAAGTAGGCTTCTTTGACTTATCATTCATCGCTGGGAGGTGTGCAAAGACGTAATTACATGTTAAAATAAGTAAACAGACATCAAATGCGATGTCAATATATGAGCACGCTCTATTTACTCTATTTATTAAATCTAGTGAGTAAATACCCAAATGGGTAGATTATCTATCTGGGTAGATATTATGGGTAGATGGCTATCCACTGCCCATCTCTAGCTGTTACGCGACGCAACTTGCGTCCCGTCTGTTGCGGCACTTAGTGCCGGAACAAATCGGGCGCTAGTTCCTCCCAGCAAAAAATGATAATTAGTCAAAGAAGCCTACGTTCAGTGTACGATTAGTATGGTATTTTCATATATTTTAACGTCGCATTTAACGTTTACCGACATTTTAAGCATATTACGGCGTATGCACACACTTTCTGACAAGAATTGCAAGTGTATACTAGATTTAAGTTTCAAAATTGTCATGAAAACATGAAATAATGAATATGAATATAAATATAAGTCCCAACTCATATAGATCAATCTACTCACCAAATGGATAAATTAGGATATTTATCTGGTATTTACTTAATCTACTGAGTAAATATTCAAATGGGTTGATTAAGTATTCATGCAACACTAGCTGTTACGCGACGCAACTTGCGCCCCATTTGTTCCGGCACTAATCCAACACACTGAAAACGCGCGGGAGCCAGTACGTTGAACAGCGCTCCGCGACGGAGCGCGATGCAGTGGGTTCACCGCCTAAAATCACGTTAAAATCGATATGTTTATAGTGACATTACTTTGCGATGTTTTATTTTTTTATAATTATATAATAATTTATTTTTCACAAAGGAAAATACCTATCTGCCGTGTTTCGACAAACGGCGCAACTCCATTAAGTTTGGGCTCGTTTCATTCGTCTTCAGGAGCGCTTTAAGCTTTTAAGTCCTTTGTTTTAGATAAAAGCATGTTTTGAAAAATATTTTTTAATAATTACTTGTTAATATATATATACACTTCATCCACAAGTAGAGTTGTAGCGGTTCTCCGGATGCGGTTGCATCTAGCACAATATTTCCACCAAAATTCCATCACACAAGAAATGCGCGGGCGTAGCCACCGCGCGTCAATAGTTTCTCAAAAAAATAATCCAAAACCCTGTCAATGGATTAAAGTATTATCAAAATTGCTAATCAATCTTCGACATGCTATATAAGCCGTTTTGCATCACTCTCGGCATCACTCCAGCAGAATGAAACTCCTGATTGTCGTCGTTGCGTTGGTCTCAGCCGTGCTGGCTGAGGAGGCCATCTTTGGGGATTACCACGAGGACATTGGGGTTTCCTTGGCTGCGAAGATCAAGGCGAGGGAAGAGGCTGCTGATTTCGATGGATCGAGGATCACTGGTGGAAATGCCGCGGCACTCGGCGCTCACCCCCACTTGGTAAGTGAATTAACCCTTTCACTGCAAACGACGGATTTATCCGGCAAACATTGTCGGCCCATTCCGCGAGCGTCGGATATTTCCGACAAAATAGAAATGCTCGTATTGCATATAACTTACGTATCCACATCCCTTTTTACGCTACGCTATGTACGCTATATGCTTAAAATGTAGGTAAACGTTATATGCGACGCTAAATTATATGAAAATACCATACTAATCATACACTGAAAGTAGACTTCTTTGACTAATTATCATTTTTTGGTGGGAGGTGTGCATAGACGTAATTTAACGTAAAAATAAGTAAACAGACATCAAATGCGATGTCAATACATGAGCACGCTCTATTTACTCTATTTATTAAATCTAGTGAGTAAATACTCAAATGGGTAGATTGAGAACTATCCACTGCCCATCCCTAGCTGTTACGCGACGCAACTTGCGCCCCGTCTGTTGCGGCACTTATTCTACTTTGCCGAAAACTACACGGCCGCATTATCAACACTTACTAATCCTACCTCATCTTCCAGGGCGGTCTGGTCATCACCCTGACCGACGGCCGCACCTCCGTTTGCGGCTCCTCCCTCCTCACAAACACCCGCGCCGTCACCGCCGCCCACTGTTGGAGAACCAGCGGCAACCAGGCGCGCCAGTTCGTGGTTGTGCTGGGCTCCATCCGCCTCTTCACCGGCGGAGTCAGGGTCACCACCACCAACGTCGCCATGCACGCCAGCTACAACATGTGGAACCTTAACAACGACATCGCTATTATTAACATGAACTGGGTTTCTTACACCAGTAAGTTTACTAACTAATAAATAAACATTTAGGGACAAATCACACTGATTGAGCTAGCCCCAAAGTAAGTTCGAGACTTGTGTTATGAGATACTAAGTCAACGATACCATATTTTATAACAAATACATATATAGATAAATATCCAAGACCCAGGACAATTTGAAAAAGGCCCTTATCCAACTTGCCCTGTCCGGGGATCGAACCCAGAACGTCTGTGGCGGACTAGCACGGTACGGAGGTCGCCTAGTTAGTTTTCAATCAATTATTCAAGTCATCAATCAATCAACCAATCAATCATTCAATCAATCAATCAATCGATCAATCAATCAATCCATCAATCAATCAATGTTGGGTGTTTATCTATTAATATATTTATCATAAAATAAAGTATAGTAGGGATAGTATCCCAAAACACAAGTTTAAACTTACTTTGGGGCTAGCTGAATCTATGTGATTTGTCCCTATATATTTATTTATTTATCACCACCACCAACGTCGCCAAGCAAGCCAGCAACAAATGGCGACCCTAACAACGATATCACTATGATCACCATGAACTGGGTTACTTACACAAGAAAGTAAATCACTCAAGTCATCAATTATGAGACATGTATTTGTTCAGTCATTCACTGATGTGATGGTTTTTAGCGTTCCGCAGTAAACAAGGAACCCTTATAGGTTTGCCATGTCTGTCTATCTGTCCGTCCGCGGTTTTGCTCAAAGACTATAAGTACTAGACAGCTGTGATTTGGCATGGGTGTGAACATTAATTGTGCGGAAATAGTGGTAAAATAAAATACTGAAAAAAAATTTTTTTTCCTGTAACTCTCATACAAGTAAAGTGAAAATTCATTTTTTTCCCTCGATTAACCAATCATGTGGGGTATCGTTGAATAAGTCTTTCAAAAATAATATGAGCTTGTCAACACCGTTTTTCGATTTAGGGATCCGTTTTTGAAATATTTAGTTTTAAAGTGAACATTCATGTTAGAGTCATGTGTCCCCCCCCCCCTCTATCTGCTAAACGGTAAAAAAATCCACAGCTATAGTATAAATAACGAACTTTAAAGAAAAACTATAAGTGCTAATTAGGGTATGCAAATGAAAAACTTATAGGGGATCAACTTATAAAATGTACTCGAAAAAGGAAAATTTCGTACAAATTCAATAGAAAATTAGTTGTTAGTCGTTTTCTGTGGCATGAACTCAAAGTTACCGCCCTACACTGCGCGTAGCCCGACACGCATTTGGCCAATTATTTTTCATATTTTTTTTGTACGTTTTCTACAGACGTGATCCAGCCCATCACTCTGCCCGTCAACCAGGCGAACAACAACTTCGTCGGCACCTGGGCCTGGGCTGCCGGCTTCGGAGCCACCGGTGACAGTGAGTATCCTCCGAAATTTCTTTCCTTCCCTCCCCCCTATTTTACCCGCCTCGGTTTATGTGGATCAAGGTTACTTCCTAATAAGAATCTGTTCTCGACCGCCTGTAAGGGAAGATCTTCCCATCATGAATGGTGTTGCGCAGCAGGGAACCACGGATGCGATGGTGTCCCTACTATGGGAGGTTGTTTAAGTGTATGATAAAATCGAAGAAACTCTGATATCGAGTTTTAGAATTAGTCAGCGCACAGCTCCATCTCTTATTCTCATTGTAAACTATTTTGTTACGCGGTCATGTTGTACATACTCGTATGCAAAGATAATATAGTAACTAAAGTATCAGATACCCTAATGCCATAGAAACTATTGCAAGTAAGTAGGCATACTGAAGTTGCGGGTAGGCACATAGAGATGGCAGCACACACGACTAGCAAAAAAGTGACAAAGTGTTGAATATGCTTTAAAAATATTTATTGCATTTCCAATAAGTCATACACACATTTAATTAATTAGAGTACTACATTATTTAAATAAAAAAATTTTAATGTTTTAATAAATACCTGTAGCGTCATCTAGTGACAAAAAAATAAATAATAAATAAATAAATATATAGGGACAAATAACACTGATTGAGCTAGCCCCAAAGTAAGTTCGAGACTTGTGTTATGGGATACTAACTCAACGATACTATATTTTATAACAAATACATATATAGATATACATCCAAGACCCAGGACAATTTGAAAAAGGCCATTTTCCAACTTGCCCTGACCGGGGATCGAACCCGGGACCTCTGGGTGGCGGACTAGCATTGTGACCACTACGCCACGGAGGTCGTCCTACGCAAAGAAGAGAAATAATTAAGTTTATTAAGGCGATGGTTAGGCATGACATGCATGACATATGTGTTGATGAGCTAACGTCTCATCACTGTGGCGTCAGACTATTGAAGCTGCCTCAAGGTATCTTGCATAGCTAGAAGAGTGCCATATGATACAAAAGTGAAATGGGTTTCTTTCGGCGTTGCTTCCCAGCAGTCGTCGTTCCGTAACGCTAGTAGTCTATGCACTTAAAATAATTAAGAAATTGACCTTCAACAAGAGAAAAATTAATCCTACATTGAATAAATTTCTTTAACTCTAACAACGATGACGGCCAGGACCAACGGCTTACCGAAACACGGACATCTATGTGGCACTAGTAGTCACCCAACGGACCCTGTTGCTTTACTTGTGAAATCGCCAGCATTGTACTCCCACCTAGCCAGCTCATGAATTAATATATCTTAACCTCCTTCCAGACAACCCCATCAGCAACAACCAGTTCTTGAGCGAGGTGTCCCTGCAAGTGATAACCAACGCTGTCTGCGCGAACACTTATGGAACCAACACCATCGTGGCCTCCACGCTCTGTGTGAGCGGCCAAGGCCGCAGCACCTGCGGTGGGGATTCCGGCGGCCCTCTATGGATCTGGAGCGGCAACCAGCGTACTCTGGTTAGTATCCCTCATCTTCCTCGTCAGCTTTCATGAACCCACCGTTGGATATAAACCTCCTTCTGTCTGCGCCATCTTGTTCTGTGGCATTCGTAATCCAGTTTTTTCCTGCAACCAGTCGGACATCGTCATCTCATCTAGTTGGCGGACGTCCTTGACTACGTTTCCTATTTCTTGAATCACTAGGTGACGGCCTTACTCCAACTATCATCGTTCATTTGTGCCAGGTGTCCCACCCAGTTCCACTTTAGAGTCGCATGCCTGGAGAGTACGTTGTGAACTTTCGTTCGACGCTTGTTCTCCACGTTGCGAACTCATTCTTGCAATTTGATTTCATCTCAGCGTATTCCCGATGAATCTTCAGTTGTACTGCTGTGAAGCCTGGGATCCGCTTTTCGCCTTTTCTTCTCCATTTCGCACATTAAGCAGCCTTGGTTGTAAAACTGTTGGCACGCATATCATCCTTACCGACGCCAAAGCAAACTTTTTTGGGTCTACTACGTCTGCCAGGGTACCGCAGCTTCGACGATGTATTTAAGCAGTGAATCGGACAAACTCTGATATCGAGATGCAGAATACTCTTTGTGCCATCTAGTAGACTTCTGGTGAACTATGCTTCGTTGTTGTGGTTGTAGTTCCTCGTAGTGGCTTAGAAGTCGCCACGGATACCAACGGTTTACAATTTCCAAATGCTAATCTACCTCTTTCTTCTTCCAGATCGGTGTTGTGTCCTTCGGTCACGTCAGCGGTTGCCAGCGCAACTTCCCCGCCGGCTTCGCCAGGGTCACCTCTTTCATCTCCTGGATCCAGGCTCGTCTGTAAACCCCTTCTCTAATGTTATATTATAAATTTGTGAATTAAATCTTATTTTTGTTACAATGTCTTTAAAAAAACCCCTTAAAATACAAAATATAAAAATGTACATGTCTGAAAATAAATCATTAATTAAATGAAACTGAAATTTTGAAGTTAAGGGGCTACCTGAATTTTTCGGGGTCCAGTGCTGCCTCTATTTGAAATAAATCATTTGAAAAGAAACAGAGATATCATTCAAAATTTGGTCTTAATCAGACCCTGGATAACTCTTCAAACTATGTTATAAACTACTGTTTACAGTTTAAAGTGAGAACATAAGCTTTTCTACGCACAATTCCGAAAAACGGCCACTTTTGGCGTATGTGCGTAGAAAAGCTTTACGTTCTAACTTTAAAATGTAAACAGTAGTTTATAACATAGTTTGAAGGGTTATCCAGGGTCTGATCAAGACCAAATTTTGAATGATATCTCTGTTTCTTTTCAAATGATTTATTTCAAATGGGGGTTGCACTGGACCCCGAAAAATTCAGGTAGCCCCTTAAATTGAAATTTCACAACCGAGATTATCGTGTCGTACAAATCAAATCAGATACTTTTTTCTAAACGTCAAAACAAACCTTTTCTATGAGATTTGTACCTATTGGATTTTTATCAAATATAGACAAATGACGTAATAGACTATTGGATTCAAATGCTCTTAATATCAGTTTTTCTGCAATAATAAATCTAAAATCCCGTTGAAATGGATATGATCACGGAACAGGTGGATATGATCCTGACAAGTGACATTATTGTGTGACGTTTTATCATCTAATTATTTTACGGCTCTGGATACTAGTCTTTTAGAGCCTATCTTTATTTATTCCTAACCCTACCCTAACCCTAACTATACAATCAAAGGTTGGTGTAGGTTCTTTGATTGCTTCAAGGGAGCTTCTGGCGACAAATCTATACGAGCCCACTGGTTTTCATAGCTGATTGAGTGGCGGAAGGCGCCTAAATACGCTCACCACAGTCCGCAAATAAATATCACAACAGCCGCATTATGAGTGTTCACTTTAAACTTATTTCATATTGTCCATAAGTATGAGCATTTATAACACCAATTTCATATTATAAAGTCCACAAGAATCAATTTGCAAAACAATTTAAAGCAAACCCCAACTGAACCCCTCGACTTCCCGCCAAAAACTCTCCATTTTGTGGTGTTTTATTTCCTTTTTTTTAATTCAGACAGCCACAGGGATTTTTTTAAATTCTATGCAGGATAAAATATTAATTTAACTTGAAGCATAAACATTAGATTCCGGGAGCGTTAATTGCTAAAGCCAAAAAATTGTGAAACATTACAACGAGTAACTGAAAACCGAGAAAGTAGTTTATTCACTTACGGATCAGCTTAGCTATCCAGCGGAGCAATGCTGCCAGCATTTAAATCACATCCCGATGTGTCACTTAAGATGAAATATTCTATTTATATACATATAAAAAAATTGTTTTTAATTTTTGTTAAAGTAGATATTACCTACGAGTATGTAGTTCATAATCTTTAGGTCATTTTAGTGTCCGAAACAAGAGCACGACCCTTTCTGTACTCCCAGAGCAACACTCGGCCAGAGCAGCCAGAGGATTTGGTCTACAGTCTCCACGCCGGCCAGACGGGTTGAAGAGGTCTCATTGATGTTATAAGCTTAAGTTTAGCTTGTTTTTCCTAAGTCGCCTTCTACGACACTCACGGGAAGACTTGGAGTAATCTTATTATCTGCTAAAATCACACGGCAGACCTAGTTAAAATGTGACAGAAATAAATAGACCAAAAATAGCGGACTTCAAAGCATTTTTGTACAAATTCTCGACACCAAAATGGCGGTTGAACCAAAATGGCGGTTATCGACGCAGGTACAAATAATGCGCTATTGACCGCCATTTTGGTACAATTTGCGTGTCGGGAATTTGTACAAAAATGCTATGAAGTCCGCCATTTTTGTTCAACTTATTTCATTTCATTTCTTTATTAGCACAAAAAACCGATAACAATCATATTTTGTTAAGTAAGTACAATAAATTTTTAGCGTCGATCTAAATGGTTTTCCTTACATATGTAAGTATGCCTAAAAAGCCTATACACAATAGGCTTTTTGACTTAGTTTGTTTTTGGACAATATTTTAAACGAATAACAAATAACACTAACTGTGAGATAGCGACCTAAAGTTCTGCGGGATCCTGGATAGCTTGGAGATAAAGTAAATACGTATGCACGATATTAGCGTTTATTCTAGACTGTTCGTTACAAGTCACCATCGACTTAAGATTATTATTCTACAACCCGCATACACTACAGAAGATAGATACATACCGCATACACTACAGAAGAAGAGCATACACCGCATAAGAATCCGTTTTCCGAAAATAGAAAGCAAATTGGTTATTAAAAATACGGCAGTGATTTTCATTTTAAATGTAAGAGTGGGAGCGTGGTGGGGACATCTCGCTATCTCTTTCGTAAGCGTGACACCTAATGACAGTGACCAGTCCCGGATTATCCATAAGGCGAACAAGGCCTGACTGCCTAAGGGCCCGCATCGACTAGGAGCCTCGTGCGTGCAACTACCAAAAAAAAATAAAAAGTTGGATTTTTTTTGCATTTAACAAGATAAAATTTAAATTAACCGCGTCGCGTCTCATTTCTCTTTCCTGTTCCATCATTCATCATCGTCGTTTTCCATTGGAAAATGACATTTTGGTCACAGCTTGCGGCCCTCGGTATCGATTTTTGAATATGACCGAGTTACTATTGTCACCAAAATGAACGATTTCCAATAATGGCAATTAGTCACCGGTGAGATTCAAAAATCGGGCCCCTGGTATCATCACTTATCTATAACTGTCAGGCGCGGTCGTAGCCTGAAATTTTGAAGGGGGTCACTCACAACACTAATAAAAAATAGGTATACTAGATGTCATTTCCAAATTATTTTGGCCATCGTACGTAGTTCATAAAAACACCACTAGATGTCAGCAAACTATAAATTTATCGCTGTTAGGGGATAGCTAGAAATTTCCTTTTATTATTTGGCAAATTATTGAGATTTTTCATTTTGACCTTAGATTTTGGGGGGGGGGGGTCATGTCCCCTGGGACCCCCCCCCCCTCCCCCTTCGAACCGCGCCTGTAACTGTATCCTAGTCATTAAGAAAATTTCAATAAAAGCAAAAAGAAAAGAGTCATGTAAGGTGATGCTGTAGCATCAAGTCAAGATTGTTTCCATATCACATAAGACATTGAAGTAACAGAATACCAAAGGAGTCAATCTGTTCGACTCGACTTTTGTGATAGAAAAAATATATTTTAAAAATTGGCCAGATGCGAGTTGGACTCGCGCACGGAGGGTTCCGTACCACAAAAAATCACGTTTGTTGTATGGGAGCCCCCCTTAATTATCTACATTATTGGAACGAAGTTCCTTACGGCAGGCTTGGAGGAGATAGGGATTTTGCTGCGCGACCGAACTGAAAAAAATGTGATAGTAAAACCGTAAGGATGACCTCGTTAAATAAAACCGTTAAATGAGACGTGCGCAGGCGCGACAGTCGTATACACAAGCGAGTAGTGTATAATACCTTTGAGCACGATTACTCTTTTGCAAATTGTGTCGATTCTACATTAGCCGAAGGAACTTCGTTCCTACCTGGTGTCCCACGACACCACATTTCTTTTTTAATTTAATTATTTATTTTTAAAGTTAATATACAACCTTTTTTTTGCCAGGCTTTTTCTTTATTTCATTATAAAAATACATTTCAAACACGATTATTAATAAAAAATATACAAAATTTACAAATAAAATAGAGATTCCAACAAGTCGCCGCGAGGCAGGGTGCCCAGTAAGCTAACAGCATTGCCTCTCTGCACTGCGATAGAAATATTCTGTGAATATTTCAAACGTCAACCTGTTGCCGTTACTAACATCGAGCAAAAAACGGCAAAAAAAAGTTTGTTGTATAAGAGCCCTTAAATATTTATTTTATTCTGTTTTTAGTATTTTTTTTGTTATAGCGGCAACAGAAATACATCATCTGGGAAATTTTCAACTGTCTAGCTATCACGGTTCCTGAGATATAGCCTGGTGACAGACGGACGGACGGACAGCGAAGTAAAAACGGGACCATCTCGTTTTTACCCTTTGGGTACGGAAACCTAAAAAGTAAGAAATGGGGAAAAGGAAAGGTCCAGAGAATGGCACTGCCTAGGGGCCCCTGATAGGTTTAATCCGGCCCTGACCTGACAGTGACGTCACGCGGGTGTATGTGCATCCTTTTTCTGTTATTTGACAGTTTCCCCTTCACCGGATTTGAAAGGCTTATAACTTGCTTATTTATATTTGAGCGGAGTAAAATTATTATTTATGTTTTCGGTTTCGTATCATGTTACTTATCGTTATGAATAAGAAAAAAACAACTAGTCAAATACTGAATTCAAATCACTAGGTAATGTGCTAGAGAATGACACATTTTATTGATAACATTATAATATTGGGTCGCATTGTACTTCCGAGTGGTAACTATAGTTTTTTTCTTTTCCTATAGGTATCTATTCATAATAAAGACAAGTAATCAACGTGATAAACAGACGAAAGGACGCGATTTACTTCAAACGCTCAATCACTGATTGCAAACTTTATCGCATTAAAAGATAAATTAATTATTTGTGACAAATTACAATAATACATGGAAACTAGTTTAAACAAATGCGACGCAAGTAATGCACAAAGTTATGTTTGTTTGTAGGTATGTTTATTTCTTTGGCAAAATACATTTTAAATGGCTTATGGCGTCTTTATAATTCGGTACTTTCCCGAAAACTCAAATACTTTTTTCTTAACGTCAAAGAAACATTTTATATAATATATATGGACAAATAATACTGATTGAGCTAGTCCCAAAGTAAGTTCGATACTTGTGTTATGGGATACTAACTCAACGATACTATATTTCATAACAAAAACATATATGGATTAAAATCCAAGACCCAGGATAATATTGCATTGCGTAAGCGGTAAAATAGTAGATCTTTAATTTGAAATATACATCCAATTTTGTAAAAAAAATATAGATACTCGTAATATAAAATTAAAACCTTTAATACCTAAATAATTGTGTCACTCTTTATCTACTTACTTATATTGCGCACTATTTATATACAATATAGGAAACTAGCTTTTGTCCGCGGCTTCGCTCGCGTAGGGGTGTAATTTATCAAAATCTTTTCTTAGGGGATGCCTACGTCATAGTAGCTTTATGCATGCAAAGTCTCAGCCCGATCGGTTTAAAATTGACAAAGTTTCATACAAACTTTCATCCCCTATTTTATCCCGTTAGGGGTAGAATTGATCAAAATCCTTTCTTAGCGGATGCCTACGTCATAACATCTACCTGCATGCCAAATTTCAGTCCGATCCGTCCAGTGGTTTGGGGTGTGCGTTGATAGATCACTATGTCAGTCAGTCACCTTTGAGTTATATATATTTAGATATAAGCACTGGACCTCAGGTTTTGATAGGATTGAGTACTCCCCACTGCCCATCTCTAGCTGTTACGCGACGCAACTTGCGCCCTGTTTGTTCCGGCACTTAACCTACCTTCTCGGTTACTCATTGGATTTTTAATGATTATATGTTATCTTTATTCAACGATACCCCACATTACATATCCATGCCAAATCTAACAGCTTTCTAGTACTTATAGTCGCTGAGTAAAACCGCGGACGGACAGACAGACATGGCGAAACTATAAGGGTTCCTTGTTTACTACGGAAACATAAAACTAGGTTTTCCTTTTTTAAATTTGCATTTTTTTTTCAGATAACATTTAGGAGCGGAAAAACCTTTTCTCTTATTGTTTGGACGGGTGCGCGCTATAGTAATAATAATAAAGACATGTCAGTTATTAGGTGCCCAAATCGCTGACAGCATTATCATGTTACTAGCTGTAACCCGCGACTTCGTCCGCGTAGAAGTCGAAAATGGTTCTAAAAGAATCTTTAATAGGTTTTTTACTTTTATAAATTGTGTTATCTCATTCCCGCTCCCGTTCCCGCTCCCGCTCCCGTTCCCGTTCCCGCTCCCGCTCCCGCTCCCGCTCCCGCTCCCGCTCCCACGACCAAACACGTCATGTTTCTCGCTTCAAAAATGTCAAAAATTCATACAAACTTGCAACCCCTATTTCACCCCTATAGGGATGATATTTTTAAAATCTAATGAAAGCATTATTATTTTCTACTAACTACTAAAAAAATCGTGTCTCTTACTTTAAAAATTACGAAGTTTCATACAAACTTATTTCACCCCCTTAGGGATGGAATTTCCAAAAATCCTTTCTTAGCGGACGTCTCCTAGTCACAATCTACCTATCTGCCCAATTTCATCTTCATTGGATTAGTAGTTTTCGAGATTTCGTGATGAGTGAGTGAGAGATGAGCGAAAATCAACGAGATTTTCGCTTTTATATATATAGATATAAGTACGATTTCCAGCCATCACGTGTTCCCCTTGGGCAATAACCTCCCTCCATTTTTTCCATTCCGTTTTATCGTGTGTTAAATCTTTCCAATGTAAGTGTTTATCAATGTATTTCATCGCAAATTATCTATTATGAGTCACATAAAATATAAACAATGCTTTTCACCACAAATAGAGGGCATGTACTATGCATGCAATTTTTTTATATATTTTTAATGGGCATCCCATAAATTGCATTACATGTAAAAACAGACTAAACATAGTTTGAATTTGTATAACATTAATGTATAGTTTAAAATAAAAATGTATACCTTAATCTAAATATATATAACTCAAAGGTGACTGACTGACTGACATAGTGATCTATCAACGCACAGCCCAAACCACTGGACGGATCGGGTTGAAATTTGGCATGCAGGTAAATGTTATGACGTAGGCATCCGCTAAGAAAGGATTTTGATCAATTCTACCCAAGGGGATAAAATAGGGGATGAAAGTTTGTATGAAACTTTGTCAATTTTAAACCGATCGGGCTGAGACTTTGCATGCATAAAGCTACTATTACGTAGGCATCCCCTAAAAAAGAATTTTGATAAATTACACCCCTACGCGAGCGAAGCCGCGAGCAAAAGCTAGTACCTTATAAGTTAACTATAGGTAACGTTCAATGAGTTAATACCAAATAGAGGCAAACTCCAAGTCTATAGTCATAAACATAAGTAAGTTAAGTGTTCGTGAGCAGAGTCATGAAGACCACTCAGGTCATGTAGTATAGGTTATGTTTTGGCGGGGGTGGTCCTTGGGCCACCCCCGTAACCGCGAACGGTGTTCATGCAGAGATGTAGACCACCCAGGCCATGCACGTTGTATATGTTACGGTGCCTACATTACCTGGCTGGTCATGTAGGAAGGACGTGATAACGTTATGAAATATGATTCCGTTTTTATTGCAATATCCCAGCATCAGTCCATCCCAACCTCATTCCGTAACTATAAATCTTTCCCTTTTTCTTGCAATAGATCTTTCTCCTGCCAAAATCTGTTCAAGGGTACACCTTTTATAGGTATATCCCTGAATGGGTTTTGGCGGGAGCGCCACATAACATCAACTTGAAACACGTGAATCCAAAAGGTGTTATAAAAGATACAAATGGTTTTGTATATTAAAAATATGAGCCAGATTGGTATGACATGCAAGTTTCCTATTAAAACAAATGATTGTACTAGACATGCGTACGGTCTACGGTATTGATTTGGTTTTTGCGACATAAACAAAGATTAAAATCCATAATAAAAATACAATGAGTGACGAAATAATTGCGAATTATTGAAGACACATATTCGATTGTGTAATTTATGCCACAACTTACGAATACATAAGTATTTCATCATTTCAGGCGCATAACGTCCACTGCAGGACATAGGCCTCTCCCAACGATTTCCAAAATGACCGATCTAGAGCGGCCTGCATCCAGCGCTTTCCAGCGACCTTATTCAGACCACCTTGTGGGGGGTGTCCTAAGCTTCGCTTGCCAGTACGTGATCGCCATTCGAGAACCTTTTTGCCCCATCGGCCATCGGTTCGTCGCGCTATGTGTCCTGCCTACTGCCACTTCAACGAACTAATCCGCTGGGCTATGTCAGTGGCTTTTGTTCTCCTACGAATTTCTGCGTAGCTTCCCGAACGCTGTCTATACCGAACATAAGTTTATACACACGACTTTATCTTATAAGAGACAGACAGAGCCACAGATTTAATATGAGAATTACATTAATTTACGCCGTGTGGAGGTTTTGAGCGGGCGGCTGCAGGCGCCTCGACAAGGTGAGAATGGGGGAGAGGTGCGAGGATGGGGAACGGGGACGCATATTGTGCGGGATCTTAGGAGATTCCTGTATGTACTCGTAGTACTTAATTCTGTGTCAGAACTACTCTTCAATTCAGGGTAACTTGTAACCACCAGTCCCAAAAAGTAGAAGGTTATTAATTTGAATGTATTTATATTTGTTATGTATGTTTCCCGACTACTCGAAGACGCCTGGACCAATCTGAAATGGCTATTTAGGGCATACTGTCTCATCTAAATTATATCAAAATCGGTTGTGTAGATTAAGGTGCTTTCTGCCATGAATTTTCCGGGGTCCAGTGCTGCCCCCATTTGAAATAAATCATTTGAAAGGAAACGCAGATATCAATTAAAATTTTGTCTTGATCAGACCCTTCAAACTATTTTATGAACTACTGTTTACAGTTTAAAGTGAGAACATATGCTCTCTTCATGCGTGCCTGCCGGTTACGGGTACTTCTGACCTCTCCTTTTTTAAGAACGTCTGCGATCTGTACACTGAGAAAAAAATACTGTTGAATTAACAATAAAACTTTAATCCCTGAGAGCCGTCCATAGTGAATAGTTACCATATAAAAGTTTTTATTGCCAAATGTAATTGATGATTGGGTTGATTCGGCAACAATAATACATCGCTAAAGAAGCAAGGTGTAATCTTGTCATATCAAATACTCCTATTAGTTTCCCTAACAATTTAGCTTTGTTCCCATAAATATTCCCGTTTGCTATGCTAAAAACCTTTGTTTCCAAACCTATTACGGTTTTGCTAGCCTGGCAATCTGAGTTTGTTCCCAGATGCATTCCCGATTGTCCCCTACCTATTCCCGATTGTCCCCTACCTATTCCCGATTGTCCCCTACCTATTCCCGATTGTCCCCTACCTATTCCCGATTGTCCCCTACCTATTCCCGATTGTCCCCTACCTATTCCCGATCGTCCCCTACTTATTCTCGATTGTCCCCTACCTATTCCCGTTTGTCCCCTACCTATTCCCGATTGTCCCCTACCTATTCCCGATTGTCCCCTACCTATTCCCGTTTGTCCCCTACCTATTCTCGATTGTCCCCTACCTATTCCCGATTGTCCCCTACCTATTCCCGATTGTCCCCTACCTATTCCCGATTGTCCCCTACCTATTCTCGATTGTCCTCTACCTATTCCCGATTGTCCCCTACCTATTCCCGATTGTCCCCTACCTATTCCCGATTGTCCCCTACCTATTCCCGATCATCCCCTACTTATTCTCGATTGTCCCCTACCTATTCCCGTTTGTCCCCTACCTATTCCCGTTTGTCCCCTACCTATTCTCGATTGTCCCCTACCTATTCCCGTTTGTCCCCTACCTATTCTCGATTGTCCCCTACCTATTCCCGATTGTCCCCTACCTATTCCCGATTGTCCCCTACCTATTCCCGATTGTCCCCTACCTATTCTCGATTGTCCCCTACCTATTCCCGATTGTCCCCTACCTATTCCCGATTGTCCCCTACCTATTCCCGATTGTCCCCTACCTATTCCCGATTGTCCCCTACCTATTCCCGATTGTTTCAATGCCTATTTCGCTTTTTTACAGTAACTATTACACTTTTGCCTCCCTAAAAATTTAACTTTGTACCTGTAGCTATCGTCGTTTTGCTGCCTCAGCAATTTAACCAACCCCTTTCATGACCGTTCTTAAATCTGCCACTGTTGTAAATTATCTTTTCTTTCTTTTGAATTCGTTGATATAAGCAATACAAAAGTAAGTTTTGTTTTCTACCGTGATCAATATCATGGGTATGGGTTGTCATTGGTGCCTTTAACAATCCTTTGAGCATTTTTAAGAAATGGAAAAGGCACCAATTTACCTTTAATATTCATTGCGGTAGTATTACACAGAATATTTTTGTAGAACTTATTTATGTCAACGAATGTAAAAGCAAAAAAAGATAATTTACAACGAGTGACCAGATTTAAGAACGGACATGAAAACGGTTGGGTAAATCACATTAACGAAATAGCAAAAGAAAAATAGGAAGAGCTTACAATTAAAATAGGGTAATATTATTTATATCTACTCTGCCTACTTATGGGTGGCGAAACAGGTAAAGTTTAAATCTCAAAACTGACATTTTGTAGCAAAAAATTGATGTTATGTACAATAAGGGTCGCAAGACCATTATATAACTATATATATAAAACATTTTAACTTGCATTTTGTTTACCTTTATCGCCATCCTTGTAAAGACACGGTAAATAGTCTTCTCGTAAACCTTATACAGGTAGGAAACAAACATCTAGTTTCAAATAAATTTGACTAATGACGTACTTATTTAAATTAATTGATTTGGGGCAACTTATTACCAAACAACGTTAGGACAACTGCTGATTGATACAAAATTATTTTGACAATTTATTTTTATTTGTACTGCAGTATCAAGTATTAGGTACAATAATAATTATGAAAAGTATTCATTTCTCCCCCCCGAAGGGGACGTCCATTAATTACGAGAGGTGATCAGGCGCGAAAGAGGTCAAGCAAAGTTTCACCTAATTTCATGAAATGTCGGTACCAATAATCACTCTTAAAACCGTGCACGACTCTCATTTTGAAGGAAAACAATTACGTGATATTTGTCGAGATCCCCCTCTCCCTCAGGTGAGATTTGGTGAGACTTTGCTTGACCCCCTCCCCCGCCCTGATTACCTCACGTAAATAATGGTCGCACGTAATGCATGGATGTAAGTTTCATCGATGATGTAAGTTATTATCTCTGGCTGGAACTCATTCAAAATGTATAGTTCCGCTTCTAATCACTAGATGGCGTTCTTGAAAATCGGAGACTTTTAATTTGCCTGGCAAATAAAATTGAAATACCTCGTTTTCATTGTTTATTCGTAGTCATGTATGCATGACTCAGTTTAATGACAATTAAAGTAGATAGGTATTTTTTATATCATCATACTGAATTAGTAATTAATTCTGGGTTTTACCACAAAGAAACACTGTGATAATCTCTTTATAAAGGATTAGGTAATTAATTTTAACAATTTAATCGCTTATCGTTTCACGAATATTTGCAAATTTATCTATTTATATAAAAGCGAAAATCACTTACTCACTCAAAGATTCAAAGATTCAAAGATTCAAATGTTTATTCAGTAATTTGACCTTTACAGGCACTTTTACACGTCAATAAGTATAATTTATGTTACGTGTAAAGTATATCAAAATTTAATTTGTTTTTAAAGAAAAGCTACCGATACCAGCGCTTCGTAACGACCACTGCTGAGAAGAAACGCCGAAAGAAACTCATTTTCACAGTATTGGTCGCCTACTCGCCAGAAGGGCTTTGTCATCACTCACTCACTAATCACGAAATCTCGAAAACTACTTAGCCAATGTAGATGAAATTTGGCAGGAAGGTAGATTGTGACTAGGAGACGTCCGCTTCGAATAGATTGTGACTAGGAGACGTCCGAATCCGCGTCAGAAGGATTTTTGGAAATTCCATCCCTAAAGGGATGAAATACGGTTTGCCAGTTTGTATGAAACTTCTTAATTTTTAAAGTGAGGCACATGAATTTTTAATTTTTTTTAAATAGTTAGTAGAAAATAATAATGCATTCATAAGATTTTGTAAATTACATCCCTATAGGGGTGAAATAGGGGTTGCGGTTGTGGTCAATAAAAATAATAATACAGAAATTAGATTTAAAAAATGGCACCCCCAACGGAACGGGAACGGGATATTATAACACTATTTATAACGTAAAAACCAATTAAAGATCCTATTAAAACCATTTTCGACTTCTACGCGGACGAAGTCGCGGGTTACAGCTAGTAATCTGATAAAGTTACAGACGAACGACCGGTGTGCCAGCGTTTGGGGACAGTGAAGTATTACATACAGAATACAGAAAGGAAATTCCTAAGCTTGCCGTTCCACTTTTTGTTTTGCGGTACCCGACAGGGTTCATAGTGTACCTATTATAGAAGACCGCAGGCGCGGTCGCAGCTTGAAATTTTGGAGGGGGTCACTCACTACACTAATAAAAAATTGGTATCTGGAATAAAATAAACATTATTGCGTAAAAACACCACTAGATGTCAGCAAACTATAAATTTATCGCTGTTAGGGGTTAGCTAGAAATTTTCTTTTATTATTTGGCAAATTTTTGGGATTTTTCAATTTGACCTTAGATTTTGGGGGGGGTCATGTCCCCTGTGACCCCCCCCCCCTCGGACCGCGCCTGGAAGACTGTGACTTTTAGTGGTTAGAACTGATGTACATTACGAAATGAATTGAATTGAATTGAAGGCCCGCGCAAATATGCGTCCCCGTTTCCCGTCCTCGCACCTCTCCCCCGTTCGCGCCGTGTGGAGGTTTTGAGAGCGGCTGCAGGCGGGGGAAGCATATTGCGCGGGATCTTAGATTCTATTCCGAATGTAATACGCATACTAATTCTGTGACAGTGTCACAGAATTATTATGCGTATTACTTAAAGTATAAAGATAGTGTAAAGAACGTTAAGAGCAGCCTTCCCGTCTTACTTTTCATACAAACGCTCGTACGTGATTATGAAGTTGTAACTGATCTTAATTTTTTTTGAACTAACAGGTATCTTGTGCGCTGTTTCTAGGTTTCAATCGAAATAAAAAATTAAAATTTGGACAAACAAATTCAGTATACGCATTCAAAAATCTGCTTTTTTGCACAAATTTTAGCTGAACTTCGCCCGCTTATAAGGTACTCATAAATTGTAAAGCTAAAGAAAATATTACGATACAAACCTTGCAAAATGTAATTTGTAAGGCTTACTTATAAACACGTATCACCTGGAACAAGTTTTATGAAATTTCCGCACCCTATGAATAGTAGTACTCGCGTTGACGACAGAGGGCCGACAAGTATATATTTTTTTAAGCAAATTAAAGAATCTGGATTTCAAGCGTTTACCTCCCCCCCCCCTATAACTGTTGAACTGCTGAACCGATTTCCATCAAGCATAGCTAAGAACCACCGCAGAAAATTTGCTTTTACGTAAAAAAATCGCATCAAAATCTGTCCATCCGTTCGAGAGTTACGATGCGACAGACAGGCCCACGTTTTTGACGAGGATTGAAAATAATACGCGATCGTCCTATGTCCATTTCGCAGTCGGCCCCCAGTGCTGGATCTAGACCTTTTTGTAGGAGGGGCAAAATCTGAATATGGCGCCGAAGCGTCCCAGTTCCAGTTGTTCTGGCGACGGGGGGGGGCGTGCCAATAGAATAATAGTTTTTAGACAAAATCTAAATGTGCCGCTCCATGTCCAGTTATTCCAAGAGGAGGCGCACCTCTTACGCCCTAAATTTTTGACGATTTTGGAAACCCCCTAAAACTGGCGCCCGGGGCGGGTGCCCCGGTTTGCCCCCCACTAGATCCGGGCCTGTCGGCACCTTCCTATATTTGCTTCCTTTACAGGATGACATCCTATCTATATTTAAGGAAAGTACGTGCTTTACGTACAAAATAAAAAATGATAATTCTTATTAACCCTTTACCGCGAGACTTTAAATCAGTGGTCGTACCCAGCGCGAGGGTAGTAAATCTAAAATAAATACCTACAACCGAAAAGTGATGTGGATACTTCAGTTATGTGCAAAACGGGCATTTTTTTGTCGGAAATATCCGACAAACATTGGCGTTCCCTTTCCGCGAGCGCCGGATATTTCCGACAAAAAGAAATGCCAATGTTTGGGGATAAATCCGACGTTTGCGGTGAAAGGTTTAAAAATAACGTGAGACGGTGAGATACAGCCATTATTAGCATGAATTAACGGATTACTCACGTAGAGTCAGCTAAGTGTTAATAGTCCTGATTACCATTTGTTATTATGTGAATAACGTTGTGGGCTACGTTATTAATAAGTCTCTTTATGTAAAATGTTTAATGTATTTGTATTTATAATGTAGCTGTTTGTTGTTCCTATTAAATAAAATAAAAATAAAAAAATAGCCAACATGTTTCGACACCTCATCCGGAGGTCTTCATCAGGGCGAATGTGGCTAGATGACGCGCGTACACGAAGCGCCTCGAGACACACTGACTGACATGAGTAACCCGTGTAATTCATACAAATGATATTAACTGTATGGTCTATTGCTAAACCACGCACCTTTAGTTGATAGAAAAGATTTAATAATGTTTTAATGATTTATTGATTTTGATATTTGTAAGTAATTGATGTGAGTACACGCGATAAATGATAAGGTGGTATTAAGAAGGTCGCGGCGCGGTGCGCGTAAGATGCTGACACAAGCAAAATGTACGCTGTATGCAAGTACATTAATTCTGTTTTCAGAATTTATTAATTTAAATTATTGACCACTTTTTGCATAGGTAGGTACTTTTTTGGCATACCGTCATCTTCTTGGAAAGAAAATTAAGAGTCCGTTACCGTAGACTTTTCCGTACAAACGTAGTCTACGTTTTATTTTGAAACGACATGTATGTAAAAAAAATTTTTTTTATTTACAAATTTTTAACGAAATCTATTCGGTAAAAATTTGTAAATAAAAAAAATATTTCATTTAACTAGGGTTGTAATTGGCTTCCGACAGTAAAATTAGGAATTAGAATGAAAATATAAGGGTGTAGAAGTTTTCCATACTGATGGTCAAATATGATATAAAACACTATATTCTCTTTTAGTTCATATTTTAACTGTGAAAACTAATTATATGCCTAAATAAACGCAATTTCTTTGTAATTAAATTACATAATTTCGCCCATATTTGACATGTTGATTCAAAATAAAAGCTAGACTACGTTTGTATGGGAAAGTCTCATTCTGTCTAGCGTAAGGGGACTCTTAAGGGGGCGTCCATAAATTACGTGAGATGTTTAAGGGGGGGAGGGTGTCGAGTCAAATCTCATCTAATTTTACGTGGGAGAGAGGAGGCCGCAGCAAATATCACGCAATTTTTTTTCTGATTGAAAAAAAAAATTACTATTTTGGTCCATTTAATCCAGATTGTACATGCTTAAGATTTAATCTTAACCCTTCAATCCAGGAAGATTTATTACTTATTTGATTGACAGGTGTCATGACCGTGGGAAAATTACGTCACCGATTCCGCCGTTCACAAAAAAAAAATTACTCCGCAACCAAACCATATTTTTACAGAAAATTCAAAAAACACCTCACGTAATTTATGGACGCCCCTTAAGAAGTAGTAAAAATAAAACCAAAGCCATGATTTTCGTCTATGTATTTGCATAAACGTAATTAATAACTAATTCGGCAAACTTCTCTCTTAATGTCTGCACTTTTTTTACATTTTCGTATGCGCTTATTAAATAAACAGTTAACTCGTAATCCATAGACTAAGCCGGTCATTTGATTAATCTTTTCAATAAATTATCTGTGGAATAAGAATGACAGATTATAAGATTTATGCGTCCCCTGACGGTCTTCTAGAAGTTTCTTCAAATCTTCAGAGCAACCTACTTTAAAATTGTTTTTCTTATCCCCTTCAAATTTCAAAACATATTTTTTTGTTTTGTCACCTTTTTCTATTTTAAGTTCCAATTCAGTGGAGTCATGAACATTAGGATCAACATTGTCTGTTTCTTCGCTAGATACCTTGGCTATACTTTCATTACTTGTTTCATAAACTTCACCATCACCTACTTCGTCTTCAACGTCATTTCCTTGGACTCTCACTACCTTCATTGATTTATCAACATATTCTTCGTCGTTTTCTTTAGTATTTTCTCCACTTGCTATTTCATCTTTAGATTCACTACCTAAATCAAGAAGATAGTCATTAAGTTCTGCACTTCTTTCCAAATTCTCTAAAGAGTTACTTTCATCGTTTTCTGTTGTATCACTATCATTTTTCTCTTCAACGTCTCCTAAACTGGTGTCACTATTATGTTCAGCTCGATTTTCTTCTAATTCCGTATCGTTACTATCATTTTCAGACTGTGAGCTTTCTGCATTGTCGTAATCATTGCTGTAATAATCATCACTTAAATCCGATGAATTTTCTTTATCTATCAAGTTGATTATGTCTTGATTCTCATTATCAGCAACCTTAAAGTAATCTTGTACCCTCAATTGTCCATCTTTAGCTTGTTCGTCTCCATACACTGAATTGTTTTCTTCAACTACTTCTGAATTAGTTTCATCATTTTCTAGTGCGAAATCAAGAACTGCCACTACTGCATCTTGCTTATAATCACCATCTTTTTCTTCTTCATCATTACTATTAACGACATTTTCATTCGGTTCTACGATTCCATTCTCAAAATTAATGACTACATTATTAAGGTTTGCATTTGCGTTGACACCGTCGTCTATTTTGTAATTATCACGCCCAGTCTCACTTGTTTTCTCATCACTATCCGTATCTAATATTTCAACGTTAGCTTTCACGTGTCCATTCTTATGTTTTTTACTGTAGAAGTATTTCCTGCGACCTTTATCACCTTTGGGCGCTCCGAGGATCAAAGCTAACGGCGCTTTATTGTCTTTATTGACTCTAATGGGATTCAAAGGGAGAATTTCAACACTATTATCATTGTTAGTAACCTTATTAATTATACGTTCTTTAGTAAGATCAAAAGAATTTTCATCAGAATTTTGAAAGAATGGGCGGAGAATCTTAGAGAGATTTTTGACAAATCGTGGGTGGATTTTATAATTAGATAGTGGTTTATGCATATTTTCACTACCCGAGCGATTTAAAAGACCGTTGACTTCCTCAGAAGACTGATTATCTTCGGAGGAAGATTCACTGTTCAAGAGCACCTGAATATCGTTAGCATTAAAATTAAATTCTCCAGATCCGATATTTTGGTCTTCGGAGATAGTGAGGTTCTTTATTAAGCTGACGAGTTCAGGCAAATGGTCTTGAACGGATGAGTTTTCATCTTGGGAATTAAGATTATTTCCAGACTTCTCCAACCCGTCGGGCAAATTTACAACCACAGGATTAAGATCTTCAGATTGAACGTTAATGTCCTTGGAGAGTTTGGGGTCTTCTGCGTTGAGGCCTTCAGAAAAGACATTGAGATCTGCGAAGTGACTTTCCTCCTTATATTCTGGTTCAGACGTAAGTTCTACTATCGAGTGACCCTGGCTGACAGCGTGCTTCGGGTCCTAAAAATAATAATATATAATATTAGCCTAGACTTTTATAGTTTGATTGTCACAACGTTGTTTTTAGAGCTGATCCACTTCTATGTTATTCTTTTTAAAATTCTCTCTCTCTCTTATTATCTTCTTCTTGCTTGGCTATAGGCCTCTTTTCTTCTAATGCGTGCCTCAAAATTTGTCTAGGTTTTGTCCTATTTTCTATCCAGAGCAAAGAAAAATTGAACATAATAAATTTACCTTGGATTGATGTTCAGCATTTAAACTGTGGTCGCCAGATGGGTGAGAGTCAACACTGTGGTTGTGCTTGTGTTTCAAAAGGTGCTCCGAGTAGTCTTCCCATTGGTAAGACGGGTGGTGGTCTAAGGAATAGTGTTTCCCACGAACAGGATGGTGTTCTAAGGAATGGTGTTCCACAGAATGATGCTTTACAGAATGATGATTAACATGATGGTGGACTTCGGAATGGTGATCTACAGAATGATGGGCTGCGGAATGGTGTTCTTCAGAATGTTGATCAACAGGCTGAAGGGCTGCGGAATGGTGTTCTTCAGAATGGCGATCTACAGGATGGTGGTGGTCGTGATCAGCAGAGTGGTGGCTCTCAGAATGATGACCTGTTAAATGATGTTAAACAACACGTTATTGATATTCAAATATTTTTATGAAATAGCAATAATTTTTTTTAACTAATAAAGACTTCTACACCAAACTACAACACCGATTTTCATAAAACTTTCCAATTGGTCCAGGCGTCTTTAAGTAATCGGGAAACACACATGCAAAATGTGTATACATTCGAATTGATAATCGAATCGAATCGAATTTTTTGAAGTCGGTTAAAAATGTACATATTTTCAAAACAGTCGCTTGAAAAATACTACTTTCCCTACTGATTTTTATTTCGAAATCAAAGGGTAATCCATTCCGCACATATCTATTCGAAATCGTGCTGTTTTACTTTAATTTTACGTAATACTTGTGTTGTGAATTGTCTTTTTATTTCGAGGTTGACTAAAAGAGATTCCTATCTGGTATGGCTTTAAAAAAATATATGAGGTTATTTGACGCTTGATTCTTGTGATCTTCAATCTTCATATACGCGCCGCCTTCGCCGGCTTGTGTGTTAAACCCGCCTCAACCTCGAATGAACAACTTTCTACATATGTATTATAAAATACCTACAACATACTTTGTTTCATGCAAATCTTTAAGTAAACTCTAAAGTCTTACCCCTATATTCATGAAATTTATCGTCCCTTTGCAACCTTTTTTAGTTAAATTGTGCTTTGTCTCGTTCTCTCTAAGCCAAATATTAAAAAGATTCAAAGATTCACATGTTTATTCAGCAATTAGACCTTCGCAGGCACTTTTACACGTCAATAAGTATAATTTATGTTACGTGTAAAGTATATTAAAATTTTATTTATTTTCAAAGAAAAGCTACCGATACCAGCGCTTCGTAACGACCACTGCTGAGAAGAAACGCCGAAAAATTTCATTTTCACAGTATTGGTCGCCTACTCGCCAGAAGGGCTTTGTCATATTATTATAATTGTCTTTTAATTAATAAATACTTATAATATAATACAATGTTGATACATTAGAAAGGGACAAAAGATGTTTTTACTAAATTAGGTTTTGCAGACAGTTGTTATTTTTATGAATACTCAGTTATATGCGCTGACATTATTAAGTTATAGCGATGTACCTGCGTGTTGACCTTCGTGGAGGTTTGCAGGGTGACCTTCAGTATGGTGGCCTTTGTGAAATTCTGTAGTGTTTTCAGGGTGGAGGTCGGAGAGAGAACGGGCTCGGGCACACGCTGATAGGAGGACCACCAGCGCTGGACACAGATAAAAGTACATTCATTATCATCATCCACCCGTAGTCCCGGTTGCATCGTCAGCGGTAACGCTTCAGAGCCCGGGGTCCGCTACCTAACCTAGGTGTTTTGACGAGGTTACTGGTTTTTACACAGAGCGACTGCCGTCTGACCTTCGCAGCCCAAAGGGTAGACCAGAACCAATCCTAGGATAAGTTTGAGCAAACGATAGAAGGCGTTCAGGACAAACAGTTTATACGTGCCTTTCGAAACACGGAATCATCTATCTTTCCTTTCGGATAATCAGGAGATTCAAGCTTGCAATATCCTTACCAAACTGGAAACCACTTTTCATAAAGTATGCTTCCCAGTGGGATTCGAACCCACGACCTCCGGATCACAGGGCAAATGCCATGACCACTGGACCGCGGAGGCAGTTGAAAATTATGTACACTTTGACATCTTTATCCTTAGGACGATTTATATATACGACATCTGCATGTTTACATATAAAAACATATCCTCTTTTAAAACGGTATCGGCCACACATGATATAAATACCAGACATAAAGAAAGACTACACCTACCTGCGTCTAGAATAAAAATGCTAGGCAATAGCCCATACCACATGGCAGTTAAAATATTCAATGAATTACCCGCCTCTATACGACAAGAAAAACCATTTAAAAATTCTCGAATGCTCTAAAATCCTACCTTATTTCAAAATGCTATTACGCTGTCAAAGACTATATAAAGAATTTAATTTTTTTTTTTTTTTTGATTGTTGAAATTGACATATTATGCATGAAATTTAGTTCAACACTAAATGTTATTTTAATTGTGTTTAGTTTTAAAATAATGGATTGACATCTACCCATTGTATTTGCAATGCTCCTTGAGATGCTATGATTAGAACGTCAATATACCTAAGACCTGTATGATATGAATAAATGTTTGAATCTTTGAATCTTTGAGGACTCAAAGACCACGTTTAGAGTGATGATGCCACACCTTAGACGCACCATGATCTGGGGGTTTAAGCCACCCAAATTTAAAGACTCTGCAGTTTTTTTTTAACTATTAACAATTATGTCTCACTCCTGACGACCTTCGTGGCCTGTCCGCTACTCAAGAGGTCTCGGGTTCGATCCCCGGTCAAGTCAAGGTGGAAAATGATATTTTTCCGATTGGTCTGGGTATTGGATGTTTATCTATATCTGTATATGTATTTATTATAAAATATGGTAGGTATCGTTGAGTTAGTATCCCATAACACAAGTCTCGAACTTACTTTGGGGCTAGCTCAATCTGTCCCTATATATTTATTTATTCATTCACAACTATTTTATGAAAAACCTTTGAAAGTAATATTGGTAGTCCGTCTAGGTTTAATACTGTTTTTCGCCAAAAGTGGCCACTTTTGGCGAAAAACAGTTTTAAAACTAGACGGACTGCCAATATTACATTCAAAGGTTATTCATAAAATAGTTTAAAGGTCTTTCTAGACATTCATACAAACCAAATTTTTAATTATCACCATATTTAGTTTTAAACAATTTATTTCAAATGAGGGCGCCACTTTAGCTACCACTTCGTCTTAAGGAAATACATGAATTTTTCGGGGTCCGTTCCTCCTGAGTAGCTGACAGGCATGTTAACCATTACGCCACGGGGCGGTCGTCAGTAGTGAGACGTAATCGGAGGCAGAGGGGATTTTGTAGTCAAGATTTAAAAAAAATCGCAGTGTCGTCATTCGGGGGAGGGAGTTAATGCATCGTTCTCCTCAGTACGCCTATGGTGTGGGGCATGTTCATTCTAAACGTGGATTTTAGGTTTGTACGTAACTCTTGGACGTGACTTTCAACTACTTCCGTGGTTCAGTGGTCAAGACCTTGTGATCCGGAGGTCGTGGGGTAGAATCCCACTGGAAAGCATTGCGAAAGTTGTTTCCAGTCTAGTTAGGATATTGCAGGATCTCCTGATTATCCGAAAATAAAGATGTTTCCGTGTTTCGGAAGGCAAGTATAAACTGTGGGTCCCGAACGCCATTTAGCGTTTGCTTATATAACAAATACATGGATTAACATTAAAATCCATGTCACTCTAAAAAAGATCATTTTCCATCTTGACCTGACCGGGTATCGAACCCGGGACCTCCGGTGTGACAGCCACAGAGTATTGTAAAATACTTTTGATGTTTTTCATTAAAAAAGACGAAAATTGGCTGAGAATAAAATTAAAAAATAAATACAAAATATAGTTTATTGTTTGTAGATTACAGGAAAACTTATAAGAATTCTATCAATGAAAATAAAGTGGTAAACTCAATAAAATACTTTCACTTACAGAAAATAGTTCTCTAGAACACCACTAGAAAGCGCTATTATTAGTTAACTCGCGTCTTACTATGACGATTTCAATTCAAATGTGATATTTTATATTAAGGGGATACCTGAATTTTTCGGCGTCCAGTGCTGCCCCCCATTAGAAATAAATCATTTGATAGAAAACGGAGACATCATTTAAAATTTTGTCTTAACCAGGCTCTAGATAACCCTTTACACTATTTTATGAACTACTGTTTACAGTTTAAAGTGAGAACATGAAGCTTTTCTACACACAATTGCGAAAAACGGCCACTTTTGGCGTATGTGCGTAGAGCAGCTTCACGTTCTAACTTTTAAGTGTAAACAGTAGTTCATAAAATAGTTTAAAGGGTTATCTAGAGCCTGGTCAAGACAAAATTTTAAATTACGTGGGTTACTTTAAATTTTAAATTCCGGAATGAATATGAAAAAATACTATTAAAGGTACAAAATTAATTTATTGTTTTTCAAAATAATCTCCCTTGGCGTCTATGCACTTTTTCATTCGATGAAACCAGTTTTGAAAACTTTTGTGCCACTCCTCTGTGGTGACCTCTGAAACGTGTTTTTCATACTCCTCGACAGCCTCTTCTGGTGATGAAAATCGTTGACCGCGTAATTGGTTCTTAATTTTTTGGAACAGAAAAAAGTCACAAGGTGCCAGGTCGGGACTGTATGCAGGATGACTCACGAGTTCTACATTTTTCGCCTTCAAAAAGTCGTTTGTCTGTCTGGCCGTGTGAGAACTAGCATTGTCGTGGTGCAGGATGATACGGCGTTTACGGTTATTTTTACGGAGTTCGTCAATAACTTCCGGCAAACAAATGGTCGTGTAACAGTCACTATTCACTGTACGACGATTCTCTAAAGCAACAGTAGCCACGTGTCCAGTTTTATTAAAAAAAGAAGCAATCATCCGCTTAGATGCACTTTTCACGCGCGCCACTTTGGTTGGTTTCGGCTCATCTTGAAAGACCCATACGCTCGATTGCTGCTTTGTTTTGGGATCGTAGCAATAAATCCATGTTTCGTCACCTGTTACTATGTCCCACACCAAATTTGACGCACCTTCGTTGAATCTGGTAAGCATGTGACGCGGTCCGTTTTTTGAGCCTCGGTCAAGTTGTGTGGGATCCACCGCAAGCACAGCTTTCTCACACCCAAATGTTTGTGTAGGATTAATTGTATTTGACTCATGCCTATTTCTAAGGATGCGCGAATTTCATGGTAGGTCACATGCCTGTCTGTTTCAATCATACGGCGCACAGCATCGATGTTTTTGTTGGTCACAGCGGTGGACGGCCGACCATCGCGAGATTCGTCACTGAGATTGATACGACCACGCTTGAATTCTGCAAACCAGCTATAAACAGTTGTCTTGCATGGTGCTTCATTGCCAAAAGCTGTTTCAAGCCGAGCGATGCTCTGTTGAGCTGTCAAATTACACTTAAAATCGTAGAAAATCATACTACGAAAATTTTCCCGAGTTAAATCCATGTTGATGCAGACACACAATTTTTTAAATGGCGCCACAAGGTAAAAACAAAAGACAGTCAGATGAAACAAACTGCATTCTACAGCCAAAGAGTTCTATTTTCAAATGTTGCAATAAATTTTTAAATATTGTTTATGTAAGTGGCCAGTTCCGGAAACTTATAGTGCGCCCTGTGTATAACTTATCCGTTTCCTTTTAAATGATTTAATTCAAATGGGGGCAGCTCTGGACCCCGAAAAATTCAGGTAGCCCCTTATTTTAAAACTTTGGAATTGTACGGAACCCTCTCCAAGCGAGTTAAACTCGAATTTGGCCAGCTTTTTTTTATAATACTTACCTAGCAGACGTAGGCCCCGCATGTCTCCGAGTGCCCCCGCTCCACGTCGCTTCTCCTTTTAAATCGCTCGACATGAGGCAAAGATCGCCAATTCATTATGCCATAGAGAATTGGTTTGCCGTGGAGGGTAATCATGGAGGGTTAATTAATTAATAGCTAATGAAGTGTGGTTATTAGATTAAATATGGGAATGGTACTTACCGATTTGAAAACGTAATTTACACTCGAATCTCTACTCTACCAGTGTGGATTTTGGCATTTTCTGTAGTAATTAATTCCCGACGAAAAAGTTTGACGTGTCTGTAAGTCTGTGTATGTGTGTCTGTGCCATCGTAGCGCCTAAAAGAATGGGCCGATTTCCATCAAACATAACTAAGAACCATCTCGATCAAGTGCAATCGTAGCGCCTAAAAGCATGGGCCGATTTCCATCAAACATAGCTAACAACCATCTAGATCAAGACAGCTTTCAAACAGAAAACTGCATTAAAATCGGTCTATTAATTTAGGCGTTACAATGCCACAGACACACACAGATACACAGACAAGTAAAACTAATAACACTCCTCTTTCTGACGGGTATTAAAAAAGGATGGAAAAGAGCAAGGGCGGATGCAGGATTTTTTTCTGGGGGGGGGGGCCTGGAAAAAATGACACAAGGATCGGACGGGCAAAAAAAACTACAATAACTGATCAAGTTTATACGTGCACGTAGCACGTGCCTCCGTGCACCCCCCCCCATCCCCCCTTCCCGAAATCCGCTACTGGAAAAGAGGATGGGTGGCGTGGAACACCGGGTGGGAACGAAATTCCTTACTGCAAAATCGAAAGCTTTCATCCTCACCATCATCCTCCCGTATTCCCGGTTGCATCATCAGCGGTAACGCTTCAGAGCCCGGGGTCCGCTACCTAACCAAGGAGATTTGACGAGGTAATGGTTTTGACACAGAGCTACTGCCGTTTAACCTCCGCAACCCAGAACCAATGTTTTTATAGGTTTGAACAAACGCTAGATGACGACCCACAGTTTATACGTGCCTTACAAAACTCTGAATTATCTTACTTTTCGTAAAATCAGGTGATTCAATCATTATGAACACTTAACAAAATGAAATTTATATTTTAAAGCTTTTATCAAGCAAATAAAGAATTCAAATTGCTTGCTGCAAGCTGCCAACACTATTGTCAGGTTTTTCAAGCTGCCTAAAGGCAGACTTAGCTTGACTACTGCCAATCAATGACAGCCGGGACCAACTACTTAAACGTGACTTCCGAAGCACGGAGGAGCTCGAGAATTTTTTATTGTGGTCATCCATCCAAGTGCGGACCACGCCTGGTGGCGCTTGAGCTACGAGAGCGCTAGTAGTGCGCACTTCGAAGAATTGGAATGAATTAAATAGCGATGCATCCGATACCGATACCGATACCGATATATCGGCGATACTTCGGGTTAGCCGATATATCGGTATCGACGATATTTTTATAACCGATTCAACAATACTTTTTTTTTTAAATCGCCTTTCTCCGCAAAACTTAAGATTACTTTGTTTTTTAAATAAAAATGTTATTAATGTTAATTACTAAAATTTATAATAATTATCTAATATCGACCTATGTAACTACTTTTCATATTAATAAAAAAATAATCCGACTGGTGATTTATTTATTTTATCTTAATGTTTCATTCAATTAACGTATCGGTATCGGTATCGGTATCGCCGATATTTGTATAAGAGTATCGGTATCGGTATCGTATCGGCGAAAAGGCGTATCGATGCAACCCTAGAATTAAATAAGAAGAAAAATTAATGTTAGTAAATATTTTTATTCCAACGAACCAAAATCACTAATTCTGCGTAGACACCGAGCCACCGATCGCGAACGAATGTGTTGCGTCTCGTTTCTTTAATATAAAAATTAAAGAGATGCATCTTATGGGCAGGGAATATGCATGAAAATAAAAAGTGATATCTAACCAGTTCATCCATAAATATTCAAAAGTTAAGTACTACAGTAAAAACACAATAAAAATTGGTTGAGAAACGAACGAGGTATAACGATTTTACGAGAATATGTCTATCTCACTCGCAAAAACGCTATTTTCTATGGCAAATGTATAGATGATATGGACTTTGACGTCACCAGTCCATATCGGACTTCTTTTTCTAATGAAACTTTAAAGTATCACATATTCGTCGTTGTTTAAGATATTTTATATATTTGTTTACTTTGGTTCATAAGGAAGTTATAAAGCAAATAAAAAAAATACGTGCATATTCCCTAGAAGTGCCAAGGTGGCGTGGCACGCGTGTCATAATTAAGCACAACTGCACTCAATCTCGACAATATATTTCACGCAAAAGACCTTATGTTAATCGCACTTAACCTTCCTGAATTTTTCGGGATCTAGTGCTGCCCCCATTTGAAATAAATCATTTGAAAGGAAACTGGGATATCATTTAAAATTTTGTCTAGATCAGAACCCAGATAACCCTTCAAACTACTTTATGAACTACTGTTTACAGTTTAAAGCGAGAAAATGAAGCTTTTCAAGCTTTTCACTAGCCAGAAGTGGCCGTTTTTGCTAATGTGCGTAGAAAATCTTCACGTTCTCAATTTAAACTGTAAACAGTAGTTCATAATAGTTATTTATGTAACTGTTGTATAATAAAGGGTATTAAAACACGAATGTGTGTTCATCACACGAGGCGAAGCCGAGTGTAATAATAATATCACATGAGTGTTTTAATACATAATTATGACAGTTGCATACAAGACTTTATCTACAGCCATGATATGAATCCTCTATAAAAGGTTCTGAAACCATAGGGTATTTTAAAGTGTTGTAAGAACTCTATGTAAATTCATTGTAAGTATTGTTAAGTATCTAATACGAACAAACTATGTATGGATGATAATAGAATTATTTATCGTAATAATTATTTACATTTTGTATCGTATTTTTTTCCCCTCACAGACCTTCCGAAACCATCATTTCAGCAACTATGACAGGCTAAATCGAAGATTTTTAATTCTTAATCTAATATATCTGGATGATACCCTCTTTAAAAGATCATTGCATGAGCAATTTTTATAATATTACGTCTCTGACTATTGCGGGGCAGACAGAGCCCAGGCTAATGGGCCTAAAGCCACACCCAGCACCGGAAACTATCGCCAAGCGATTGGCAGGGGCTTACATTTAGGGATCAAGTTTGCGTTGCATAATGAAATTTAGTACAACATTATAACACTCGTTTGGGTGATATAATGATTATTATGACACTGAGTATTTTAATGTGACTTTTATAGAGGATTTATAGCATGGGTGTAGATAAAATAGTTTAAAGGGTCTGATCAAGAGATAAATGATAAAGAGACAAGACATTTCCATACAAAAGTGTGCGCTCGGGTAATTTGTATGGGAAAATCGTTTCTATTTTTAGTTTTTTGACTGTTATTTTTATTTCTAAAGTGATCTAGTATAGCCCGTGGTTTAATTATGAAGTCCCTTCCACGTTGTGTGAATCACTCGTGGAAACTGCTGACAATGTAGGTGTCTCGCAGATGTTGTTGCCACCACTAGTCAAACTTAAGTATAGGTTTCCTTCGCTTCGGTTCTCTTCGAAGTGATCGCTTTCATAGCTCGTACTGAACTGACGTGGGGCACTCGATCGCCTCTTCAAGCACCGTTTGGCCCGATCGGGTCAAAAGAGCAATTGAATTCAATTGTGTCTGCGATTTATGTGCTTGAAGGATTAATACAACGTGTAAGGGACACACCCGTAATAAATCGAACTACGGGCTATACTAGATCACTACAGTATAATGAAATTATAACTATTACAACTAAATATTTAAATGACAAACTATAATAAGCGTTTTAAAGAAAGACTAAATAAACACAATATATCTGCGTAGGTACTCGTAGTTTTAGTTCCAGTTTCCAGTTTCAAGTTGCATCTGACCAACGCACTTGCAGTAATTATATTTACAATAATTATATTTTTTTGTCTGTAAACACCTATTACTAACTTTTTGTTGACATTGAATTTATTGTATTTTTAACTATTTGTGAAGTACAAGATTCAAAATTTAATTTATATCTCCTAACCATTGACATCAATTGAACTTACTCTTAATTTATGTTAATTATCTTCTTGTACTTGATTATAAATACTATTATTATTATATAAACTCAATTCTTATAAGTTCGCAACGCCCTGCCAGGGTTCATGTACTTACCTACTAACCATCTTCTGTATAAGTGCATGAAAGCGAGTAATAAAGAAATTAAAATAACAACCAATAAACTAAAAAAATCGACATTCCCATAGACACTTTTGTAGGGAAATGCCTTATTTTGACTTTATTATACTATAGTGATCTTGTATAGTCCGTCGTTCGATTTATTACGGGTGTGTCCCTACCACGTTGTATGCACCGATATTTAATGTCATAAGACTAAGGCCTGGTTTCGCTTGTACCATTTTGGTTCCGCTCAAAAAAAAAAACAATTTCTATGCTTCTGCTCGCGAACATTCTTCGTCTATCTCGTTCGACAAGTTTCCTATATAATTCGTGTTAATAAAAACCTCCATCAACGGTTTGCAGCACATTCGTTAGCGTTTTTTGCCCCAGTGTGTAAGCAACGTAACAAACTTACGAGATCTACTCTTAAATTCTTAACATATATTTGCTTCTTTACGTTTAATATTTACAATTTGGTTTTTAAGGGCCAATAGGGATGTGAACTGAGAATTCTTTTTAATTTTTTTTTTTCATTTCGTCCGTGAACAAGATTATCCAAAAAAAAAACATTTTTTTTCGTTTAGCAAAGTAGTGAAAATTCACAAAGATACAGCGCAAGTTTCGGGACGTCACGCGTAATTTAAATACATACATACATATTTTCACGCCTGTTTCCCATGGGACTAGGCAGAGACTATAGATTTCCACTAGAAATTTAAATGCGTCACGCAAAATTATCTTACGCCAACTTTTCGCCAATGTGCGTAGAAAAGCTTCACGTTCTCAAAACTCTCTCTCTTTAAACTGTAAGCAGTTGTTCATAAAAAAGTTTGAAGTTTATCTGGGGCTTGGTCAAGACAAAATTTTAAATTATATTTCCATTTCCTATTAAATCATTTCTTAAATGCTTCACGCGAAATTATCTTACGTTGTTTCTTCTTATCAAAAAAAAAGAAAAAATAATAATTATGTAAGTATACCATACTTTTAAATAATATATACAATGAGACATTTTTTTTTAAAGTCCTCATCCGTATTCACACAAGCTCAGAAGACGTATTATATTATTAAAATCACTTGTCTTGAGCGCATTTTCGAAATGATCGTATGCGAAGGATTTGCAACAAGAGGTCTCGACCACTCGTAATTTTGACATTTGTGGCGTAGATATGTCAAAGAAACCTTTCATGGAGAATCCGTTCCGATTCATGCTGCTTTTTTATTCATTGTAAAATTCTTAGAAAACCATAGACATATTTTCGATGTTTTCTGCGTAAAACAAGAGTTTTTAGCTGACACGACGGTTCAAAAATACGGCCAAATGGTTTTTTGCGCGAGCAATGAGTTAAAAACTACACGTTTTGTATTTCGATGAAACTTTAAATGAAAAATAGCACTCCTGAGTCGAAACGCATCGAAGTGTCAATTTAAAACTTAGCAAATTCACCCTTATCTCCACAACGTAATGCACATATTTCTTCACAGTAAACGCTTTTTTTATAGGGTTACATCTTCTTTTGATGCATTAAATGGGCGATGGCAGGTTAGAAAAGTATTATTCTTATAAATCAGTCTTTAAGATTATGCAAAAATATCCATATTTTTCAGTTTATCAAAAAAGTATGAATTCACAAAGATACGACATCTAAGTTCCAGAGCACTTGTGACGTCACCTCTATGTGAAAATCGGACTTAGACGTGACGTCACGCGAAATTTAAAAGCGCTGTATCTTCGCTATTTTTCTTTTCTAAGATAAAAGAAAAGATACGTGTACAATATTTTATAATAATCTCAAATTTATATTTTATAAAATCAAACCGATGGGCCAAAAATATTTTTCCAGTCATCATGCCTATTGTACACATGCATTGTTTCTGTTTTTCCTTGAGAGACGTTGATAAATACATGTACTAAACTTGCTTAAAAAGTAGCATATTCCTAGTTGCTTTGTTTAAAAATACTTGCACTTAAAGGTCGACACGTATGTTAGTGGTCCTTGCCACATTGCGGGAAAACTAAATTTAAAACGTCACCGTGCACAGCACAGATTCAAAAATCATTGCGGCTCAATCATTGTACGTCCACTAACTTTTAACAACAACAAACGTCCACTCAACTCACTAACTAGTGAGAAACGCCGAGAAACGCTGAGAAACCCTGAGAAACCCTGAGAAACTAGTGAGAAACACCGAGAAACCCAGGCTAGCTGATGCATATGACGTCATCATCACACTTCCTCTTCCTCCCCACATATACCTTCGTCGCAGGCCTTTTTCTCCTTTTGCAAGGCACGAGTAGGTCCAACTGCTGATTCAATATAGTGTGCTCCGAGTATGTTTCGGGGGGTTGTCCGCGTGGAATCCCTCCCCATTTGCTTTTTGTAAGAGCCGTTTCCAAGCGGGAGGCATCCGGTTTTTTGCGACAGGTTTGTAAAGGAGGGGGTACTGGGGGGGCGTTAGGAGAACGTTCGAACCCTCCCCATTTTTTTTGTGTTAGAGTGGTTTCCAAGCGAGAGGGGTCAGCTTTTTTACGGGGTGTTTGTATAACGTGGGAAATATTAATGGAGGGTTGGTTCTGAGGTATGGGGGAGATTTGTATGCGAGGTGTAGTTTGTGCAAGTGGAGGTTCTGCGATTTTATTCGAAGCGGTAGATCCGGGTATGGAGGGCGCATTCGGGTCTCTTGCATCCTAAAATTAAGAAAAAAACACTGAATAAACAATGTGATAATGATAAGGCATCGAGGTTATTTTTTTACAGTTTTTCCCAAAGCGTAATTTTTGTTTTCAATTCTTTATTGCTCTTCAAATTAGCAGACTACATAAACATAAGTTTTGTATGATCCCACACTCATTTAAGGACCCTATTGGGCGCTCCAAAATATCATGTAAAATGCCGTGTATCGTAACCATAAAGGATTTGAAACCGCTATATACAATGTGTCGAACAGAGAATATACTTAAGCGACTACCTGATTTTTTTTTGAGTCCAGTGCTGCCCCCATTTGAATTAAATCATTTAAAAGGAAACGGAGATATAATTTAAAATTTTGTCTTGACCAGGCTCTACATAGATAACCCTTTAAACTATTTTATGAAGTATTGTTTACACTTTAAAATGATAACGTCAAGCTTTTCTACGCACATACGCCAGAAGTGGCCGTTTTTCGCAATTGTGCGTAGAAAAGCTTCACGTTCTCACTTTAAACTGTAAACAGTAGTTTATAAAATAGTTTGAAGGGTCATCTAGAGCCTGGTCAAGACAAAATTTTAAATGAATTTTGTCTTGACCAGTTTCCTATCAAATGATTTATTTCAAATGGGGGCAGCACTGGAACCCGGAAAATTCAGGTAACCCCTTAATAGATCATTTTGCTGTCCATTCTATTTTTTTTTAATGATTCAAATTACTTACCATAAAGGAAATTACATCCATTGGTATCTTATCCTCCCAGTCTATATTTGGATCCGACTTTTTCTTCGCTTCGGGCGGTTTCCCCCTCGTTTCATTCCCCTGCAAACTCCTCAAATTCGTGATCTGGCACATATTCTCACTTTTCTCCACCATCTGATCCAATTTATAATCTGATATTTGACATATTTCCTCGCTCCTCAAGTTCTTTATTTGACACATTTCATCACGCCGTTCTTGACTACGCTGGTCCGTTACATTTTGCGTTGACATTTGGTTTTGAGGTAGAACATTATTAGTAGCAGTGTTTTTGGGCAATATCTTTGTAATCTTCTCCCCAATCTTCCCTTTATCTGGCCATAACATTTCTTCTACCGTACTAATCTCATTGATGCACACTGCGTTATTTCTAATAGTTATCGAATGATTTTGCAGTACATTATCATTTATTGGTAACATTATTTGTTTATTCGTAGACGACATGCTCAAGACGTTTCCATTCGGTAGAAGCACAGGTATGGACGGTCCATTATTAACTACATTCATGGTGTTGCCATCTAACTGTATATTGGCTCCTTCAGGAATAATTAAATATTGATCTCCTGAATTGTCTGCAGTTTTAATTGGATACAGGATTAAGGGTTTAGATTGCATGTCGGAAACTTGTGGATTTTGCGGGTTTTCTAGAAGCTTCTCTATCGGGACGAGTCGAGGTGCGCTAGAGGTCACGTCATCGTCGTCTTCTATTAGTATGGAATCGTCGTTGAAACTGGAAAGGAATAAACAATTTGCAAATTTAAAAACCTGATAACTTTCGAACTAACCGTCGGCGCGGCCGAGTGGGAGAGGGCATTTTGGTTTCAGAAGCGTACAGTAAGAACTTTAGCGTACGAAACATCACAAAGGACATCTGCAAGGCCCCTTTTTAAGGAATTCGCAATCCTGACACTACCGTCTATAATTATCTATCAAGTAGCGGTCTTTGTCAGGACTAACTTTGAACAGTAGCTAAGGCAGAGTGACGTGCATTCCTATAACACGCGTCATAAAAATAGATTCGTGACTCTGCCGCGCAAACTTGCAAAGTCCGCCAAACCGACCCACATGATGGTCTACAATGACTGCCTAAAGAAATCGTCCTCGCACCCAGCCTAGCATCCTACAAAACCCGATTAAAGCGGTGGCTTACAGCAAAAGGCATTCTATACAGTCGAGGAATTCATGGACATTAAATTAACTTAATTTATTTATTTCATTTTATCAAACTTTATTGTTCCAAAGTATAAATATACTTTTAACAAATGGCAGACTTAATCCGTTACCTACTCCAAAAAAAATTCAATTAATAAACCAATTTGAATTATTTAATATTCCAATGTATTTTGAATTTTGAAATACACATATGTATGACAATTTTTTGTATATTAATTTGACGTGTAATGTATTATGAATAAAGGAGTATTTAAGTATTCGAATCACTAAACCGATTTCCATCGAACATCGTATAGCGACCACTAAGGTACTAATGAAACCCATTGCATCTGGTTCGACCCATCACCGTCTACAGGCCAGGAGTGGCGACGGGATAATGGATAATTTATTTGATAATTTCAGAGTATTTATACTAAAACATTGTACAGTGTTATATTTAATCTACACGTCCAGTTAGTACGTGATGTGCTAAATTAACGAAATAAATTAATGCTTATTAATTAAATATACATATATCCTAGTTCACGATGCTGTCATACATAGCTAATACAAAGCTAAGAACCACTAAACTTGCTTTTGCGTAAAAATACACATGAAATCGGCCCATCCGTTCGAGAGCTACGATGCCACTGACAGACACACAGACAGACAGTCAGACAAACATTGGCCTAAAACTTATAACACTCCTTTGTCGGGGGTAAATAAACGGATAAAGACACAGATTGAGCTAGCCCCAAAGTAAGTAACTTGCATCATGGGATACTAACTCAACGATACTATATTTTATAATAAATACATATACAATATTATGTAACAACAACCCTGTCCGATCCTTGTAGGAGCAACTCAGACTATCAATATGAACAACTTTTCCTATGGGACCAATACTTGAAACTCGAAAAAAGAAATCGACATTTTCATACAAATTGCCGGGCCGGCCGAACACTTTTGTATGAAAATGTCGATTTCTTTTTTCCTTCCGATTGGTCCCTTTGGAAAAGTTCATATTTATGGTCTGAGTTGCTCCTACAAGGGTCAGACAGAGTTTTTGTTACATATTGTTTAGAGATAAAAAGCCAAAACCCATACTATTTGAAACAGGCCATTTTCCAACTTGCCCTGGCTGGGAATCGAACCCAGAACCTCCGGAGTGGCGGTCTGAATCGCAGTGGCTGCACCGATATGGTACAAAAATTAAGAAATACTTAAAAATATTTACCTGAGATGGCTAACTGGAATCTGAAAACAAAAATAAAATTCAATTAAAATGTTAGATTTTTGACATTGAGTGTTATGTGTGCGTTTAAACTAATATTAATTAATTCAATAGTCAGTAATCATGATTATGGCACATAGCGCGAAGAACCGATGGCCGATGGGGCAGAAAGGTTCTCGAATGGCGGCCACGTACCGGCAAGCGCAGACCTGCTAGAGGGTCGGATGACCTGAGCAAGGTTGCAGGGATTCAAAAGATTCAAATGTTTATTCAGCAATCAATCAACAACACTGCAATCAATGCAGTAATTAAATAGTATCAAAAAGTAAGAAAAATTACCAAAGTATCAAAACACTTGAGTCGCGCGCGTGTAATGTGTATACCCACGAGCCGCGAGGTCAAAGACCTCGCCGCACACAGCTGGGCCACTGAGCGGGCGCGAGCGGGCGCGGGTATATCCCATTTGCCACCACTGGGGACGGCCACCACTGGGGACGGCCACCACTGGTGGCAGACGGGACAATTTTCCCAAAGGAAGGAAATCGCCAATCATTCACAGTCTCATTTGCGTCCAGTGGTGGCGAATAGAACAAACTCTGGTTTTGATTCTTATTTGCCTCCAGTGGTGACGAATGGAATTTTTTTTGACGAATGGAAGGAGAAATTACTAGTATTGTATTTTATAAAAAAATATTAGTAGATATTGTGCGATTTAAATGTTTTCCTATTGGTACCTGGATTTCCTGCTTAATTTGACACAAAAATATATTTATTGATGTTTACGAGGTTCTCCAACTTCTGTTTTACATCTAGGTAAAAACAACGACAAAAATATACATAAATATCGTCACCACTGGAGGCAAATGGGAATCGAAACCAAAGTTTGTTCTATTCGCCATCACTGGGGGCAAAAGAGACTGTGAATGATTGGCGATTGCCTTTCGCCACCAGTGGGGGCATCGCGAGTGGTGGCATCTGGCACACGTGTACATAAAAATTGTCCCGTCTGCCACCAGTGGTGGCCGTCCCCAGTGGTGGCAAATGGGATATACCCGCGGCCGCCCGCGCCCGCTCAGTGGCCCAGCTGTGTGCGGCGAAGTCTTTGACCTCGCGGCTCGTGGGTATACACATTACGCGCGCGCGACTCAAGTGTTTTGATACATTGGTATTTTTTCTTACTTTTTGATACTATTTAATTACTGCATTGATTGCAGTATTGTTACCGTACAAAATATCCTTTATATGAGTAATTTAATGAGTTAATGCTAATGATTTCAATTGCACCCTGTATATTATATCTCTAAGCGCCTATCGCTCATAAACTTATTTTTGTTTTTCCTAAAGGCAGAATGGTAGAGAATCCATTAGCGTTCACCACCTTTCGTACCTTTGTGGTCAATAAAGATTTAATAAGTACCCCTCTTTTATGTCGGTGGTTAAAAAGAGGTATATACTCACGTCACTGGAACGGGCGTCAACTATCAAGACATCAGTCTGCGTGAAGGTCTGGTACCTGCGCAGAGCGGACAGCAGCTTGTTGCGTTTCACCGAGCCCGGACCAGAGTTCTGGAAGTGCAAATACATTTTTTTTTAAAATAGGAATGACGAATCGAAATATATCTTTAGCCCATGAGTTAGATTATTAAAAAATAGTGTACACGTATTTTTTCTTTTCTCTGAGAAACAAAAAATGACAAAGATACAGCGCAATGAAATTTCGCATGACGATTTTTACATAGAGGTGACGTCGCAAGCCCCCACTCCGGAACTTTGATGCTTCGTATCTTTGTGAATTTTTACTTTTTTGGCAAACTGAAAAATATGGGTCCATTATTTTTGGATAATCTAAAAGACGGACTAATTACAATTATACTTTTCTAACCCTGTCACTACCCCTGTTCAAATTATATTGATTGAGCTAACCCTTAATTAGTATAAACTTGTATTATTAACTGACTCAACGATAAGTATGTGGCGACCTCTATGTTACAACGAGGAGCTACAAACACAAAAACAACAATGAATGAAGAGCGATACTATAGTTCACAAGAAGCATTAGAGATGGCGCCAGCAGTATCCTACATCTCGATCTCAGAGTTCGCTCGATTCACTGCATGTATTCCGAATATACACCGTCGGAGCCACGGTTCCACGCAACACCATGCCTAGCGGGAAGATCTTCCCTATGTAGCGGGCGAGCATACTACTTCGCTCCCGCTACAAAATCAACTTACCGTGTATCAACCACCGACAATACAACGTTTGAGCCGCGGTTCCACACACAACACCATGCCTAGCGGGAAGATCTTCCCTATGTAGCGGGCGAGCATACTACTTCGCTCCCGCTACAAAATCAACTTACCGTGTATCAACCACCGACAATACAACGTTTGAGCCGCGGTTCCACACACAACACCATGCCTAGCGGGAAGATCTTCCCTATGTAGCGGGCGAGCATACTACTTCGCTCCCGCTACAAAATCAACTTACCGTGTATCAACCACCGACAATACAACGTTTGAGCCGCGGTTCCACACACAACACCATGCCTAGCGGGAAGATCTTCCCTTGGTGACGGTCCAGCATATCACCGTGACCCCGTCGTGGTCATTATATTTTATAATAAATACATAATACAATGTCCTTTTTACCCGACTGCGGCAGGAGGGTTATGTTTTTCGAGAGTATGTATAATGTTTTGGCACGCTCTGCGGCCTGAACGGCTCAATGGATTTAAGCTTGGCAGTCATTAGATTCGTCTTAATTCTGATGCTTGGGCCGCACCTGTGTCTATCGCCCCGAAGCAATGCGCGGCAAAGCTTCGTACGATTTGTACACTAAAGATTGATCGCGATAAAGCTTGTGGTCATACGAGCTTCGTTATTTTTCACGAACTATCGGGCAATAATCCAAGATGGCATCATCTACGTGTTTTTAAATATGGACGACGACTTTCTTTACTTTTACATGTGTGCTAACAATTAAATAATGCATTTATTGAAACCTTAAAAGCAACCTAGAAAGAAAAACCTACAAATTTTAACATCATTTTATCGTTCCACTCCATTTTTACGCATTAACAACCGTGGCACCGTCGCACAGCACGCGTCTGAACAAGTTGAAAACAAACGTCAAAATGAACAACGCTAGTCCGACCACGCAAAGCGAATTGTTAGCGCGCTCAATCCCTTTGATGTACCGCCACCCGCGCGATAACGAAGACGAAGTCCGAATATTCGAGACGATACCCGATAACGGCCGGTCATATTTGTGTGTATCGTGTAAATAGCACGAAGCGTCGTGACGATAGGCGCAGATGCGGCCCAAGCATAAGTGACACTGGGTATAAAAAAGGCGGTCGAGTTTCTTTTTTTATTATTACTTATTATTAAGACGAAGGGGTAGCTAAAGTGGCGCCCTCATTTGAAATAAATTGTTTAAAACTCAATATGGTGATAAATAAAAATTTGATTTGTATAAATGTCTAGAAAGACCTTTAAACTATTTTATGAATAACCTTTAAAATTATTACTAATAGTCCGTCTAGTTTTAAAACTGTTTTTCGCCAAAAGTGGCCACTTTTGGCGAAAAACAGTTTTAAAACAAGACACACTACCAATATTACTTTCAAAGGTTATTCATAAAATAGTTTAAAGGTCTTTCAAGACATTTATACAAATCAAATTTTTAATTATCACCATATTTAGTTTTAAACAATTTATTTCATATGAGGGCGCCACTTTAGCTACCACTTCGTCTTAAAGTAAGCTTCGATGACACAGACAGACATACATTAGCGTCTAACTTATAATATCCATCTCAATACATACCTGCCCCCTGACTTTGCTCGGCAACAGGTATGCGATGCCACGCGGCGTCATGTTCTTCTCCACCAGTGACCAGAGCATGCTGTTGACGTCGCGCGCAAAGCATAGCGTCTTGTACAGCTTCAGCGCTACCTCGGCCTGCCGCTCGCAGTATATGCAAGCGGACTCCTTCCCCTGATAATAATAATAATTATAAAATTCTCGTGTCACAGTTTTAGTTGCCATACTCCTCCGAAACGGCTTGACCGATTTTGATGAAATTGTTTGTGCTTATCCGGTATCTATGAGAATCGGCCAACATCTATTTTTCATCCCCCTAAATGTTAGGGGTAGTCCACCCCAAATTTTTTTTTTTATTTTTTAGACAAAATTTTTAATTTCTATTTTTTTATGATACAACATACAAAAATACATACAATCCTCAATTTTGGCAAAACAACGTTTGCCGGGTCAGCTAGTAATATGTAATATTTTTGTAAAAACTAATTTGAATTTATATAAACGGCAAGGAGATTTAACAAATTACAGCTCCAGAAGGCCAAACCGGCTTTTGTTACCGAACAGTAAAACTACACTTTGCTCCAGAAATTGCGGTTTTATGAGTGTCAAAATATATAACCGTGTACCTGAACCCATTAAATGCCTCCCTATTAATTTGTTTAAAAATAAACTTTACACATGGTTGACTGAGAACGTATTTTATAGTATAAATGATTTTTTAGAATAATTTAAGATTAAAATGACATGTTTAATAAAATCAACCCATTAAATGCCTCCCTATTAATTTGTTTAAAAATAAACTTAACACATGGTTGACTGAGAAAGCATTTTATAGTATAAATGATTTTTTGAATAATTTAAGATTAAAATGACATGTTTAATAAAATCTAATTAATTATCTTATCTCAATTTTATATAATGCAATTTATTTATTTATGTTTCACATTGACTTGAATATGAAATAATGTATAAAGTAACATATGAAAGTATTAATACAAATTTTTCATGCTGGAAACAGCTAAGTGTAACCACGCTTAAGCGAAATAAATCATTTCATTTCATTTCATAAAAAATAAAAATATACATATTCTTTACAATACGGATGATACAGAGACATATACGGACAAATCACACACATTTAGCTAGCCCCAAACAGGCCTGTCACTCCTAGTGTTGCAAAAAACAGTTTTTTTTTTAACATGAAAAATAACTTGAAAAAAACATGACAAAAAAACGTTTTTTTTTTCTGGAGCATGTTGTTTTTTTTTTTCAAGAATACAGAATTCAAAAATGATACGGCAATTTCCGTAAAAATTAGTACTTAACAGTTTATAATTAGAGTTTTTTATTTATTTATGAACCTACCATACTTTTTTGGTGGATTAGTACCAAGTTTACATAAATATATTGGCAACGTTCAAATTGCGCACCGGGATTCCCAGTCCGGGAGACGGACATTCATTAGTAATGAACCAATTAAACAAAAATTCATTCTAAATAGTTAAATCAAAAAAGTCTAAATTAGGTAATTCGATACGTAATTTTAGTAAAATATAACAAATAAGAAAACAATGAAAGCATACATCAATAAATTATTAAATTTTCAAAAAAATATTTTTTTGAACAAAAAAATACAAATTTAGGAAAAAACAAGGGTACTTAGTTTTTTTCATGTTTTTTTTTTCAACATTGTCAAAAAAATACAATTTTTTTTTCATTTTGCATCCCTAGCCACTCCCCGTTAAGTGACCGAAAATACCTACATTATTACAATGCGCGCGGCGACCACTTCGAAGGGAAAAATTCAGTTACATGAATCGTTTGTCCAGAGTAATAAGAATGAAATTGGCTTGCAATGGATGTCTAGGTATCTAAACGAAGAGGTGAGGAGTTCTGACGCGAGCTAAATTAAACCATAGCGCTAACCGCATTAAGTAGATATTTCTTTGAATATCTTTTTTGTATGTAACTACTCTTATTCTGTGCCCAAAGTAAGTCTGAGACTTGTGTTATGGGATACTAACTCAATGATACTTTATTTTATATATATTAAATATATAGATAATATATTTTAAAATTCTAGACAAATTCTTTCCTTCCCTCATATATATATATATATATATATATATATATATATATATATATATATATATATATATATATATATATATATATATATATATATATATATATATATATATATATAGGGACAAATAACACTGATTGAGCTAGCCCCAAAGTAAGTTCGAGACTTGTTTTATGGGATACACTAACTCAACGATACTATATTTTCGATTTATAATAAATACATTTATAGATAAACATTCAAGACCCAGGACATTTTGAAAAACTATTTTCCAACCTCAATTTGTGTAGAAAACACGCATAGTACAACACACTGACACCGCGTATATGCGCTTGGTTTAGGTGTGCTGGCCCCGCGCTACGCGCGTATGTGGGTGAGGAGCAGCGTGCTAATCGCCTTATATCTCTCTCTCCAGGCTTTGTTAGTCTCTCCTGCAGGAGTACAAACCTCTGTGTACTACAGAGGAAAACTTGGTCAGAGCAGCCAGCATATGTGGCCTACACCCTCCACGCTGGCCAGACAAGTTGGAGAGATCTCTTTGATGTTTGTGAGCTTTTTTAGCATGCATTACCTAAGTTGCCTTCTGCGACATTCACGGGAAGACTTGGAGTGGCCCGATTTTACTCTGCCGGAAACCACACAGCGGTATTATTAATTTATTTGATTGGTACGCTTTTCAGCCACTGGTCCATGGGAACCTGGTCCTTTGAGGCGTTCATGAGGTCAAAAGCAACATGAAGAGGCCTTTTAGTATCTTTTTATCTAAAAAGTGAGATGGCTGCATCTATGGGGGTCTATCCCTTAATGTACTATTGAGATGCACTAACAGACAGTCCTCTACAGCTGCTGAACTATTGCCAGAGAGGGATTTACTTGGTTTGGGCTATGTGGATGGGCTGTAAGTGAACCGGATAACTGGGTTATGGAGTGAGATACTGACATCTACCTAAAAATCTCTCAAAACAATTTTAGCCTGGTAGATGGTGACTTGCTGCTAGTTGGCTACACTGTCTGTGGGCACCCTTACTAGACACAAAATACAGCCAGGGCGCGACACAATGTGAGCAGCTGAGGGTGTCGAGAGGTGCGGCCCCGGTTTCACCATCAAGGGGTTACCCCCGAGAGCGGGTTTCCCCGTTATTACTCCATTACGTGCAATACACTTCCACCCTGGAGCGTATGTTCTGCTCTTGCGACTCCACTCTGGCCGGCCAGCAAAGGCAAGGCAGAGGCGAGGAGTGTGTAACTGTGTGTATGTGTGCGTGTAAGAGCATGTGTGGCCCCCCCCTGGAGATAGAGTAGGTGGTGTCGCCACTCACCATCAGCTCGCCACAAGCTGCCCTGCGTTGACTGACTGCACTGGGAATCCAGTGGGCGATGGGGTCGTCACGTCCCAACGCCTATTTGTTTGATATTATTATACTTAGCATAAAACCAAATAAATTGATTAACCCCTGTAGTTTCTCTCTTCTCTTATCTCTTGCATTAGGACTACTTATATATGCATACTTCATGTGGGAGCTAGACATGTGTACGTTCAATCTTTAGGATCTCAATCAATACTAAACCGTTTAGTAGGCGACCCGGGTCTTTCGACCCGTTCAATCGATTGATTGGTTTTCTCACGAAACAATCGTTAATGGCTTCCGATTGCAACCGAATAGATACTGTGGTGCCATTTTTTAAACGCTGAGACATTAAAAGAACGGTTTTTTGTATGAAAAAACCATAATGTCTCTATTTACATTTTGTCAAAAACTGTCAAAATAGCGCGCGAAAAGAATTATAGTCACCCCCCACTTATGACAAAGACTAACCTTCAATTATTTTATTTCTAGAGTGAGAGTTTCTTTTACGCAGATCATAAAGTTTACAGTAGCAAACACTAGAAAGTGTTTATATCTAAGTAAAAATAAGTAAGCAAAAATGGACTCTTAATATTTTATTTTTATGTGAACTTTCGTAAACATTCGGAATTGTGTCACAGTGTCGCTCCGTTCGTTCGCAGGTCACAGCGTAGACGCGGGTCTGTCAGTGAGTGTGAGGTGAGCTAAATCAATCGCGAACGAAACGGTTCGTTTCTTCGCCACGATCGATTCGACCCAAGCCGGCCGAAATAAAAGAAAAAGCCAGAAACTAACGACCGAATCATTTTTGTAGAGGTGAACCGTACGAGTCGTGACGAGCTAATGACCCGTTCCTTTTGATTCGTTCAATCGCGAACTACTCATGTCTATTTTGAAGGCAAGTGAACTCTTTACTTCCAAAACCGTGGCCGGACTGAGACACCATTGATGACTGAAATTGTCTATTTTTACTAAGCTTGGCGTCCGAGCTGAAGTATCGTGAACAAGAGGTTTAAATGTAAATTTTTTTTGAATCTAAGGAAAGAGCGCCTTAGATTCAAAAAAATTTGTTTGGGTGTGGGCTATAATTGGGTTTCATGGCCTAAAACTCGATTAAGCTAGAGTTTAATTTTTAGAAAACCTCTGTTTTTGCGTGCTCGCTCGCCCAGGTACATTGACAAAACATTGACACGAACAAACGTAAACAAGATTTTCGACTAACCGATAGCTTTACCAAATTGGTGATCTTGAGGAACTCAGCGATGGCCACAGACGAAACCAGCTTGCGCTCTCTTTCAGTCCGAAAACAGACTGCACAATAAGCTACACCGTCCCTGGTGATATCAGTAATGAATTCGTGCAGGTCAGCCATTTTACAGAGTAACACGGCAAAAAAGTTGTTAGAAATAATTCACCATGACTTGTTATTGAAAAATATTTTAAATTTTAGTGATTTTGTATTATTTAAATACTGTATTTCACACGAAAAATTAACAAAATAAACCTAACCATTCAAATTGCGTGAAAAACTGACAGTAGTGACAGTGACAGTGTCATGACATTTTTTCTTTTTTACTTTGTTGCTTGAGTTGAGTAATATATCTTTACAGCCAGTGTTTGTTTTGTGTAGGTTTCGCAAATCCTTTTCGAAAAGATATTCTTATTTTTATTTTATACTCACTGACAGTACCATATTCAATTCAATTCTTTTATATAAGACAACTAAGATCCAATTTGTTAATCCACCGCTGGACATATGCCTCCTCCAAGCATGAATGAGTCGTATTTACAATGCTTCCGTACAATGGATCCGCAATTTTAATAACTAAGACGGGTTTTTTTTGGCGGGAAGTCAAGGGGTTCAGTTGGAGTTTGCTTTAAATTATTTTGCAAATTGATTCTAGTGGACTTTATAATATAAAATCGGTATGGTTTAGAGTTATAAATGCTCATGCTCATGGACAATATGTAAAATGGTTAAAGTGGACACTCATAGTGCGGCTGTAGTGATATTTATTTGCGGACTGTGGTAGGCGTCTTTAAACGCCGTCCGCCACTCATTCGGCTATGAAAACCAGTGGACTCATATATATATATATAAGTCCACTGGTTTTCACATATAAGCCCCGTGTAATTCCGCCTGTGTACCTTAACAGAAAACGCCTGAACTTGGTATCCAAGTTCAAGTACCTAGGGCATGTTCTCACCGATGATTTGTCTGATGATGAGGATATTGAGAGGGAACGAAGGGCGTTGTCGGTCCGATGTAATATGTTGGCCCGCAGGTTTTCAAAATGTACAAAGGAGGTAAAAATTACTCTTTTTAAGGCATATTGCCAGTCTTTTTACACCTGTAGCCTATGGGTCGGATATACGCAGAGGGCCTTCAACGTACTTCGTGTACAATATAATAATGCTTTCAGGATGCTGATGGGGCTCCCGCGATTCTGTAGCGCATCAAAAATGTTTGCTGAGGCACGTACTGACGATTTCTTTGCCATATTACGCAAAAGAACGGCTTCCTTGAGCTCCCTTGAAGCAATCAAAGGACCTTTGATTGTATAGTTAGGTTAGGGTTAGGAATAAAGAAATTGGCGCCCGCGCCATTGGTTACAACGAAGATTAATCGCCAACAACAAGAAAAAAAAATACTAAGACCAGTCAAAGTTTGTTTACCATGACGATGACGTCATTAGTGCTAAACATTATTGAAATTATTCCTGAACGCTGCTATGAAAGTGTCATGGAACGAATTAAGCAGGGGAGTTCAGATTACCCTTGGATTACCCCAACTCCACCAACACCCACTGGTTTTGCCTTCGATGGTGTGTAGGGTAGGAGTTAGGACTGGCACAGCACATTACGGTCTTAAAGAAAGAAGAATACTTATTTGTTTCGATTCGAATTTGTGTCAAGGACTGTCTTGTGACAAATCGATTGTATTGGATAAAATTTCTTAGGAAAAATCTTTATCCTAATGTTTGCATTCTTAAAGGAAATACATAAATATATTTAAACAACGTACATACTTATGTATTTTCTAACACAAAAATGGTAGCTAGCTTAGTTGTACCTATACATAAGTAGGTACACGTTCTGAAAAAGGAAGCTACAATTAATTCGTCAGTAAGTTATAAAATCATCATTATCATCTCAACCGCATAACGTCCACTGCTGGTAGTAGGTCTTAAATAATTCCAAAATGACCGATTTGGAGCGGCGTGCGTCCAGCGCCTTCCAGCGACCTCGGCCAGGTCGTCAGACCACCTTGGATGGGTGCCCTACGCTTCGCTTGTACAGTCAAGTACCAAGATACCTGACCAGGCGCTCTACTAATATCTTTAATTTTCTCTTAAACTAAAAATAATATTAACATGAAATATTCAGAAATATATTCAGAAAGACTTATTTAAAACTAGCTTTTGCTCGCGGCTTCGCTCGCGTAGGGACGTAATTTATCAAAATCCTTTCTTAGGGGATGCCTACGTCATAGTAGCTTTATGCATGCAAAGTCAGCCCGATCGGTTTAAAATTGACAAAGTTTGACAAACTTTCATCCCCTATTTTATCCCCTTGGGGGTAGATTTGATCAAAATCTTTTCTTAGCGGATGCCTACGTCATAACATCTACCTGCATGCCAAATTTCAGCCCGATCCGTTCAGTGCTTTGGGCTGTGCGTTGATAGATCACTATGTCAGTCAGTCACCTTTGAGTTAAATATATTTAGATATGTCTGAATAAAAATTTTCATGTTAATATCATTTTTAGTTTAGAAAATTCAAGATATAAGTAGATAGCCTGGTCAGGTATCTTGGTACCTGACTGTACGTTACGATGGTCGCCATTCGAGAACCTTTTTCCCCATCAGCCATCGGTTCGTCGCGCTGTGTCCGCCCACTGCCCTTCAACGAGCTAATCCGCTAGGTTATGTCAGTGACTTTTGTTCTCCTACGAATTTCCTCATTTCTAATTCGACCATCGATCGAATTTATAGAAATAATGAGCCTTTAAACGAATGTAACTACGATATTTGTGATACCATTTTTCAAACGCGGAGTAAGTAAACAAACGGTTTTTGGTATGGAAAACTCATTTGTTTATGTGACTCCACGTTTCAAAGATGGCTGGCAAATTCTGTTGTTTTAGGTACAGGCGGTGCTAATAAAAGATGACTTACGGGACAGACCCAGGCCGTGATATTAAGAAACTACTTATAAAAAACTGCAACCTAATGCAGGAGTCCGTGAAGTGGATTCTTTTAAAAGAGAAGATGCTAAGGTCAGAGCAGAAATTGTATTGCTTTTAACACAATCAGGAATAAAATAAAAAACTGCATATCAGAAGAAATTTGGATGAAATTGATAACCATTTTTCAAATGGCCCTAAGAAAAGCAACAAAGAATGTCGACCGGGAAAGACATCACATACCACAGTACCTAAACAATTTTATGGATATTCCAAGGAAACTACTACCTAAGTATTATGCTACTTTCTGCTAGAAAAATACGCAAACTAAGGAATAGCAATAGAATTATTAAAGACAGGCTTCTAGACCCCGAAATTCTTAAAATTTAAATAATTGAAGAATACGAGGAGCTGAAAATTCTGGAGTGTTTTAGGTACTCAAATAAAAAGAAAACAAGATTACATTGTAAAAATGCCGAGAAAGAGGTCACGCCACAGAAGCTTGTTGAAATACAACCGGCTACACGCAGTGTAGGGTTCCGTAGTTACGAATGCCGACTATGAGGTCACGCAACTAAAAAGCCTTTCCTTTTCCATTTTATAAATTGATCGCCTATAACTTTTTATATTGTAAACCCTACTCATCTCTGATACCTAGTTTTACTTAAGTTTGTACAATAACAACAACAAAAATTTGTACTATAAAACCAAATATTGACGGATCCCTAAATCGAAAATACGCCAAGTGCGAGTTGAACTCGCAGGGAGAGGGTTCCGTACAATTCCAAAGATTTTCCGTAAGTGAACATTATATTGAGTTTTATACTTTATTTTCAATTGATAGAATTCTTATATTATTTTTCCTGTAGTTTACAAGCAATGAACTAAATATCGTATTTTTTTTTTCAAAATTTTAAGCTCAGTAGTTTCCGAGATCAGGGTAAGAAATAGTCAATTTTCGTCTTCTTTCATGAATAAAATCAAAACTATATATTTTAAAATAATAACAAATTATATTTGAGATCCTCATAACTTAAGCCCTTTCATTTGATATGTGATGTGACACAGTAAGGCTTGCAAAACTTTTTTATTTAATTTCCTAATTTGTCCCTCGAAAATAACCCTTAATTAAAAAAGAAAATATTATTTATTTACTTTTCACATCTGTGTTTGGGTCATAGAATAACACCATCCTACCTGGTAATCCTGGTAAATTACACCTGATTTGGTCCAGTAGATTCGGAGCAAATTGGCTGTGACAGACGGATGCACGAGTGATCCGATATGAGTTCCGTTTTTTCATTTTTTGTACGGAACCCAAAAAATGGTATTCAAGCCAAAAATATTTTGAAAGACCTTATTTAACGACAACCCTTTGGGTAAACAGAGACAAAAAAATGACTCCCAAATTACATGTATGGGATATACCCTAAAAAAAGTATTTTACAAGATTTTATTTTACCACCCTTTCGGCATGATTAATATAGAAACCCATGCTAAATTACAGCTTTCTAGTACTTATAGTCTCTGAGTTGAACCGCGGACGGACAGACAGACTGTCAAACATACAGAGATGACGAAACTAGAGTTCATTGTACTACGGAACCCTAAAAGGACTACAAGAAAGATGAAAAGAAAGAGTAAACAACAAAGTTTTCATACATGTCTAAGCACTGTAAATTCAGATACTGACGGTGCCTAGATAGCACTTGTTCATTTCACATCTGCGGTGACGAATCTATGTTTTCAACAATAAATTGTAAAAGTGGCAGCCAGCACCAAATTAGCTTCGGAAAAGTTTACTAGCGAAAAGTAACCGTCAATAAAGAGAAAGTTGATTACAACATTGATAAAACTCGACTTGTTCCCGACATATCTGTCAACCTTTTGTCGGTGGAAAAGATAACTGATAAAGGATCTAAGGTGCTAATTAAATGATAAGGTCGAAACATGTCGGCTAATAACTGACTCTCTAACTGAGTAACCCGTTAACGCATGCTTATAAAAATAGCGAAGTTGAACTTACAGCCAAGACGGAGAACGGACTATATTTAAAGTAACTTAATAGACATTATACGGACATTTGACAAAATATATAAATGATAATGATATCATGGAGTGTCATCGATAGTAACATGAATGAGAAAGATCAGAAAGATATATATTAAAGCTGATCAAAAAACATTTGGTAACGTACAAAAAATATAAAAGGTAAACTTTTAAACTTGCCAAATACCAAACACCATGATACTTTAGAAATTACACATTGTGACGACTGTGGTCCCTTGGAATGCGAAACACTAGCAGGAACAAGATATATCGTCATGTTTATCGAAGATTTTACTCGCTACTGTTACACATATTTTCTGAAAAACAAGAGTGATGTACTTACAAAATTCAAAGAATACAAGAATGAAATCGTGACTTTACGTAACAAGAAGATTAAAGCTCTCCAAACTGACAATGGCACTGAATATCGCAATAGAGAATTTGTCAATCTCCTGAAAACGCGTGGTATACAAAGAAGATTGAGTAATGTTTGTACACCTCAGCAAAATAGAATTAGTGAAAGGAAGAACTCCCTAATTGAAAGAGCGCGATTTATGCTATTGGAGGCCAATGCACTAAAGAAGCTGTGGGCAGAAGAAGTATCAACTGCCAATGACTTGATTAATCGTAGCCCATCAAAAGCTCTCAAAGGTGACAACAATTTAAAAAGTCGCTAAGCCGCACACCATCTAGAAAACATCTGCACGTCTTTATCAGAAAGACTTTTGTCCTAATTAAAAATAAACGAGGAAAACTAAATCAAAATGCCTATAGTCCTCTCTAATCTGAATCTGAATGATACTCATTAAACGTAAAAGGATTTATGATGTGGTAACAAGTAGAGTCATAAAAGTCAAAGACAAAATGTATTTAAAGAAAATAACTAGTACAAATTATGAAAATCTCATGGAAGATTGGATTGGAGTAGAAGGACAGTAGAAAAGGTAGAAAAATCTGAAAACTGTCCCGAAAATAGAACGATTTAACAAATCAACGTACAAGTAAAAGAACACGTAGATAACAATGATTTTTTAGACGAAATAGACAACATGGACACTATGATGATGAAACAGAAAATATTGAAGACTATAATGATGCATCTGAGGTTATAGATGAACAAATATCCAATTCTGCGAGGCCTGAGACTGAAATATCTGACGTTGAAAGGCCTAAAAAAGAAATACCGAATGCCAGACGACCCCTTTTTTATCAGCCGTTCATGTCCCACCGCTGGGCAAAGGCCTCCCCTCTTTCTTTCCATAACTCTCTGTCCTTGGTCTTAACTTTCCAATCCCGTTCGAATGCTTTAAAGTCGTCTGCCCATTTCGTCTTCGGTCTATCTCTCTTTGAACGTCCATCCGTTGGAATTCAGCCTGTGGCTATGTGTGCCCATCTTTCGCCTAATCCCATTTTAGCTTAGCTGATTTCTTGCCCACATCCGCAACTTTTGTTATAGAGCGCAGCGTAGTGTTTCTAATATTTTAAAGAAATAATGGTAGAAGAAAGCAGAAAAGAAGATATATCTCACCTAAACATCAGAGATGCTTCGAGATATAAAAAGAAATTAGAACGGAAAAGTTTGTGGCTCATAAAAGCTTTATGGACAAAAGCAGGCAGAGAGGCAGTATATAACTCGACACTGAAAGACATAAAAAACATGGGCTTCAAGACTGCAGGAGCTGGCTCTTGTCTAGACATAATAGAGAAAAGAGGAGTTAAAGTCATTATACTAATTTATGACGATGATATACTTATTGTCTACTATTGCCCAAGAACTCTAAAGACACCAATTTCGAAATAAAAGGGTGTACCAAAAGACTACTAGGTGTGGACGTTTTCTATGAAAAATCAACGACAAAGCTTCAAGAAAAAATTATAGAGGAAACGCTAAAAATATTCAACATGGAAAGTTGCAAATCGACAATCACAAGGTCCACACCTATCGAGCCAAAAGTGAAATTCGTTACAATAATTGAATCGGAAAATTTATGTACATGGCGATAGCCACTCGACCGGATATTATGTTAGCTCAAATTAGTTAGTTAGTTAAAATCTTTATTGCACCAAAACATAATGTTACATAAAAATGGATAACAAACAGATGTCAAAAGGCGGCCCTATCGCAACTGCAATCTCTTCCAGGCAACCGAGGTACTTGGAGATGTTTGACGAAATATTAGATAGTATTGTCCAAGGAGTTACCTGTCACAATTCAATGACTGTTACGGAGACGAGCATTTTAAATAAAAAGTGCAAAGAGTTTTCAGGACCCTACAAGGCACAAAGAACTGGACTGACCTTCAAAAAGAAAAGTAGAAAGCTTCATAGCATGGCTGATGCTGATTGGAGAGCATGACAGCTCAACAGGAAATCATTATCTGGTTATTGTTTCAAATTCGCTAGAGCACCTGTGGCGACCTCTACGCCACCACGAGAAACTACAACCACAAACAACAATAAAAGAAATGTGATACCATAATTCACAAGAAGCATACGAATTGGCGCCAGCAGTATCCTACATCTCGATCTCAGAGTTCGCCCGATTCGCTGCATATATACAACTTCCGACGTACACCGTTGGAGCCGCTCCCCACTCAACACTAGGCCTGGCGAAAAAAACTTCCCCTTGCGGCTGAGCATATCATCTCGCTCGAATCAGCAAAAGAAGTTACTCGCTTATTAAGAGCTCTCTTTAAAGATTTAATAGCTGACTATGAAAGTATACGGCATGACAATTTCATAAAAACATCACGGAAGAAAAATGGAAGCCAAGAGAGGAAAGGAAATCCAAGGTCGTTCATGGATAGAGTAAAAGAAAAGGCAAAAGTCGTGTCGTACAGGGAGGTCAAGCAAAACACTCCTGACCTGATCGGACCTCGCGGCACCAGTAGCGGCCCTATGATGAATATCGCCCCGAAGGAAGCATTGAGCTTATATATAAAAGTGTTAGGGAGAGTAACCCTGACCCAAGTTATCTTTCCTCCCTTCCCATTCTTCGCTTCAGTTCGTCACGGAAGAAACAGTGGAAGTAAAGAGAGAAAAGTAAAACCAAGAAGGTCGTTCATGGATAAAGTAAAAGAAAAGGCAAAGTCATGTCGTACAGGGAGATCAAGCATTTAGCCGAAAATAGGGAGACGTAGAAAAGGATCTACCGACACGAAACTAGTTCTTAAATATGATGATATGAAAGTGTTATTGTCCAAAAAGACTTCATCATCATCATCATATCAGCCACAGGAAGTCCACTGCTGGACATAGGCCTCCCCCAAGGATTTCCAAAACGACCGATCGGAAGCGGCCTGCGTCCAGCGCCTCCCTGCAACCTTGCTCAGGTCATCTGACCCTCTAGCAGGTGGGTGTCCTAAGCTGCGCTTGCCGGTACGTGGCCGCCATTCGAGAACCTTTCTGCCCCATCGGCCATCGGTTCTTCGCGCTATGTGTCCAGCCCACTGCCACTTCAATGAGCTAATCCGCTTGGCTATGTCGGTGACCTTCGTTCTCCTACGAATCTCCTCATTTCTGATTCAATCGCGTAGAGAAACACCGAGCATAGTCCTCTCCATAGCCCGTTGAGCGAACTTGAGCCTTCTTATGAGACCCATAGTAAGGGACCACGTTTCAGAGCCATAAGTCATCACTGGTAACACACATTTACACATGGTCCAGAAAGACAATTATGAGCTAAAGAATTAAGCCACAATGCGAGGGTAGACCTACTTGAAAGTCTTAAACATATTGACTTAAAGATGCACTTCGTGAATCCGCTTTTTTGCAACAAGTCAAATGAGATACTTTTTTCTAAAACGTCAAAACAATTTTTTTTTAATTTGTATGAAATACAGGCAGATGACGTCATAGTTTCTTGGAGTCAAATAGCGCTTTTAATATCAGATTTCAGCAACAATAAACTTGAAATCACTTCGAAAATGGATATGAATTATGATCAATGACAAGTGCCATTTTTTGTAACGTTTTATTGACTTGAAAGTACCGAACAGTACTGTGAATCCAGTTGGGCGATCGCGTAGAAGTATTTCGTGTCGTCCACAGTGATATTCGCAAGATGAAACTGTCCTTCTAGCTGCGCACACAGCGGGTTTCTCTGGGTAGAAGGGACCTTGACGCCGACTCGAAAGGCTTCCATTGCCTCGTTTGCTATCGGTACGTTCTCCGTACTCATTTTATTTCAAGCGCTTACGTTCTGCTCGTGCTATTTTGTTTCCGTGCGGGTCACCAATGAAGCGCTGCTTGATAGAAGAAATAAAGGCTGAAGTCCTTTGAATTAACTTTTATTTTAATTCACACTACTATTTTATTTTGTGTCGACAATTGACTATAATTTTTATTACGACATTTGTCATACCTTGCGGCCGATCAACCCAGGAGGCGCTACAAATTTATTTTGGACCCAGGAAAATACCCGATTGCATTCAAGAAGGAGTGCTGGAAATGAAATATGTGCAAACCGAACAGTGCCTCATAAATTTTTGCCTTCACTGCTGCCGTCGCCGTCACCGTGTCGGCTAGTGGAAAACCGCCCAATCACTTTGCAATACGAAATACTCCTGATCGGACTTCGCGTCACCAATAGCGGCCCCATGATAAATATCGCCCCGAAGCAAGCGCTGAGCTTATATATTCCAGATCGGACCTCGCGGCACCAATAGCGGCCCTATGATGAATATCTCCCCTAAAGAAGCACTGAGCTTATACACTCCTGATCGGACCTCGCGGCATCAATAGCGGCCCTATGATGAATATCGCCTCGAAGCAAGCACTGAGCTTATACACTCCAGATCGGACCTCACAGCGCCAATAGCGGCCCTATGATGAATATCGCCCCGAAGCAAGCTCTGAACTTATACACTCCTGATCGGACCTCGCGGCACCAATAGCGACCCTATGATGAATATCGCCCCGAAGGATGCACTGAGCTTATACACTCCAGATCGGACCTCGCGGCGCCAATAGCGGCCCTATGATGAATATCGCCCCGAAACAAGCACTGAGCTTATACACTCCAGATCGGACCTCGCGGCGCCAATAGCGGCCCTATGATGAATATCGCCCCGAAGCAAGCACTGAGCTTATACACTCCAGATCGGACCTCGCGGCGCCAATAGCGGCCCTATGATGAATATCGCCCCGAAACAAGCACTGAGCTTATACACTCCAGATCGGACCTCGCGGCGCCAATAGCGGCCCTATGATGAATATCGCCCCGAAGCAAGCACTGAGCTTATACACTCCAGATCGGACCTCGCGGCGCCAATAGCGGCCCTATGATGAATATCGCCCCGAAACAAGCACTGAGCTTATACACTCCAGATCGGACCTCGCGGCGCCAATAGCGGCCCTATGATGAATATCGCCCCGAAGCAAGCACTGAGCTTATACACTCCAGATCGGACCTCGCGGCACCAATAGCGGCCCTATGATGAATATCGCCCCGAAGCAAGCACTGAGCTTATACACTCCAGATCGGACCTCGCGGCACCAATAGCGGCCCTATGATGAATATCGCCCCGAAGCAAGCACTGAACTTATACACTCCTGATCGGACCTCGCGGCACCAATAACGACCCTATGATGAATATCGCCCCGAAGGATGCACTGAGCTTATACACTCCTGATCGGACCTCGCGGCACCAATAGCGGCCCTATGATGAATATCGCCCCGAAGGATGCACTGAGCTTATACACTCCTGACCGGACCTCGCGGCACCAATAGCGGCCCTATGATGAATATCGCCCCGAAGGATGCACTGAGCTTATACACTCCTGATCGGACCTCGCGGCACCAATAGCGGCCCTATGATGAATATCGCCCCGAAGGATGCACTGAGCTTATACACTCCTGATCGGACCTCGCGGCACCAATAGCGGCCCTATGATGAATATCGGCCCGAAGCAAGCACTGAGCTTATACACTCCTGATCGGACCTCGCGGCACCAATAGTGGCCCTATGATGAATATCGCCCCGAAGCAAGCACTGAGCTTATATACTCCAGATCGGACCTCGCGGCACCAATAGCGGCCCTATGATGAATATCGCCCCGAAGGATGCACTGAGCTTATACACTCCTGATCGGACCTCGCGGCACCAATAGCGGCCCTATGATGAATATCGCCTCGAAGCAAGCACTGAGCTTATACACTCCAGATCGGACCTCGCGGCACAATAGCGGCCCTATGATGAATATCGCCCCGAAGCAAGCACTGAGCTTATACACTCCTGATCGGACCTCGCGGCACCAGTAGCGGCCCTATGATGAATATCGGCCCGAAGCAAGCACTAAGCTTATACACTCCTGATCGGACCTCACGGCACCAATAGCGTCCCTATAATGAATATCGCCCCGAAGCAAGCACTGAGCTTATACACTACTGATCGGACCTCGCGGCACCAATAGTGGCCCTGTGATGAATATCGCCCCGAAGGATGCACTGAGCTTATACACTCCTGATCGGACCTCGCGGCACCAATAGCGGCCCTATGATGAATATCGCTCCGAAGCAAGCACTGAGCTTATACACTCCAGATCGGACCTCGCGGCACCAATAGCGGCCCTATGATGAATATCGCCCCGAAGCAAGCACTGAGCTTATACACTCCTGATCGGACCTCGCGGCACCAATAGCGGCCCTATGACGAATATCGCCCCGAAGGAAACATTGAGCTTATATATAAAAGTGTAGGGAGAGTAGACCTCACCCGAGTTATCTTTCCTCCCTTCCCATTCTTCGCTTCGGCATTCGATAACAAAATTTTACTAATAACTATTACAACTACCGAGATTTTCATTGTTCTAGGTTTAGAAAAAGCTTAGTCATTCCCAGTTGTACCCAGTGGCCCAGTGGTGACAATACTGTTCCATTTGTTCCCAGTGGGGACGTCTCCACTTTGAAATATAAGCCACATGGTCCACGTGCCTTGTTGGTGTGGCACTACACCGCAAAAGAAATATTTGTGTAGCACATGACCTCGGCACTACGTAGTCACTTGTTAATTTTGTCATAAATAAATTCTGAATCGATAACTTGTTTTATTTACTAGGTATGTGATTTGAATTACTTTGTGCAATTCCGCCGAATTAGAACACTATTCGCCAGTTTCTATAATTTGTCAGTTTTGCCAAGTGGTCACTTTTGTAATTCGTCAATTACATATTCAAATTCATAATACATAATAAATTACATATTCAAAATAAATTACATATTCAAATTGCCAGATTTTGTCAGTAGGGGCATTATGAGTTGTTAGTCTCGTCAGTTTATAGATTTCCCTAGATTCCGTAATTGGTCAGTACTAGTATGTACACATATGTATGCCTTCAGCTGGATAGATCAGATATTTTATATTTTGACTAGCTGACCCGGCGAGGGACGAATGGAAAAATATTTTAAGCCCAGCGATAAAATTATTAAACAATATTGTAGGTACATGTATTTTTTCTTTTCTCTGTGAAACATAAAACGACAAAGATACAATGAACTGAAATATCGCATGATGTAACGGCTATTTACGATTTTTACACCGAGGTGACGTCGCAAGCCCCCACTCCGGAACTTTGATGCTTAGTATTTTTGTGAGTTTTTACTTTTCTGGCAAACTAAAAAAATAAAAAAGGTCTATTATTTTTGGATAATCTAAAAGAAGCATTACATACAATTATACGTTTCTAACCCTGTCGTCACCCCTATTAGAACCGTCTATTAGCAGTAGTTCGGTTGCGCACCAATTAAGAGCTACGCATGTAAATTTATTCTACATGCGCACATATTAACGGTTTCAGAGCACACCGATTTGGCTAAACGTTACCCCAGCAGGAAACTCTATATCTTGATAATCTGAACCGTCACTAATTCCATATTCGCCGCACATTCCTCCACATACATAAGCTATATGACCATGCACATTGTTTCTCACTCCGATCAGTAGTTTAGAATTTTCCTGCTGGAACAATGTTACCCTAGCAGGAACCTTTTTTTTTCTTTTTTTCGAAAACGACAAACCCCACCAATTATTTATGCCGGGCACATTTACAGCATATTGGAACTAATTATAAATACTACTCATATCTCTCTACGAGCTACTTTCTTGCTGGAGTAACACACTCGTTCGGTTGACCGAAATAGGGCAACTTTTGGGAAGCAATAAGTAGTTCGATTGATACAAATCACTATTCGCCAGTTTCTATAATTTATCAGTTTCACCAACTGGTCACTTTTGTAATTCGTCAATTACATTAAAATCATTAGATTCTTTTAAAATTTACCTATCGCAGATACTGACCGGTTAGCGAAACTGACTAATAAAAACTGGCGAATAGTGTTCTAATTCGCTGAGGCTGACAGTAGTGGGTTGGCGCCGCCCGCAAGGCAATAATTAGCCTGAACTAACTGGTACTTGAAATAATTTATTTCAAACTAGCTTTTGCCCGCAGCTTCGCTTTCGTAGGGGTGTAATTTATCAAAATTACACCCCTACGCGAGCCTGTCTTTCTTAGGGGATGCCTACGTCATAGTACCTTTATGCATGCAAAGTCTCAGCCCGATCGGTTTAAAATTGACAAAGTTTCATACAAACTTTCAACCCCTATTTTATTTTAATTTCGGGGGTAGAATTGATCAAAATCCTTTCTTAGCGGATGCCTACGTCATAACATCTACCTGCATGCAAAATTTCAGCCCGATCCGTCCAGTGGTTTGGGCTGAGCGTTGATAGATCACTATGTCAATCAGTCAGTCACCTTTGAGTCATATATAAAAATATTTCAAATAGGGGCAGCACTGGACCCCGAAAAGTTTAGGCAGCCCCTTAAACTATAAACAGTAGTTCATAAAATAGGTTAAGGAGTTATATAGGGCTTACTCAAAACAAAAATTTTAGTGATATCTCGATTTCCTATTTGAATTACCTACTTTGTGAAAACTATTCGCCTGTTTCTTTAATTTGTCAGTTTTGCCAACTGGTCACTTTTGTAATTCGTCAATTACATATTATCATCAAGGCAAAAATTTTAATGATATCTCGATTTCCTCTCAAATACTTTATTTCAAATGGAACCACCCCGAATAATTCATGTATTTAAATTAAAGCTGGTAAGCAGCGTTACGACTCTTGGTCTCTCTTCTTCAGCCCATTATCACCCAATGCTGAGTGTGTTTTTGGCGGGAAGTCAAGGGGTTCAGTTGGAGTTGGCTTTAAATTGTTTTGCAAATTGATTCTAGTGGACTTTATAGTATGAAATCGGTGTAGTTTAGTGTTATGCTCATGCTCATGGACATTATGTGAAATGGTTAAAGTGGACACTCATAGTGCGGCTGTAGTGATATTTATTTGCGGACTGTGGTGGGCGTCTTTAGGCGCCGTCCGCCACTCGATCAGCTATGAAAACCAGTGGGCTCGTATAGATTTGTCACCAGAAGCTCCCTTGACGCAATTAAAAGACCTACGCCAAGCTTTGATTGTATAGTTAGGGTTAGGGTTAGGAATAAAAAAGTGATAAAATAAAGATGGGCTCTAAAACACTAGTATCCAGAGCCGTAAAATAATTTTATAAAAAAATGCTGCGTGTAGGCCTCTAGCAATGCACGCCATTCCTTTCGATCTTTAGCTTTCCTCATCCATGTCCTTCCGTCAATCTTGACCAGATCGTCGGTCCAGAGACGAAAGTTGGAGAAGGGAAGCGCTGCAGTGGAGACCTAGAACTGCACTTGGTCTATAAGGATGCAAATGTTACGCTGAGATGAAAGAGAGAGAGAGGGAGAGATAACAAAAATGAGTTTATTATTTCTTAAATTTACAATAAGTATAGTAAAAATCTACTAAATTTCTTAATACTACACTCCAGTGTCCAAAACACTGGCAGCATTCTCACTTTCTTTACTCTTCTTTTTCTGTTTCTTCTTTTTCTTCTTATTGGGGTCTTTCTGTTTATTCATATCGTTATATTTAAGCAATTTTTTATACATTTTGAGCAGTTGCTTTGCGTCTTTCTTCATTTCTTTAGTCACTACTCCCTCTTTTTCTTCAGTCTCTTCTTTTCCCTTCTGTTTATCTTCTAGACTCGCTTCCAGTTCTTTCACAGGGTCTACGTATTTGGTTGAACCTTGTAAAGCGTTATATTGTTCTATAGATCCTTCTTCTAAATTACTCTCAACTGGTTTCTCCGGTGTTTCCACTTCCTCACTCTCATCTATTTTCTCTTCAGCTTCTTTTATTTTCGATTCCTCCAACTTCTTTTTAAGTTCTTTGTTTTTCTTCCTCAATGCATTCAAGATGTTTGACGTAGACAAAACTTTTTTAACTTTTGTGCTGCCTAAATATCTATCTTTCCAAGAAATCCTCTCTAAATTTTCTTCATTTTCTGTTTTATCGTTGTTTTCAGACAGTGTTTGTTCATGTTGTATTATTTGTTGTTCTGTAACTACCTCCACTCTTTCGATCTCATCTATTCTGGCCGAAAGAGCTTCTATTTCTTCTGCTGTCGGTTCTTTCGATAGCACAGTCCCTTCCACTTCATAGCAAGAGGAATCATCGGAAAGTTCAAGAATTTCGTAAATGTCATCTTCATCTATCACTATAGGTCCAGTCGGGTCCTCCTTATCGACTGTAGATTCTTCAGTCTGATTAACGCTTCCAATGTCTTTGTAAAAGTTTTGGTCCGAGCCACTACGAAAATCCGACTTGTTTTTCTTTGATTTTTTCTCCTTTTTGCTCTTTTTCTCTTTTTTCTTATGTTTCTTCTTACTTTTTTTCGTATTACTCTCTTCATCTGAGATGCAAACGACTTCAGTTTGCACCTCGGTAGCTTCTATCTCGGAACTATCTCGATCTGACAGTTCTCCGTCGGACTTTCGTTTATCTCCACTTTGGTCCGCAAAATTAGTTTCTTTGAAAACTTCTTTACTTGATTCAGATAGCAAATCTTTTTGAGTTACATTGTCATCGTTGCTGACATATGAAACGTTTTTAACTTCAGTGTCACTGCTTTTCTGCACAGTCCCACTGTTATCTTGAGTTATTTCTTTAACATCATCATTTTTATCAATTTCTTGAGATTGCTCTTCCACAACTGACTCATCCGTTGTTTTTGTCGCTTCAATTTCATCTATAATATTCACAACTTCAGTTACTATCTCAGTTTCTTTTTGTTCATCTGATTTATCGCTATCAGTCTGTTTGTTTACATTTGTTGATATTTCTTCAACATTTTTATTATTTTCAGGTCCTACTTCTACATTCCTAGATTGTTCTTCTGCGTCCTTGTTATTAACAGATATTTCTTCATCAATATTATTGATAACCACAACATTATCTGCTGCAATATCACCATCAGAAGCTTGAGAATCTCCAATAGCTTTTGAAGTACTGTTATTTACATCAGTAGGTTGATTCCCATTTGTATCTTTAATAGTATTTTCAGTTGTAAAAACTTCTTGGTTACTAGCATCAACAGATTGGTTTTCTCTAGATTTTTCGGTAAATAAAACATCTTTGTCAACATTTTCTTCTAATTTCACCTCTTCCTTATCTCGCCTACTCTTACTATCATCCGATTCACTGCTACTGCTTTCAGAATCCTCCGAGCTTTGACTAGAAACGTTATCAAAATTCTTGCGATCCAAGTCCTCTAACAAATCTAATTTCTCGCTATCAGACAGCTGCAGTGTTATCTCATCGTGGTCACTATCTTTTTCGGCAGCTTTTTTCTTCACTTTATCTCTTTTCTTTTGTTTCTTTAATAATTTCTCTTTCATTTTAGCAATTTTTTCGCTAGCAGACTCAATATTATTTGATTTTTCAGCTTTATTATCTTTAGGAACTTTATTCTTTTCCTTAGCAATATTTTTACTTCTTTCTCTGTCATTAGCTTTATTCTTACCTTTGTCAGTAAGTTTATCTATATCCCTGTCAACAGCTTTAGTTTTTTCAACAGCATCTACAGTTTTATTATGTTCACTAGCAGAGCTGGTCGTAGCTTTTTCTGCGTTTGGAATTGATTTGTTACGTTTCAGTTTTATCTTTCTAGAGGTGGCGGACTGAGGCACTGTGATCACTAAGTTGTTTATTCTTCTCGTCACTTTGTTCTGTGAGTCAGACTTCTCTGTTTCCGTTGATGTGTTTTGTTTTTCTGCAATAAATAATAAATGTTAATCATGGTCTTTGCAGTCTTACTCAGAAAAGAAATTCAAAAAAGTATCTACTTAATGTGATTAGCGCTATGGTTTAATTTAGCTCGCGTCAGAACTCCTCACCTCTTCGTTTAGATACCTAGACATAAAATGCAAACCAATTTCATTCTTATTAATCTGGACAAACGATTCATGTTACTGAATTTTCCCCTTCGAAGTGGTCGCCGGGCGCATAGTAATAATGTAGGTATATTTTCGATACCTAGACGTGGAGCACAGGACACAGGCTGGTATTGCGCTTGGTCTTTAAAGTATTTATATTTATGTAAACGGGACTTAACACGTACCATTTGTTGGGTCTTTCGAATAGCCTCCTTAGTCATCATACCCCCGCGCCCCTATACCGCGCAGGCGAAAACTCATTTACTAGCCGAACTTAACTCCGTAACGATCAACTTCTCATCATGGTTGCTAGTGATCTTCACCACCTCCGGCGGCTCCTTTACTAGCTCACCTTTATCAAGCTCAGTGACGACCGACTTCTCATCATTTGATCTCCATCACCCCCGCGCGGCTCCTTCACCAGCACCCCACGCTCGCCGCTCGCTTTCCCTCAGCCCCTGGAGTCGTCATTCCCCGCGCCTCTGTACCGCGTAGGCGAGAACTCATTAACTAACTCACCTTTAACAAGCTCCGTAACGACCGACTTCTCATCATCGCTGCTACTGATGTCCACCACCTCCGGCGGCTCCTTCACCAGCACCCAACACCCGCCGCCCGCTCTCCCTCAGCCTCCTGAGTAGTCATACCCCCGCGCCCCTGTACCGCGCAGGCGGAAACTCATATAACTCACCGCTATCGAGCTCTGTGACAACTGGTTTCTCGTCGTCGCTGCTGCTGATCTCCACCACTTCCGGCGGCTCCTCCTTCACCAGCACCTCGTCGTCAGAGGACCCGCCCTGACTCGACTCGGCGGCTGGTGCTTCGGCTTGTTCTGTAGATTACATTAATAATTTAAATAAATGTACTTTATCATTGAATGAAGAATGACTTAATTGCCCCGTATTATAGGCTGTAAACAGTAAAATGTTTGGGGGAACTGTATACTTTTTAATAAAAAATGCCACAAAGTCAAAGTCAAAATCAATGTCAACATTTTTTATTCAATGTAGGATAAATTTATTTCTTATTGAAAGTAATTTTTTTAAAATATATTTTAGTCTAAAAGCTAAAAACTACTAGCGTTTCGGAACGGAACGACCACTGCTGGGAAAATTACGCCGAAAGAAACCCAGTTCAGTATTGGTCCCTACCCAGCCTGATGGGCTATGTTTCAGTTACAATACAGATTTACACTTAAGCTCAGTATACATTATATTTTACATCTAAATAATACAATTAAAATTTGCAGTCAACTATTTCCAAGAATTTTGATTTTTTGCATGAAGCATTTTTTTATAAATGATTTTAACGGCAGTCTTAAACTTAGATAATGGTAACGCTACTACATTATCTGGAATTTTATTATAGAGACGCAAGCTGAGACACACAAAAGTCATTGTGTTATTTCTTACTGAAAAGCTGATATAGCTAATTATATTATAACACAAACGAACCTTGATATGCCAGACAAAAAATTTAAAGCTTATGTAAAGAAAGTACTCTGTGAGAAGGCTCATTATAGGATCTACTGTTACTGTAAATAACCATTTGACGTTAACAATTGTGTAGCAAAACAAAGTGACGATTATCAAGAAATATTATAAATATCCTATGATAATAAAGATATATTTAAATTTAAAAGAATTTGTATTCCCAACGCACCCCGGACTTTTCAGCATTACAGCCGAGGATGCTACTGGGAATATGCTGAGAAAGAATTTTCTATTCTAAATATACTTTGCACACAAGCTGCAGGTTGGCGACAATTGGTGAGAGCTAGACCAAGACCGAGAGTGCTGGTGGGCTCTTGTGCTGGCAAAGACTCACTTTGGGTCGTTGAGCCAGGATAGTAAGTTAGCACACCAGCGGTGTATCAGCAATCTTTCATCATAATCATCCTTCTGTATTCCTGGTTGCATCCTCAGTGGTAACGCTTCAGAGCCCGGGGTCCGCTACCTAACCAAGACGATTTGATCTGCCGTCTGACCTCCTTAACCCAAAGGGTAGACCAGAACCAGTCCACGGATCCGGATAGTTTAATGATCACACGCTAGATGGCGTTCGGGACTTACAGTTTATTTGTGCCTTCCGAAACACGGAATCATCTTCCTTTTCAGATAAATCATGTGATTCAAGCCTGCAATATCCTAACAAGACTGGAAACAACTTTTCACGGTGGGATTGGGACCCACAACCTCCAGATCACAAGCGAACGCCTTGACCACTGGACCACGGAGGCAGTCAAGCCTTGGACTTCTCTTACTGTGTATGAGAGAAAGAGAGAGAGGTGCGAACTAGCAGCTTGTTCTTGCTGCAACTGCGCCCTGGCCAGTGCCCAGTAGCTCCAGAGAGACCAACTCTCGAAGTCTTGGACTTCTCTTACTGTGTATGAAAGAGAGAGTGAGAGAGGTACTCACTAGCAGCTTGTTCCTGCTGCAGCTGCGCTCTAATTGCCCTGGCCCTAGCTTGCAACTCCAGCAACTCGAGCACGGTGAGACCAGCTCTCGAAGCCTTGGACTTTTCACCGGTGTCATCGTCTGTCTGTTTGGACTTCTTCTTCTTTCTGCTCTTCTCACTCTTGTCGCTTCTGTCGCTCTTTTCGCGGTGGCGGTGTTTCTGTATAAAAAAAAGGAAAAAGTTTTCTGTTGGGTCATTTAGCCTTCTTGCAGAGAGATATACAACTTTTTTCCTCTAGGAGACTGGAAAGTTGTGTATGGTCTGTCTGAAAGGTTTCTCACCGGGCGACTGGCAGGCAGAGGTTAATAGTAATGGCCGCGCGTATAATAAAGTCAGTTGAGTAGCCATTTATTGATCGCGGACGAAGTCGCGGGTTACAAACTAGCTGTAACCCGCGACTTCGTCCGCGTAGAAGTCTAGAAAATGTTTCTAATGTGATTTTTCAAATCAAATCAAATTTCTTTATTATCGGATAACAAGATCCATTTGTTACAAAGTTACTTATACCTAATTATTTTATATTAGTTATAAAATTAAAATTAAAATGTTACACAAAACATTTTATTTGTTTTTTTTTTTTACGTTATTAATTTTGTTATGAAATATAAATTATTATGTTAAAAAAATTAAATATTATGTTAAAAAATTAATTGAATTTGAATACTTCTTCAATATTATAATCTTTACGAACCATTACTTTTAATTTTTACGAACCAGGAAATTTTTCCTCTCATTCACAACTAAAAAGTACATATCTAAGTGATTTGTACTCAGAAATTGTACGTATAGCAAAATTTTCAATGCAACTTTGCTATGACCAATACTGTAGGCACTTTATACAAAATTAAAATCGCGAATATCTCAAGTTAGACGCAAGATCCTGAGCTGTTTTTTTTTCATAGGTAGTTATAAAGCTGATGTATTATCAGCATAGAATAGTTCGTGCGGAAACTGCATACTTTTTGAAAAAAAAAATCAAAAATTGTTTTTTTTTTATATTTTCTAAACTGTTAACAATTTTTATTTTATAAAAAGCCTGAAGAGCTCGTAATTGAATGGCACATCATACTGGAAATAAATAGTTGTAAAAAAATAAACAAAGTATAAATAAATAATATTTTTCAATTTTCGGTCTCTCCAGAACAGCGAACTTTAAGATTTTTTTTCTCGAAAACTATCCATATTTGAATAGGGGTTACTTCTAGACAATTGCTCAGTATAACAAACTACGTCAACCTATGGGGTCAGTTAAAAATGTCCGGTCCGAAGGGTCTTTGGAATACTGTGCGCCGATACTACCAATTTGATCTCACGATTTTACTTTCGAGTTTTAGTCAACATCTTTTGTATTAGAATTTTTATTTTGACTTTGGTATTTGAATTTGGTCTTACTAACGATTCTTATAAAGTGGCTTTCAGCTCCAAAACCAATGACTAAATAACCGTGTATGTGTGCAACAATGGTGGTTAATGGGTTACATAAAAATAATGTCAGTATTATGCTAGACATTAAATAGTATACCTTTTTAGCCTTCTTGCTGGCCTGCGCGAGCAGTTCCTCGTCTGAGGAGATGCTGTCCAGTGATATGGTCTCAAACCGCTCGGGGGACGGCGAGAGACTCGACTCGGTGTCCGTGGGGGGCTCGGCGCCGTCGAGGATAGCGCATAGCCGCTTAGAGCTGATGCCCAAGAGCTGAGGAATGAGTTACAAGTCTTCAAATTTGAATTTATTTGTATAAATAGCCAACTCATGTATTTATTTGTTTTTCTGTTAATGGCCAATACTGGTGTCAGATGTTTCAAGCTGCCTTAAGGCATCTGACATAGCTTGACTACTGCCATACAATGATAGCCAGGACCAGGAGATTATACATGCCTTCCAAAGCACAGCGGAGCTCAAGAATTTTTTGTGCCACTTGTGGTTACCCATCCAAGTGCAGACTACGCCCGGTGTTGCTTTAGTTGCGAAAGCGATAAACAAACACTCTTAAATAGGTATCAAATTCAAGCTGGCCGAAAGAGGTCTCACAGCTTGACTGCCATACATTGACAGCCAAGACTAACGGCTTTACGCGCCTTTCAAGCACGGGGGCATTTTCATTTATTTATTTCCATTAAACAATTCTATTATACATTGTGTCGGAATAAAGAAGCATTAAAATTAACTGCAAACAAAATGAAATTTCGAAATTAACAACATACATACATAATATCACGCCTGTTTCCCACAGGGGTAGGCAGAGACTAAGGACCTCCACTTGCTACGATCCTGACAGACCTCTTTCGCTTCGTCTACACTCATCACTCTCTTCATACATGCCCTTCGGTTACGGGTACTTTTTACCTCTCCTTTTTGAGAACTCTGTAATCTGGTCGCAGAATGTTCGCCGAGGCCGACCCTTTCCTGCTGTTCCTTTCACATTTGCCTTATAAATATTTTTTGTTAATCTGTTTTCATCCATTCTTTCTACATGCCCAAACCACCTTAACATCCCATTTTCTATTTTTGTCACAACATTCTCTTTCACTCCACACCGCTCCCTTAACAATATTAACAATAATGCATTAAAAAAGATTGCTTTATACAAAATGTCAATAACTTGTTACCAGAGATCGGAATTGGGTGTGTGAAAATACCTAAAGTTTGCAGCGGGACATAATATGGAGCTGTTACAACCACTTAAGTTAAACTGGTTTTGGATTTTACCGGTTTAGTTTCGGTTTTTTTTTGTTTTGCAAGTTCTTTACCTTTGAAACACCGAACTATAAACATTTACAAGCTGCTAATACAGTTCTAAATTAATTTTTGTTTAGTACTTTTCCGGTTAAAATTCGGTCTTTTAGTCCTAATTGTTCTTTGTCGGTCAAACACAAAACTTTACATATCTGCAAAATGCTAATGCGCTTTTAATTTCTTTTTTTGATGTAAGGTACCAAAAAATTTTTATTACGATTTTCTCCGTGCTGTGTAAAGTAGGGATTGCAATCCGGCTTCATTTTCAATCTGACCGGATTGAACAAGATAGAATAACTAAATTTTCATTTTTAACTGACTTCCGAAAAGGATTTTTTATGATGTTCACTGATTATCAGAATAAGGATTTTTTACACAGTGTAGACGGGCAGCCCTAGCGCACGCGTGGCGTAGGTATATTTTTCAAGGACAGCGCCGAGTGCGAATACTGTATGTCTCTATTCTGTGAAATTTGGTACCCGGCTAAAGTACACAGCGCCAGCACTAACAAGAGGAACTAATTTGTCAGCTGGTTTAAAGTTGTGTGTCTGTTTTTTTTCAAGTTTAACAAAAGATGGCGCATTCATCACTGTGCGTCGTGCGTATATGTTATTACTGACTTGTAATAGATGGCGATATTAACAATCAATCATGTTGAGGTCATGGAGTCAATGCACCAGCAGCGATATTTTTATTCCTTTCAAACACCTACTTATCGGTCGGATCCGGACGAGAGTACTAAGTCAAGTAAAATCCGGCGGCGTTACTCCGTGCCGTCCTCGGGGGACATCACATAATTTTTTCTTTCAAAAAATTATGTAAATATGTTAATCATAACAAATAAATGCACTTCAACCATGTTTCCAAACTAAAATATGGCAAAATCTGACCCAACGATTTCGTTTGGTTTCTATACAGCCGCATAACGTTATGGGGCTGAAATGATGATGATGATTTACATTATACATTAATACTTTTATTTGATAGTTACTATAATATCAATATTATTTTTTAGGGTTCCGTACAAAAAAGAAAAAACGGAACCCTTATAGTATCACTCCTGCATCTGTCTGTCCGTCTGTCTGTCACAGCCAATTTACTCCAAATCTACTGGACCAAATCAGGTAAAATTTGGTAGGATGGTATAATCCTATGACCCAAACACAGATGTGTAAAGTAAATAAATATTTTTATTAAAATAAGGGTCATTTTCGAGGGACAAATTAGGAAATTAAAAAATCTCCGAAGCTACTGAGCCAAAAATTTTGAAAAAGTACAAAATATATTTAATTGCTTGTAGATTAAAAGAAACATAATGTAAGAATTCTATCAATCAATCTTCAATCTAAATATATATAACTCAAAGATGACTGACTGACTGACATAGTGATCTATCAACGCACAGCCCAAACCACTGGACGAATCGGGCTGAAATTTGGCATGCAGGTAGATGTTATGACGTAGGCATCCGCTAAAGGATTTTGATCAATTCTACCCCCAAGGGGATAAAATAGGGGATGAAAGTTTGTATGAAACTTTGTCAATTTTAAACCGATCGGGCTGAGACTTTGCATGCATAAAGCTACTTTGACGTAGGCATCCCCTAAAAAAGGATTTTGATAAATTACACCCCTACGCGAGCGAAGCCGCGGGCAAAAGCTAGTTGAAAATAAAATGGTAAACTCAATGCGTTCACTTACGGAAAATCTTCAGCATTGTACTGAACCCTCTCCCGCAGGTTCAACTCGCACTTGGCTGGTTTTTTTTTAATAAATAGTGTGACTTGGCAATTGCACAAGGCAAAAAAATGTGCATCAAATAAAATCTATCTATTCCTACGCTCTGTGCTTTTATTTGTTTGAAAGTATCTATACGTTAGACTATTTTAAATACTTAGTAGATTATGTTGGAGAAGAGTATGTATGAAGGAGCTCAGTGGCCCGCTGGGAGTGCGCTCTCGCAAGTAAAGCGGCAACGGGCATGTTCCACACTTGGATGGGTGACCACAAGTGGTATATAAAATTCTCGAACTCCTCCGTGCTTTGGAAGGCACGCATAAGTCGTTGGTCCTGGCTGTCATCATTGTATGACATTCGTCAAGCTATGTCAGAATGCAGTGAAAATGCTGACACTAGTTTTGGCCACTTACACATACGAAAAGCAAGAAGCAAGCTGAAGATTATGTTGCTGCGTGCAATTATCAAGTCACTTTATTAATTAAAAATAATTGTAATATTGATATTATATCAACTATAAAATATTGGATAACTAACAAGGTATCACTTAATGACAAATTGATTCGATAGCTGCTCCCACAGGGTAGGTTACCTACCCTGGGTTTGGTTCACATTTGATTTTAAAACTTTTTATGGCAAAAGAAGTGCGTTATGTCTTGCAAGACTTGTGCATTTTTGTACATGTTAATGTTTTTGTTGTGATCATGTTTACAAAAGTATCGATAGTCAATATCAAATAATTATTGCCAATCCCTGGAACAAATTCTTAGAAAGTAAAAATAAAAAAAAGATAGCACCATCTGTCTTGAGTAGAAAGTACTATGGGACGACGTGATTACTAGAAGTTCCAATTGAATATGACCGAATTTTGTTGCAAAATTTCGAGAGATAGCGCTTTTCATTTGGAAGAAATAAAAAATCTGATTTAAATGACTACATGTCAATAAATAGTAAAGTAGTAACTGGATGATGCTATAAAGATTTAAACTCATAAAAAACTGCTTTAAATCTAAGAATAAAACCAAAAAGTTGGAACTTATTTTGAAATGAGGTAAATAGTGCCATCTGTTAACATTTTTATGTTACTAAAAGTAAAATGTATGAGACTGACAGGACATGGTGTAGACCAGCTGCTCATAATAAAAAATCCTGAATAACCTACATGTATTATAAGATAATAAAAATATTTTAAACGATATTAACTTCTCATTTATTCAATAAAAAAAAATTGTTTTCTTATCAGTCACCACTTACCACGCTTAAAGTGTAACTTGAATTAATATCAAAGAAAAAATATACTGCATAAATAAAAAATAATTATAATTGCATAAGTTGTTTAAAAATGCTATGCAATAGCTTTACCGCGGCAGTCCCGAGTGCCACACATATTTTTTTTATTTTTTTTTCTCCAAGAACTTAAAACTAATTTACATTTTAATTTATATTGCCAAACTGCCATGCAGTTTATCGGCAAAGTGATACTAATCTAAAATATGTATTATACTTATAATAGACTACCAGAAGAAGTGGTCAGTTCGCCTTCTATAAATGCATTTAAAAATAGACACGACAAGTGGATAAAGACAAATAAAGTGTCATTAATGAATTAATGAACTTATACTTAAAAAAAAATGACTTTATGGACTCTCAGCACTGTGTGATATAGACATATCAGCTCCAAGCTGCTCGTCTATAAATAAATAAATAGGAAAAAACCCCCTTTTTTTAAAAAAAAAAGGAGAAAGAGAGCACATCATATATAATAATAATAATAATAATTTATAAAGCCATATATAGCCATTGTAAATAATCGCAAAGTAAATTATCACTACAAATACGATTACCACACAATAGCACGCCCAATTCTCATACATGTAGCCGATAATAATTAGCTACATGCATGAAGACCATACGCACCGCCATTTTAAGACACATATACTTAAACAAGTAGCTGCGACCCGCGGTGTAACCCGTGGAAAAAGTACACTTTGCGTTATTCCGGGGGTCAGCCTCCTGCACTAAATATCAAAATTGCATTCAACCGTTTGCGCGTGAAAAGGTAACAAACACACACACACACACTTACAATCTTTTGCCTTTATAATATTAGTGTGATCCTTTTATATACCTACTTGAGTAACATTCACCAATTTCACAGTTTTCTATTTATGGACACATTGATAAGTAGTGCTTACAGAGCATGTTTTTAAGGTGTTTTTTGGATGCCGCTTTGTTCACGAGTTCCGCAGGCAGCTCATTACATAAGGTAGGCGTCAGCCATCTTCTTGTACGCTTACCGTATTTGTTGGTGACTTTTGGAACCGACAGTGTACCTGATTTAATATGGCATACCTCGTCGTGCCCGGGTGGAGATCCAATATAATAGAAACTTGATAAGATCTTTCTCTCACTTGATAAGTATAGATACTTACAAGCCGTTGGGGCCGGCTAACCTGAGTAAAACATATCATACATTTTTAGTGCCTAAATGACATTGAGTCTTTACCTCCTCTGTGCAGAGCTCCTTAATGTTATCTACAGAAAGATGTCGAATACAAGCCGGCGTCAAAGCCCGCAGATCTTTAGGTTTCAGCGAAGAAAACACTTGATGCATCAGTTCCACTCTGTCGTGAATGTAATACGCTAAGTCGTGCTCTTCCTGTTCCCGGGAGTATGAGGCCGATGGTTCGGACCTCTCGCGCTTTATTTTATGCTTCTTCATCATCGTTATTTATCACAAACTGTGCCACAAACTAAACAGAGATGAAATAAAACAGTGCAACTGCAAATCCAATTTTCTTTGAGCAGAACATAAAAAACACAATACAAATATAAAGTCAACTCAACTGTCAGTGTCAAGTCAAATCAAACACTCAAATGTCAAACAGTTGATTTTGAGCTTTTTTTACCATGAAGTTATAGGATAGGTAAAGAGCTTTTACCCTATAATTTCATGGGTTGAGGTTGAGGTTGAAACTCTGAAATCATTTAATTTCCTTCTATGCACAAATTATGTAGAGATCGGGGATGCATGGTTGTATGTTCCGTGGTTTATGCTATGCTATACAATTTCTAGCTTGGCAACACCATAATTTCATTTTGACAGTTCACATAACCGTACCGAAAAGGTGCGTTTGTAAAATATGGTAAACTATTTTTGATTTTTTGTAGCCGATGTTTAAAAATATGGTATCATTTGTCATTTGTCAGTCCATTACAAAGAAAAAAATTGAAAACGTAGGTATTACGTTTTAATAAAGTACCTACCTAGAAAAAATATGAAATATCCACCAAAAAAATGCATCTTGAAGAGATAGGCAGTGCTTGTATGGAAAAAGTTTTCCAAACTGCATTGGAATCTGTCATCTTGCATTTTTTCGCAACTGTACCCAAAATAAAATTACCTACCACCACCAGTAACCGTTTCGGACAAAAAATATCATTAGCATTGGAGAAAAGCGTTATTACATTGAAAACCTATTTATTATAATTGAATTAGTGAACGTATCCATAAAATTGTTTAGGTAAAATGGCTGTCGAAAAACTGTACGAAAGTGAAAATTATATTGTAGTCAATAAGCCTTATGATATGTACATAAATTCTGATGATGAAAACGAAAAGGTAAGCCTAATCCAATTACTGGATAATCTTCATTGGTTGTTACAGTTTTGTTTATTTTGATTTCGAGGTTATCCAGGTAAAACAATACTATAGTGATGTGGTGATTTACCATGTATGGTACGATTGAAAGTACACATATTCGTTAGTCGAGTTGAATCTATTCGATGTTAATCTACTTGATATAGTTTAGTTAGGCTTAGTTTTGGATTAGAATAGTATGATTGATAATGCGGAACTAAAGTCAATTTCAGGATGTTTTGCCGTTAACAACTTATGCTATGTGATTTAGCACATCGAGCTGGAGTTTCGAAATTGATAGGCTTTTTAAGTTCCTTTTGTTACGCTCGTGAGCCGCAATTGATTATTTTATTTCAGAACACAGTAACATACCATATAGCACAGCACGACTCCCACCTTTCGACGTCAACCCATCCCCTCCACTTCATCCAGCGACTCGACTATGCGACGAGCGGAGTTTTGTGCATCGCTAAAAATAAGAGCGTGGCCGCGCGAGCGTGCAAGCTGTTTGAGGGAAGACAGACAAAGAAGTATTACTTGGCTGTCGTGAGAGGACACGTGGGGTTCGAGTTGGGGGATATCAACTATGATGTTGGTAAGAATACATAGCTTTCTTTAAGGAACTACTGTACAAACGACAGGAAAAGACGACTTATATGCTGTATTCTTCTGTTCATCGTTTTTATTTAGGGGAATTTACGCCCTGACAATGGCCAAAACTAGTTTACCCCAAGAAGGAAAAAACAAAACATGTTTCTTCTTTTATTTCCCCAGGGATCGACCCGCTGACAGCCCAGTCTAGCCACCGGATGCTTGCGATCACCAGCAACAGCATGCTTAGTGAGCAAACACGGTCAGCGCACAGCCGGATATTGGTCTTAGAGACCGGGTACTACGGATCTGACCCTGCTACTGTGGTGCTGTTAAAGCCTATCACAGGTAATTTTAAATCACATTTAAAATGACAAAGGTTTCTTTGAATCTTTTAAGGAGCCACACCCTTACTCCAAAAGCGGCAAGCACGACAAACGTAAATAGCTACGCGTCCGCGTTACGGAGTCAAGCAACATTGAGCCTTACGCAATGAATATAAAGTATAATTTGGTTTGTCATAGAAATAGAACGACGCTAGTTAATAGATTCAGGTGTTACTTTGCGGAAGTCAAAGTTACATACTACATGATTTGAATTACTTTGTGCAATTCCGCCACCAGTTAGTTCATGCAAACTATTGCCGGCCGGCGCCCACCCACTACTGTTAGTCCCAGCATACCTGCCACCAACAGCCCGTGTGCACCCGCCACCAACAGCTGATGCATGCTCCCTCCGATACTGCTGCATCCGCTGCGGCTGCAGCAATATCGGACACCGCATACGCGACACGTGTTTCGCCTCTCCACGAGGCATCTTCAGGCACCAAACAAGTTGTTGATCGTTCGGCAGTCAAGCGTCGAATGATAAAACTACACCGTATTGCCATCCTTTTATACTATTAGAGAAGAGGGTGGGGGAGCGGAGTTGCCCGAACTTTCTTTAGTAAAAATATTTAATAAAGGGGAATTATTTACCTGAAGCTGTTTATTTATTAATTGAATATTAGATTTTTTAAATTTATTTATTTCTAGTTGCTCCCAAATACTCAATTTTAACCCTTTTTCTTCGGTGTGTAATATTTTGTACGTATTATTTGATGATAAATTATGATTTTTATCAAGAAGGTGTTCTGCAAAATTTGACCTTTCTGGGTGTTTGTTCTTATACGCATTTATGTGTTCATTATATCGCGTTTTAAAATTACGGCCGGTTTGTCCAATATAAACTTGTTGACAATCATCGCAAGTTAATTTGTATATACCAGATTTTTTGTCTGACTCAATTTTATCTTTTACGTTACAAAGAGATCTTAACGAATTTTTTGTTTTTAAGGCTACGAATACCTTATTATTTCTGAATATTTTAGACACTTTATCTGTAATTTTACCTAAATATGTTAAACTTGCTGTATATTTAGATTTTATATTTTGTGGTACTGCATATAAAAGTGGTTTAATCATATTGTCTTTTCTTACGTATAATGTTATCTATTAATTGTGTATTGTAACCATTCGACTTAGCTATTTGATATATAATGTTCAGTTCTTTATTATAATTACTTTTGCTTAGAGGAACCGTCATTAATCTATGTATCATTGACTGGTATTTATCGTAAGCCAACACATACAGATACAACAATCCCTGCGTCATCTAATCATCCATGGCAACATAAACTAGCTGCATACCAGTCAATGATACATAGATTAATGACGGTTCCTCTAAGCAAAAGTAATTATAATAAAGAACTGAACATTATATATCAAATAGCTAAGTCGAATGGTTACAATACACAATTAATAGATAACATTATACGTAAGAAAAGACAATATGATTAAACTACTTTTATATGCAGTACCACAAAATATAAAATCTAAATATACAGCAAGTTTAACATATTTAGGTAAAATTACAGATAAAGTGTCTAAAATATTCAGAAATAATAAGGTATTCGTAGCCTTAAAAACAAAAAATTCGTTAAGATCTCTTTGTAACGTAAAAGATAAAATTGAGTCAGACAAAAAATCTGGTATATACAAATTAACTTGCGATGATTGTCAACAAGTTTATATTGGACAAACCGGCCGTAATTTTAAAACTCGATATAATGAACACATAAATGCGTATAAGAACAAACACCCAGAAAGGTCAAATTTTGCAGAACACCTTCTTGATAAAAATCATAATTTATCATCAAATAATACGTACAAAATATTACACACCGAAGAAAAAGGGTTAAAATTGAGTATTTGGGAGCAACAAGAAATAAATAAATTTAAAAAATCTAATATTCAATTAATAAATAAACAGCTTGAGGTAAATAATTCCCCTTTATTAAATATTTTTACTAAAGAAAGTTCGGGCAACTCCGCTCCCCCACCCTCTTCTCTAATAGTATAAAAGGATGGCAATACGGTGTAGTTTTATCATTCGACGCTTGACTGCCGAACGATCAACAACTTGTTTGGTGCCTGAAGATGCCTCGTGGAGAGGCGAAACACGTGTCGCGTATGCGGTGTCCGATATTGCTGCAGCCGCAGCGGATGCAGCAGTATCGGAGGGAGCATGCATCAGCTGTTGGTGGCGGGTGCACACGGGCTGTTGGTGGCAGGTATGCTGGGACTAACAGTAGTGGGTGGGCGCCGGCCGGCAATAGTTTGCATGAACTAACTGGTGGCGGAATTGCACAAAGTAATTCAAATCATGTAGTATAGAACGACGCTATTTGACGACTACTCTGTTATTTCATGGATATCCTTAATTATCTGTCTGCAATAATAATTTGTGCTCTGTTACATGCAGGCTGCTTCTAATCGGTCGCTTTGAAAGCTTCAGCCTATGTCCAGCAGTAGATTTCGTGTGGCTAACTCACGCCAAAAGTAGTCGTTACACTCGCAATGCATGGTTGAACTTTGCAGGGCGGCGGCACCAGCTCCGAGTCCACTGCCAAGCCATCGGACACACGATCCTTGGCGACTACACGTACAGCAACCGACAGGACAGCGCGCCTCACAGGATGTTTCTACATTCTGCTAGGTAAAGTATAATAATAATGTAGAGAAGTTTTTGTTAAATCTTTTTTAGCAGACTTCGTGCGACTGAAATGGTAATGTTTACATTTCTATACTCTCGGTTTCACGGGGAATCTGGGACTTAGTTAAAGCGATGGTAGCCACGTCTGTTTATTCTAGCTGTGCGTCTCTGATGCACGAGTTTTATCCTCACTAAGCGTGACTTTTTTTCGAATATTTATCGGAGATTTTTTCAAACCTTAAAACTTTAATTACATTAAGAACATAAATAACATTAATAAACTATGACTAAACTAAATATAACTATGAATATAAAACTAAACTAGATATTAGTACTATAAATAACATCAAATGATATAAAAAATTGAGCCGAAATCGCTGCGCTCGAAGGGTAGGGTACTCAAGAGACTGGCGGCATTTCCGCGCTGAATGGCCAAGCTCAGCCTTTGGCCAAAATGTGCACCATCCCTTGGATCCCCTGACATTCGATATTTCGTGACTTGTTTGTACTTATATCCGGTTATTTTCAACTACCACCACTTGCTGCCGATGAACGAACATCGTGAGGAAACGTGCACACTAGTTGACTAGTATGTCATAATGACTGTTGTAACTAGGTTAAGGTCATTAAGCTACGTGAGATGTTATAAGACAGCTTGATAAATCTGACAAGTTTTAACTATAACCACATTAGATAAGAAGATAACGTTTGTCGCGATATTCTTGCTAGTGAAAGCAACGCCTTAAGTCATGGATGAGCTTTATCTACCAGTCAAACCAAGAATGATGCCGAAAAACAAAACAACTTGTGCTATTGTTTCAGGTTGGTGCTCCCTCTGCCTACCGAGCCTCTCGACATCCAGACGTCGGAGCCCTTCTTTTCTGACAAGGCATTTGTTAAACAATGGAAGTCAGAGGACATCTTCAATAAGTACCGCAGCAAGGAGACGCTGCGAGCCGCCTGTGATGTCATCGATCGCAACTATGTCATCGGCGTCCAGTATAAGTCTTTTAGTTGCTAAATTAAAACGTACTACTATTTTAGACGTGTTTTCTTTTGGGATTCCTTTCCTGCTATTTAAAAAACATTCCATTTTGACATAAGGGGCGCGAAGTTAAGATATTAATGTGAAGCTACGCAGTAAGGTTAAGTGTAGTGATGCATTTTTTATACTCGTCTAAAGCATTGACTCATCGCACGCAACGCCTTTGAATACGATTTTAGTCGATTTTCGTTTTAGTCACCTTAACATCACTAATAAAATAATAGCAACACCTTTCACTTTGCTTCTGTCACTAGTGTCACTTCACTTGCAGTCAACCTGTCACATGCCTGTCACAAAGGGATAAAAAAAAAGTGGACGCTAAGGCTACGAAATGCTATGCGTTGTTTGAACAATACGAAAATCATTAAAAGAAGCAGTAAATATTTTTTTTAAATTAAATGAGAACCACAGAAATGATATGAAATAACTGAAACTTTTAAACGATGGAGGGCTTATGTACGGCTTGTCTGTGCGTCGGCAGAAATTTGAATTATATTGAAGACTCTGCTGCTTTCAATCTTTATTTACAAATGCTGAATGAAATACCTGTAAGTGCTCCCTACTTTATTGCACTTAAGATCGTTTAAATACAGTATGATTTACAAAGAACTTATTTGAAGTGATCGGAGTAGGTAGAGCGAATTGGGGTTCAATGATCTCAACCGTATATGTTAATATGGACATGCCATTGGAAAAACGGAATGATAAAAATTTCGAATAAGGACGGTTGATTTAAGGCTTTTCTGGCAGCAATTATTTTCTGGCGCTCCGCCGGCCCCTATTGCGGAACGCTCGTTTCGCTCGCTCGGCTCGCGCGCTTTGGGGTCGCAGTTCTTACATAACCTAACATAACTTTTGTAACAGCAACTACTTTTTGTTGCTAAAACTTCGTCAGGCCGTAATAAATTGCGTTTTGACAATAAAATATCAACCTCCAACTCAACCGTCCTTATTGGAAAGTTTATCCACTGGAACTTTTAAAGTACTTTGTCTTTTTTTCGGAATTTCAATGAATTTTAGACAGTGTTTCACAAGTTAACATCAACTTATTTTCTCGTGGGAAACGTGTTTTCCTGCGATAAATTACCTATAGCACATACCTATTCCTACATAGAATAAATGAAACTTACAATAACTACACATGCATACTTACTACAATATATATACTTACATATATTAATATACACGATCACATTTAATATTAATATAAACCAACCAAAAAAAAAATACATTCATAAATATACAAGATCACATTATACAATATTTAACAAAAACCCTGTCCGATCCTTGTAGGAGCAACTCATACCTTAATTATGAACAACTTTTCCTATGGAACCAATGCTTGAAACTCGATAAAAAATTAACATTTTCATACAAAAGTGTTTGGCCAGCTCAGCAATTTGTATGAAAATGTCGAATTTTTTTTCTATGTACAGGTTCAATTTAGACCCTTTAAGGGTTGCGCTTAAAGTATTGTATAAGTAAGGGATATGTAATTATTAATTTTCAGACGTACCCGCCATCTCAGGTGTACATCCGTGTCTGCTGGGAGTGTAAAGCAGTGCTGCGCCGGTTCCAACAGTTCAGGGTTCAAGTGCGGCAGTCCTTCCTCGCTCTCACACAACTGCATGAAGTTAGTTCAATTCAATTCAAATGTCTTTATTATCATAGGATATTTATAATATCTCTGAATAATCGTCACTTTGTTTTATTGCACAATTGTTGTCGTCAAATGAATACTTACACATTGTTTTTGGGGTAATTCACGTATTACGTAAGACAGAAGGGGGGGGGGTCATACAATGAGAAAATGGTTTAAATACTAATGACAGATATAGTGAGTCATATTAAGCATGCATTACCGCATTTTTATTTATTTATTTATTTATAGCTTCATTCCAGGTACAATACAGTAAATAATAATTTATCCATATTTATGAAAAATTACCCTTTCCCTGGATTGTCTTTTCCGACATAAGCCTCCTCCAAGACTTTCCAACTATCTCTTTCCCTTGCCACTCTTGGCCACGTCTTCCCTGCCACCTCTTTTATCTCATCCTCCCATCTCCTTATTTGTCTCCCTCTTTTCCTTTTTCCTTCTCTCGGGTACCATGGTGTTATTCTCTCTGTCCATTTATCCTTGCCTTCTCAAAGATTCAAAGATTCAAATGTTTATTCAGTAATTAGACCTTTACAGGCACTTTTACACGTCAATAAGTATAATTTATGTTACGTGTAAAGTATATTAAAATTTAATTTGTTTTTAAAGAAAAGCTACCGATACCAGCGCTTCGTAACGACCACTGCTGAGAAGAAACGCCGAAAGAAACTCATTTTTACAGTATTGGTCGCCTACTCGCCAGAAGGGCTTTGTCATATTATTATAATTGTCTTTTAATTAATAAATACCTATAATATAATACAATGTTGAGTGACACATTATAACATGTAATGCTTGCGAACAAGTAAACAAACATAAATTGCGTAATAAAAAATATTAAGTAGTCATAAAAAAAGCGATCATATGTCCTGTCCATTTCCATTTCATTTTTCTTATTGTTGTAGTGATCCCTATTACTTTTGTCCTTTTCCTAATTTTTGTCAGTCTTATCCTGTCTTTTAGTTTTAGGTTAAGCATACTTCTCTCCATGTTGTTTTGGCATACTTCCAGCTTTTTGAGGTTGTTTTTTGTTAGTGACCATGTTTGGCAGCCGTAGGATAGGCATGGAAGTATGCAGGAGTTAAATTCAATCCAATTCCAATTACCGCATTGGTGTTTGTTAAACGGATGAATAAAACATGACAAGGGAGGGTTCAAAACGCGTGACGTTATATGTTTCCACACATAAACATATAACGTCAGGACACTAGTTTTCTATTTAAATAAATAAAATAAACAATTAGCTACTTTCTAAAAAATCAATGAAAACTAAAAACACATGAACAGAGTGCCTTCCCCTTAATAGAGACAGTAAGAAAAGTGCCGATGGACACATTCTTATTAAATAAGTATTTTATAAAACTAGGTCAATGATAAATTACTCATTCGTCTGAGTTTAGGCTAGATCGTAAACGATTAGCGTATTTATTAAGAAAATATTATTAAGTAAACAAACAGAAAAAAAAAGCTTTCTAAAAAGTCAAATCAGATAACATTCTCTATAAGATTTGTATCAAATATATTTGTATGTAATATTTTTCGCGTAAAATATGATTGGGCTCTATGTGCTATGTTTCCTTTGCGCTAAAAAAAGCGAGAAAAGAGTTAATTTTTTTTCTAATTTTGTAATGATTGATTGAAACTCGTTGCAGTAAACATAAATTGCTTTCAGTACATATTTCTTAAATTATTTCCTTACATTTATTGAGAAAAGCACTATACATGCCTCGGCGGGAATGGGATTGCCGGACTCTTAATTATTTTTAAGACCTCGCTGGCGCTAGGCTTTGAAAACTACTAGTCCGGCAGTGCTATACTTTCCGTCCTCTGCAGTAATGTTCTATAAATTTTGATGATGATGATGGACTTCCAGGGCAGCCTGCAGGGCATCGCGCAGCCGCCGCGGCTCGAGGTGCACGCCGTCACGTGCATCTCCATCCCGTACGATGACGTGGTGCCCAAGCCGGAGCCCGGGTCAGGTGCGTGGACTACTCAATATAATCAGCTTTCCAACAAGTAAATATAATAAATAAATATATAAGGACAAATAACACTGATTGAGCTAGCCCCAAAGTAAGTTCGAGACCTGTGTTATGGGATACTAACTCAACGATACTATATTTTATAACATATACATATATAGATAAACATCCAAGACCCAGGACAATTTGAAAAAGACCATTTTCCAACTTGTTCTGACCGGGGATCGAACCCGGGACCTCTAGGTGGCGGACAAGTCAAATCAGACACTTTAGAACTAAACGTTAAAACAAAAATTATCTATGGAAATTGTATGACATAAGCAACCGTGACGTTTCCAAGCTTTCCAACAAGTCAAATCAGACACTTTAGAACTAAACGTTAAAACAAAAATTATCTATGGAAATTGTATGACATAAGCAACCGTGACGTCTCCAAGCTTTCCAACAAGTCAAATCAGACACTTTAGAACTAAACGTTAAAACAAAAATTATCTATGGAAATTGTATGATATAAGCAACCGTGACGTCTTCAAGCTTTCCAACAAGTCAAATCAGACACTTTAGAACTGAACGTTAAAACAAAAATTATCTATGGAAATTGTATGACATAAGCAACCGTGACGTCTCCAAGCTTTCCAACAAGTCAAATCAGACACTTTAGAACTGAACGTTAAAACAAAAATTATCTATGGAAATTGTATGACATAAGCAACCGTGACGTCTCCAAGCTTTCCAACAAGTCAAATCAGACACTTTAGAACTAAACGTTAAAACAAAAATTATCTATGGAAATTGTATGACATAAGCAACCGTGACGTCTTTAAGCCGGATCAGGTGCGTGGACTAAATAAAATGGAACGAGTGAGCTAAATTCTCCAAGTTTACTAAAACAATCCCGCAAATAAACAACTAAATATCTGGCTAACAATATACATGTAATTAAAACCCTGTCCGATCCTTGTAGGAGCAATTCAGACCGTCAATATGAACAACTTTTCCTATGGGACCAACACTTGAAACTCGAAGAAAAATCGTCATTTTCATACAAATTTCTGGGCCTTCCGAACACTTTTGTATGAAAATGTTGATTTCTTTTTGAGTTTCAAGCAATTGTCCCATAGGAAAAGTTGTTCATATTGACGGTCGGAGTTGCTCCTACAAGGATCGGACAGGGTTTTTGTTACATATTGTATAAGACGGTGACTTTTAGTAGTTAGAACTGATGTACATTATAAAATGCAATAAATGATTTAAATTTGATTGAATTGGGGTCGCCGCCCCTCCTTACACTCGCCCCGATGATGATCGTCTAAACGGATCGAAACTAGTCGGCCTTTTCCGACAACACTACGTGAGTAAAACCGTATTATTTAGTATTTCTTTACGCGAATGGCAAACCTACTGCTGTGGAGCCCCTTGACGGAAGAACCTGGCAACCATCCGCCTATCTCCATCACGTGACTGATCCGTGCGTCAACAAGCGCGGATCCAGCCCTCAAAGAAGGTTGTGGTCACAGCTACTAGAAAATCGGCTAAGTACGAGTCGGAGCTCGGAGCATGAACATGCTCATTAACAATCATGCAAGTCGTTTATGAACTTTTGAATTAGATTATTTCCTTTTTTCTGAGCATCAGGACTTTGGCCTTAGGCATGGAAATAAACTAAGGAGGAAGTCGGACCCGATTTCTTAAAATTAAATAGTCAGTTTCGATCCAAACCTATTTCAATCAATAACTTATATTTTTTTCTTTTTTTCTAGTAGCCAGTAAGCCAATATAGGGACACTAGACTGGGTAAATAGGTATCTTGAAAAATTGGGCGCTTTTTTACAGTAGTGTGCGCTTTTTCCGTGGCACGTCGCGGTTTTCGAGCGACCACTTCTGGCAACCCTGGCCACGCACCCCTCGCTATACGCGGCTCAGAAGTTTAAGTTGTCAAAAATGTGACATAAGTCATAACATGTCAGCATATCGTCTATGGCTCTTTGCTGCGTTCCGAATCACGCACGTTTCATGATTCATTGTGTTTTTTAAATTTTATTAAGGCATATCGTTTATTATCATCAGCCTATCGATCTCAATAGACCGTAAAAGTGTGACGTCACAAGTCTATTAAGGTTGTGGGCATGCCCATCGTGCCCACAACGGTGGATCCGCCCTTGTGCGTCAACTCGTGAACGGATGCTGTCGGGAGGGACTGGTCAGCTCGGAGTCGATTTTTTGACTACTTAGTATTTCTTCTTATTACGTAATTTATGTTTGTTAACTCGTTCGCAAGCATTACATGTCATAATGTATCAACATTGTATTATATTAAAAGTATTTATTATTTTAAAAAGACATCATAATAACATGACAAAGCCCTGCTGGCCAGTAGGTGACCAATACTGTAAAAATGAGTTTCTTTCAGCGTTTCTTCTCAGCAGTGGTCGTCACGAAGCGCTGGTATCGGTAGCTTTTCTTTAAAACAAATTCAATTTCAATTTAAACTACACGTAACGTAAATTATACTTATTGACGTGTAAAAGTGCCTGTAAAGGTCTAATTACTGAATAAACATTTGAATTTTTAATTTGAATTTGAATTTTATCAGCTGTGGCCCGCCAATGAAGCTCGGTCTACTCCGTAATGCGCACATACTATTGGTCAATTTTGTTCCCTCTACCTTTACCCCTGACATATTGTGGCAGAGCCACGCTACCGGCAAAACTCTGTTTCGCTAGTAGCATGAAAGGGCCGGCTCGTCCGGGGAAGTACCGCACTCTCACAGAAAATGGACGTCTGAGTAGAAGCGTCACCGCTTCTATGCTTCGTTCGGTGAGTGAGAGCCGGAGGACCAACTCCCCTCCTACCCCTCCCCCCTCCCCTTCCTGAAAGGCCGGCGACGTTCCTGTTACACCCCTAATGTTGCAGTTGTCCATGGGCAGCGGTGATCACTTATCATCAGATGACCCGCTTATTCGTTTGCCGCCCTATGACATAAAAAAAAAATGTTAAATTAAAATCTAATACATATATTCGTCATCGATATTTCAATCAGATCACTGCATTTTCATTTATCACCAAAAATCATCATCATTAACGGCAGATCACAAAGGCACTGAAAATCAAAAGTGTCTACAAGCGCCGATACAGAATTGTCATTCAAAGATTCAAAGATTCAAATGTTTATTCAGTAATTAGACCTTTACAGGCACTTTTACACGTCAACAAGTATAATTTATGTTACGTGTAAAGTATGTTAAAATTTAATTTATTTTGAAAGAAAAGCTACCTATACCAGCGCTTCGTAACGACCACTGCTGAGAAGAAACGCCGAAAGAAACTCATTTTCACAGTATTGGTCGCCTACTCGCCAGAAGGGCTTTGTCATATCATTATAATTGTCTTTTAATTAATAAATACTTATAATATAATACAATGTTGACACATTATAACATGTAATGCTTGCGAACAAGTAAACAAACATAAATTGCGTAATAAAAAATATTAAGTAGTTAAAAAAGCGAAGCCGAGCTGACCAGTCCCTCCCGGCAGCACCCGTTCACGAGTTGACGCACGGATCAGCCATCGTTAAACTCAACCATATTAGAGGGCATCCAACGACCCGACCAGCGACGCCACCACCGGATTGGACATTTTAGTGAGCATGAAAAACCCGAACTCGCAGACCTTGTCAAGAAAAATATTTGTTGTATTCTCTTACAGAATCAGAGAAACAAGAGATAGAAGTGACGGTGGAAGTGAAGACTGAGCCGGAGGAGGGCGCGGGGCACTGCGAGGAGACGTTCGCGAATGACTTCCAGGTCGAACCGGAGGATGTTGGTATCACTAAGGTGGGCAACTTTGTTTGTAGAACATTAATACACAATAATTGGCCAAGTGCGTGTCGGGCCACGCGCAGTGTAGGGTTCCGTAGTTACGATTACCAACTTTGAGTTCATGCCACTAAAACCGTCTAAAAACAAATTTTTTATTGAATATTAAATTTTACTTTTCCGAGTATATTTTATAAGTCGATCGCTTATAACTTTTTAATTTGTAAACCCTTCTTAACTGCGATAGTTTCCTTTAAATTTCGTTATATATACTATAGCTGTGAATTTTTTCACGTGTCCATATATAGCCGTTAAGCTGATAGAGGGGGGGGGGGACACTTGACTCTAACAAAAATGTTTACTTTAAAACCAAATATTTCAAAAGCGGAAGCCTAAATCGAAAAACGGTGTTTACAAGCTGTAACATTTTTGAAAGACCTATTTAATGATACCCCACATGATTGGTTATTCGAGAAAAAAGAAATACTTTTCACTTTACTGTATTGACTTTTCAATTTACTTGTATGGGAGCTACCCTAAAAAAATGTTTTTTCAATATTTTATTTACCACTTTTTCCGCATACTTAAAACACATATCCATGCCAAATCACAGATTTCTAGTACCTATAGTCGCTGAGTAAAACCACGGACGGACAGACAGACATGGCGAAACTATAAGGGTTCCCTGTTTACTACGGAACCCCAAAAATCGGCTAATGGGTTGGAGAGATCACATTTTTTAGCTTGTCTTTCCTAAGTCGCCTTCTACGACTTCCACGGGAAGACTTGGAGTGGAATTCTACTCTGTCGGAAACCACACGAAAATCAAAAGTTTTAAAATCATTTATTTATCTTTAGATATTTGCCATCATCATCCTCCCGTATTCCCGGTTGCATCCTCAGCAGTAACGCTTCAGAGCCCGGGGTCCGCTACCTAACCAAGGAGATTTGACGAGGTTACTGGTTTTTACACAGAGCGACTGCCGTCTGACCTCCGCAACCCAAAAGGCAAACCAGGAACCAATCCTTGGATAGTTTGATGATTAAACGCTAGGTGGCGTTCGGGACCCACAGTTTTACGTGCCTTCCGAAACACGGAATCATCTTTCTTTTCGAATAATCGGGCGATTCAAGCCAGCAATATCCTATCCAGACTGGAAACAACTTTTCACCAAGTATGCTTCCCAGTTGGAATCGAACCCATGACCTCCGGGTCACAAGGCGAACGCCTTGACCACTGGACCACGGAGGCAGTCAATCTTTAGATATTTGTATCACTTGATAATTGACAATATTTCTTTCGATTTCATAAAAGTTGTTGACGTCAGAGCATTTACTTACATCAAGTTTAAAATACAATGTGTATTTTTATACTTGATCAAACGAAGTGTGCGGTTATTAGACGAAATATTATCATGTCAGTTATTTAAAAAACTACAGGCATTTTAATTTTTTTATTAACGCTTTGACCGCGAACGTCGGATTTATCCGACAAACATTGTCGAGTCCATTCAGCGAGCGTCGGATATTTAGGACAAAAAAAAAAAACGCTCGTATTGCACATAACTGAAGTATTCACATCCCTTTTTAGTTGTAGGTATTTATTTTAGATTTACTACCCCTCGCACTGGGGGCACGACAACTGATATAAAGTCTCGCGGTGAAAGGGTTAATTATTTTTTAACTAAATTTCTGTTTGGTATTTTTAGTTATTTTTCACTTTCTCAGTTCTTTTAACTTTGTAGCTTTCAAATGAGAACACTTTGAAGAAAATACACCGTTTACTAAAGACGAAGTGGTAGCTAAAGTGGCGCCCTCATTTGAAATAAATTGTTTAAAACTCAATATGGTGATAATTAAAAATTTGATTTGTATAAATGTCAAGAAAGACGTTCAAACTATTTTATGAATAACCTTTGAAATTATTACTAATAGTCCGTCTAGTTTTAAAACTGTTTTTCGCCAAAAGTGGCCACTTTTGGCGAAAAACAGTTTTAATACAAGACGGACTACAAATATTACTTTCATAGGTTATTCATAAAATAGTTTAAAGGTAAACTTTCTAGACATTTATACAAATCAAATTTTTAATTATCACCATATTTAGTTTTAAACCATTTATTTCAAATGATGGCGCCACTTTAGCTACCACTTCGTCTTAAAGAGAAAAAAAAATAAGAACCGAAACACGACATTTAGAATTAAAAAAATAAAAGTGTTAATAACGATTTTTTTTCCGGTTTTTTTATCGATAATATTTCAACAAATATCAGCACATTTCGTTGGATCAAGTATAAAATACACAGATTATGTTAGTTCATAGAGGTTGTTATTTAAGTATCCTTGTTTCAGACGAAAGAAAAAACCAAAAAGTTAAAAGTCAAGAAACAGAAAACTGAGAAAACAGACAAGAAAAAAGTGCGCAAACGGAAGAGGAAAAAATCCATGTCTTCCGAATCCATAGACGATTTAGATGTAGGCATAGACTGTGATACAGGCGTAGAGAATGGAGACGTGGAGGGAGAATCGTTAGGGGAGGGTAAAGAGGGGTTTGAGCCTAAATTGGAGGAACAGGAAAAAGAGGAAGTTAGTGAGAGAGTGAGTGGAGAGGAGAAAGAAGTGGTCGAAGAGAAAGTTAGTCAGGTAAGTGTTTTGTCCTTTTAAATATTCTGTTTTCTGTTGTAATATGGGTGACAACAGGTTTAGAAAAGTTTAATTGTATTTAGTCCGTTTTTTAGATTATCCAAAAATAATGGACCAATATATCTCAGTTTGTTAAAAAAGTAAAAATTCACAAAGATACGAAGCATCAAAGTTCCGGAGTGGGGGCTTGCGACGTCACCTCCATGTAAAAATCGTACGTAGCCGTGACGTCATGCGAATTTCAATGCGCTGTATCTTTGTCACTTTTTTTGTTTCTCAGAGAAAAGAAAAAATACGTGTACCATATTTTTTACTAATCTAACCGGTGCGCTAAAAATATTTTTCCGTTCGTCATGCCGTTGAGAAAGGAGAAGACTCCATTCTTCTCTTCTTTTTGCAATTTACTTTTGGTGATGCATACATGGTAGGAAGAAAACTGGGACTTTATTGATACCTTGAAATCCTAAATCCATAATGAAAAATTCACTTTAGAATTACAACATTTTTCCGAAATCTGACAGACATATACCTACTGAAGCGTTCCGTCGCTCTCTCTCGCTCTAGCGAATGACGGTTCTGAGCGACAGAAAAGGACAGCAGTATGCAAAAGGTTACGTGCTGACAGATGTGGCTCAACACTAAATTTCAGTGTTTTTGGCGGGAATTCAAGGGGTTCAGTTGGAGTTTGCTTTAAATTATTTTGCAAATTGATTCTAGTGGACTTTATAATATGAAATCGGTGTAGTTTAGTGTTATAAATGCTCATGCTCATGGACAATATGTGAAATGGTTAAAGTGGACACTCATAGTGCGGCTGTAGTGATATTTATTTGCGGACTGTGGTGCGCGTCTTTAGGCGCCGTCCGCCACTCGATCAGCTATGAAAACCAGTGGGCTCGTATATTTGTCGCCAGAAGCTCACTTGAAGCAATCAAAGGACCTACACCAACCTTTGATTGTATAGTTAGGGTTAGGTAGGGTTAAAACTAAAGAAGTGAATAACTCAGCATAACATTTATTTAATTGTATTATCAGCGTTAGTGAATAAATAAAGATGGCTCTAAAGGACTAGTATCCAGAGTCGTAAAATAATTATAAAAAAATAAATAAAAATAAAGCGTTTTCTTTTATACAACGTGTAACAAAAAATGATATTTTGTCGATTTGAAAATAATTTTTATTTTTTGCGAGCTTTGTAACGCATGGTAACGCCATCTAGCGATTGTGTTTCGCTAGGCTTGTAACAATGTATGAAGTTAGCAATCTTTCCTTCCTGCAATTATCTATAGTGTTACGAAAAGGGAGTATCTACCCGATAGGTATAGTCGTATTTTTAATTAGACGAAGTCAACTGACGTTTACTGTGTTGTCAGTTTTTGATGAAATAAAAATAGTGTTGTGACAAAGTGAATGATTGAAAAAACTCCTGAATGAATGAAATTGCCTCGATTGTCTAGTGAATAGTAGTGAGCCGAACTGCCGATATCAGGTACGGGGTTCAAATTTTCGACGACTATGTTCCTATAGTATCTACCTATACTGAATACAGTGTTTTAAACATTAATGAAAACATTGCGAGGAAATTTGTAAGACTGTCCTATTTTCAATACATCATGCAGTTGAAACTATAGATATATAAAATATAACAATTATAGGTAGGTAATGAAAATAAATAATAAATAAACCTCGCTTATTACATTTGTTCATTCATCTAATTGAACGAGAACTGAACGCATCACTATTACTTTAAATATGGCAACTTTATTTAACAAAGTGACATTAGCTACTGTCAGTTAGCTTCGTCTAATTAAAAATACGACTATAGTAAACTTACTAATCAATGTGAACAACTTTTACTACGGGACTATCACAGAAATCGCAAAAAAATGGCAGCTCCATACAAAATTTTATACTTACCATGCCAAAATGTATGTATGAGATGGAGCTGCAATTTTGTTTTGTGATTTCAGGGATGATGGTCCCATAGTAAAAGTTGTTCACATTGATTAGTATGTGTACTCCCTTTCGGATTTATACCCCCTTTTTATTACACGTCACGTCTTTATATCTTCTAAACTATCAATGATTATTTAAGAGATAAAAACGCGTGGATACTTCCTAAACATTTTCCATTACACTCCACACATGAAACATAAATAGCTGCATTTTCTGTTACCATAATAAGCTTACTGTAAAAACATGTAAATGCTCTGCGATCAATAAGTGACCAACATATAATTAATATTTTCTCTTGACAAGGTCTGCGAGTTCGGGTTTTTCATGCTCACTAAAATGTCCAATCCGGTGGTGGCGTCGCTGGTCGGGTCGTTGGATTTCCTATAATATGGTTGAGTTTAACGATGGCTGATTCGTGCGTCAACTCGTGAACGGGTGCTGCCGGGAGGGACTGGTCAGCTCGGCTTCGCTTTTTTTTGACTACTTAATATTTTTTACTACGCAATTTATGTTTGTTAACTCGTTCGCAAGCATTACATGTTATAATGTGTCAACATTGTATTATATTATAAGTATTTATTAATTAAAAGACAATTATAATAATATGACAAAGCCCTTCTGGCGAGTAGGCGACCAATACTGTGAAAATGAGTTTTTTTAGAGATAGTCGAACATACAAACACAATTTCACACAATTAACTGTTCGTAAATATACCTAAGACGCCGACAGAAATAGCTTTAGCAAAAAATTAATAAACATTAGTTATTCTTCGAAACATATGTTAAAATATGGACGTCACATTTTATATTTATTTATTGTATTAATCATATTTTCTTTCCTTCCGACGACCTCTGTGGCCCGTGGTTGTCATGCCGGGCAGTCACGGGTTTGATCCCCGGTCAGGGCAAGTTGGAAAATGGCCTTATCTATATATGTATTTGTTATAAAATATAGTACCGTTGAGTTAGTATCCCATAACACAAGTTTCGAACATACTTTGGGGCTAGCTCAATCAGTGTTATTTGACCGTATATATTTATTTGTTTGTTTGTTTGTAATAACTTTATTGTACAAAAAAAAAATACATTAAAAAGATAATCTACGAAAGAGCAATTATACAAAGGCCGACTTATCCCATGTAGGGATCTCTTCCAGCCAACCTGCGATAGATTGAGAGGATATACGTTTATTCTTCTATGGACAAAGAAAGATTGAAATAAAGCATATTTATTTTATATCCAATTACTTTAAGCAGACACAGCCACGTATGAAGAATCATAATGTATTTTTAGTTGTGGCAGAGCCACGCTACCGGCAAAACTTTGTTTTGCCGGTAGCGTGAATGGGCCGGTTCGTCCGGGGACGTACCACACTCTCACCGAAAATCGACGTCTGAGTAGTAGCGTCAACGCTTCTATGCTTCATTCGGTGAGTGAGAGAGCCGAAGCGCAGAGCAAAGCATTTTTCTCTGTCAAACTATTATTGACATTGTTCTCTTTGAAATAATATCCAAAATCAATTAACACAATACTTACGCACATATGGCGTATTTCGACTAGGTTATAAGTATTGTGTTAATTGATTTTGAATATTATTTCAAAGACAATGTCGATAATAGTTTGACAGGGAAAAATGTTCTGCGCTGCGCTTCGCCATGTGTGCACCGGCCCAAAAGACAATCTCGCTACGATTCAAACGATTTAACTGGAGCCGCCGCCGCTCTGATCGTCTCGCTCATACTCAAAGATTTTATATCTGTCGTCTCGCTCGCTCACTCCGCGCTCGCACATCAGTACGATGAGTAGTTTCAATGTGAGAGGTCGCGCTTTTGAGCAATTTTATTCAGTCGATGCTTTTGGATACCATCACGTAAACTCAAGTAAGTTTACTAAAATGTAATATATGTTGATATTTCATTGAAACACGAGAGATTGTTATATATGCATGGTAAATTAAGAAACAGAAGTTCTGGATAACCTAGAAATCTCAAATCGATTAATTAATCACAGTGATTTTCTGACAGACGAATGATATTGAACGGAATTATTAAATAATAAAGATTAAGTATTTTAATAAACCAAGGGTATATTGATCGGCACCAAAAAGCTAACCAACTTAATTTTTGCAGACGACATTGTGCTTTTTGCTTCAACTCCTCAAGATCAGCAAAATATGCTCGAAGACTTAATAAGACTTAAGAAGAAATAAGCGGGGCAAGTCTTGAGCTTGGCTCTCTATGAATAGGTCTAAAACGCAAGTTATGACTAACTTACGGTGCTCAGAGTTGGTCATCTACCGAGGAGCAGAAGTCCAAGCTCAAGATTTGCCAAAAAGCGGTGTAGCGAAGTACCTTAGGCGTCACGAGGGTGGATAGAGTGTCGAATACCCAACTCCGAGAGTTGTTGATGTGGGCACAAAGCCGCCAAGTTCAGATGGGATTGGGCAGGCCACTTATGCCCGATGCACCCAGATAGGTGGACCAAAGTTATCCTATATCTTTCCCCATTTCCCAGGCAACGTGTGTGCAAAATTTTATGATGATCGGTTCAGTAGATGAAGCAAGAAAGCGTTATAAACCAAAAAACTCACTTTTCCATTTATTATATTGGAATATTGGGATGGTTCGGGTATGTAGAAAGGATGGATGAAAGGAGATTTACTAAAAAGGGGTCTAAAAAGCGAATGTGAGTGGAAGAGTGGGTCAGGGTCGTCCTGGAAGAACGCACCGCGACCAGATTGCAAACGTCAGAAGTGCCCGTAACCGACTCTCGCTCGCTCTGCCTACCGTTATGGTTCACAGGCGTGATAATAATGTGTGTATGTGTGTTATATTGGGATTGGATGGCCTCCGTGGTCTAGTAGTCAAAGTGTTCGCCTAGTGAGCAAATGGAGGTCATGGATTCGGATCCCACTGGGAAGCATACTTTGAAAAGTTGTTTCCAGTCTGATTAGGATATTGCTGGCTTGAATCACCTGATTATCCGAAAAAAAAGATGATTCCGTGTTTCGGAAAGCACGTATAAACTGCGGGTCTCGAACGCCATCTAGCGTTTGCTCATCAAACTTAGCCAAAGATTGGTTCTGGTTTACCCTTTGGGTTGCGGAGGTTAGAGCCGTCTAACCTCTGCAAGTCGCTCTGTGTAAAAACCAGTAACGTCGTCAAATCACCTTGGTTAGGTAGCGGACCCCGGGCTCTGAAGTGTTACCGCTGAGGATGCAACCGGGAAAAAACGCTCGGATAATAATGATGATGTATGTAATATTGGGATTAGTTAGGATTATCAGAATGTCATCATCATGATCCTTGATCCTCCCACAGTCCTGATCTACTCTCATCCACGTTCGACTTGCGAATTTTCTGTCTTCGACCCATCTTGCTAACAGAATACCTATGCTGCGCCACAGAATAAGTACTAGTACTCACGTACAGAAGTCTTACTTTGAAAATAAATTAAAAGAAATATCTACTCAATGTGGTTAGCGCTATGGTTTAATTTAGCTCGCGTCAGAACTCCTCACCTCTTCGTTTAGATACCTAGACATCCATTGCAACATACGATTCATGTAATTGAATTTTCCCCTTCGAAGTGGTCTCCACGCGCATTGTAATAATGTAGATATATTTCCAATACCTAAACGGGGAGTGACACAGGCATGGCTGCGCTTACTATTCGTAGGCCTCCATTCTGTTAATATTCTACTCTACCTGTCATCACCTCGTCTTGATAGATGTCCTGCCCAACTCTGAGGATTAGGATGTACATACATACATACATATTATCACGTTTCTATCCGTGACGGGGCAGACAGAATACTTTAGGTCTTGCAGCTCTAAGCAGACAGAGCCCAGGGCCGCATGACTTTTAGCGTGATGGTGGGCAATAAGGTGGAAAAAGTAATCGAAATAATGATGGGTTGCTAGCTGCCCAGTCCCTCGATCGGCTTCTAGGATTTGCGCGGGAAGAAAAGCAGCTAGTACATTCTAAGTGTGTCTTTTCTCCCGGACCAGCATGAAAGGTGATTAGAATGTACATAAGCATAATCATATTTTGCTTGTTGTAGGCTGCAACAACAAAATCGAGAACAAAAACCAGAGATGACATTCTAGAAGCCAAAAGAAGAGCCAGCCGATTGCGTTATGAAAAGATAAAAAAAGATTCGAAACTAAATGCATTGTTGAAAGTAAAACAAAAAGAAAACTATGCGAAAAGAAAGAGAGAGAAGCATTTTGGATCTATAAAAGATAAAAATGCAGATGAACAGCAAAGGCAAAGAGAGAAATGGCGTGAACATTCGAGAGCGTATTACCTCAAAAAAAAGCAGACTAAGGCAGAGAATAGAAAATAAATCACCGGCCAAGTGCGAGTCGGTCTCGCGCACGAAGGGTTCCGTACCATTATCTACTGGTGGCTCGTAAGCTGTAGACCTCGCGAGTCACTCCGACCTGTTGAAGTTTATCGGACCAAATAGTTGTTCAGACAAAAATGTTGCGTCCTAATAAGAGTGACAAAAAAGCTATAGGACATTTACATAACTTTTCGAATTGTCTGAAATATGATATTTTTACAAGGTTTTCTTTAGTTTCGCCTGTCCAGTTGTCTGTCGGTCTGTCTGTAATCAAATCTTTCAAGTTAAATTTGACCCACTTCCCGGTTTCCGATTGAGCTGAAATTTTGCACGCATACGTATATCGCGTGACAATGTAATATTACGATGACATGGAGCTGATCTGATGATGGAGCTGGACGGTGGCCATAGGAACTCTGTAATGAAACGACGCAACCCCATCGAGTTTGGGCTCGTTTGATTCGTCTTGAGGATGACTTAAGATAAAAGCTTGTTTTAAAATTTTTTTTTTTGAAATAATTACTTGTTAATTTTCAACCCCCATATTTCCGCAATTTTGAAAATGTTTAAAAAACTGGATTGACAAAAAATGTGTATAATTTTTGAATATCCTCACAAGAATCGGTTGAGAAATGCGACCTGTAGGCGAGAACAGACTGACAGACAAGCGGACAGCCGGACAAAAGCATTTTTGGCCAATGTCGATACTGAGACGCTTCGCTCGCTCGGTCAGTAAAAATCACGTTTTATATACCTATGTATACACTCAAATATTTATTATATTCTTTTTTTAGTATTTATATTAATAGCGGCAACAAAAATACATCTAATGTGAAAGTTTCAAATGTCTAGCTATCGCGTTTCATGACATAAAGCCTGGTGGCAGACAGACTCACGGACAGTGGAGTTTTAGTAATAGGGTGTCGTTTTTACCCTTTGGGCACGGAACCCTAAAAAACGGACTATACAGTAGACTAAAACACAATTGAAATATATAAACATACTAAACGTATAAACATAGTCGCATAAGTTCAAAGGATAAGCATTAATGACCACATAACATACATGAACTCTGAAAATCATCATCATTTCAGCCGCGCAAAGTCCACTGCTGGACATAGGCCTCTCCCAAGGATTTCCAAAATGACCGAAAAAAACTAAAACTCAAACCTCTGAAAATATTACCCTCCTTTTCCAAAGTGGAAAATTAGGACATGAGTTTGTCATCAATATCTACTAAATTGGCTTTTTTATAATGCTTAATATCATTCGTCTGTCCGATATCGATTAAATCGATTCATTGGCATATATTGTAAAACGAACACTATAGTTGCTAAATTTGACAGACGAATGAGAAGTTGCCGGTACCACGACGTCGAAGCGATGCGCGACAGTATCGCTTGTTCCGATGTTCATCGTCTCTTAACACACAACGTCGGATCAAACTCTCAAAGCAAACGCGGCAATGTAATGTGAATATAGTTTTTAAACCTTAATCTATAGTTACTGAGGTATAATCTTGGAGTCACATCTTGGAATACTTAATTAAAATTAATTTACGCATAATATAATTTTAAAATAGCTTAACTGTTATAGGAAATATGTCCTTGCCTTTGGGCGCTTGCAATTTTGGGCTATTGCAGTTAATTAACACGCAACGAGGCATTTTCAGGGTTCCGTACCCAAAGGGTAAAGACAGGTCGCCATTACTAAGACTTCGCCGTCCGTCTGTCTGTCACCAGGTTGTATCTTATGAACCCTAATAGCTAGACAGTTGAAATTTTCACAGATAATGTATTTCTGTTGCCGCTAAACAACGAATACTCAAAACAGAACAAAATAAATATTTAAGTGAGGCTCCCATACAATATACGTGATTTTTAAAAGATAATGATACGGAACCCTTCGTGCGCGAATCCGACTCGCGCTTGGCTGGTTATTTAGTTTTTGCAACCGTTCAACTATGGCTAACCTAGACGCTTAGTTTGAGAACGGACACGCGAAGTAGTTGCATTAACGGCGTCTATGTACATCTATATCTGTGGATTAAAAAGATATTAAATTATCCCTTGTGTGTTATTTTTAGAAGCTTTTATTTAACTTGCAATGTATGTTGTATGTATGTACTTATGTGTCTTTAGGTAAAATCACGCAACTAAATTTTTCAAAAAATTATTCTCAATCAAATTTTGCATTCTTGTGTAAGTAGGATGATAATAATATTACAATGTCATGGAGTCAACGAGTTGTTCTGATGATGGAGCCGGGAGATATACCACGGAACTCAATAATAAAACAACATAACCTCGTTGAGTGGGACTCGTGTGATTTGCCTTGACGAGCACTTTATGGTAGACGATGTCTAGGGTCTGATCACGGAGACGGAAGGTGGTCAATGGAACTCTGTAATAGGGAATATGCATGAAAAAAATATGTGTTATCTAACCAGTTTATCCGTAAATATTCAAAAGTAAAGTACTAACAGTGAAAATTGGTTAAAAAACGAACAAGATATAACGATTTTACGGAAATATGTCTATCTCACTCGCAAAACCGCTATTTTCTATGGCAAATGTATAGATGGTACTGACTTTGACGTCACCAGTCCATATCGGACTTCTCTCTAACTGAAACTTTAAAGTATCACACGTTCTTCGCTGATTAAGATATTTTATAAATTCTTTCATATTTGTTTACTGTGATTAATGAGGCAATTTTATTATACTATGTGATTATTTATACAATTTTATTATGCAAATAAAAAAATACGCGCATACTCCCTATTAAACGACGCAACTCCATCGAGTTTGGGGTTATTTCATTTAAATAAATAAATAAACATATACGGACAAATTACACAGATTGAGCTAGCCCCAAAGTAAGTTCGAGACTTGTGTTATGGGATACTAACTCAACTTACATATATAGATAAATATCCAAGACCCAGGACAATTTGAAAAAGGCCATTTTTTAACTTGCCCTGACCGGTAATCGCACCCGGGACCTCTGGGTGGCGGACTAGTATGGTGACCACTACGCCACGGAGGCCGTCAATTTGTAATAAGTACTTTGGCGGTTGGCCTCACTATAAAGCTTGTAAAAGAAAGGTAATTTTTTCAAGACACTTATTAACACTTCATCAAAATTCGATGCCTAGCACTCACCGCCGCATAGTTATGCAGACGACATCAGTGTTCATCACACTTTAAACAAATTTGAATATTTATTTTGCCTTGGGCGATGGGGCAAAAAGTTTCTCGAATGGCGACCGCGTACTGGCAAGCGAAGCGTAGGACTCCCACAAGGTGGTCAGACGACCTGACCAAGGTCGCTGGAAAGCGTTGGATACAGGCCGCTCTTGATCGGTCATTTTGGTAATCCTTGGGAGACGCCTAAGTCCAGCAGTGGACGTATGCGGCTGAAATGATGATGATGATGGTTTTTTTTTGAGCATACTGAAGTGAAGTTAGTTTGAAAAATGTTTGACTATATGACGTCACAAAATGGCGGCGGTTCGATCCTATTGTTATGTGAATCGTGTTGTAAGTAAGCACGTGGGACTCAGAAAGTCATGAGAAAATGAAAAATTGGGTTCTCTCCACCAGGCTCTATACAAAGTTTGATGCGTCTGAATTTTCGAAACACTTTTTCCAGTCCGCTGCAGGCACCTCGTTGCTGAATTTTCTCTGAATTGCAATATATGCGCTATGGTGCAATTTTCCAAACGCGGAGACACTAAACGAACGGTTTTTTTTTGTATGGAAAAACCATTCGTTTAGGTGACTCCGTGTTTTAAAAAATGGCACTTCTGGTGTCTGTGCAGGAGCCCGCGAACAGCGCCCGGCCGCAGTGCGCCGAGTGCGGGAAGGTGTTCAGCTCCCGGAAGACGTACCGGTACCATCTCAAGTGAGCTCACTTAACTACATGCGTAATATGTGGACGACCCCCGTACACAAAGATTTCGACCGAACCCCCGACAAAAAAGAGGGAGTAAGTTTGACGCTTATGTCGGTCTGTGGCATCGTAGCGCTAGAACGGATGGACTGATGTCGATGCGATTTTTTTACGTGAAAGGTTTGTTATAAGTTTGACGGTAATGTCTGTTTGTGCCATCGTAGCGCTCGAACGTATGGTTTTGTCGACGTGAAAGCAAATTCCCTTGCGGTGGTTCTTAGCTATGTTTGATGGAAATCGGTTGAGCCGTTTAAAAGTTATTTAAGTTAACGATTGAAAGCGGGGTTTTTTTAATTTACCTGGCAAATAATGGCGCTACGGATATAAATTTGAATATGTAGTTGCGCCACTTGTTTGAAACCACTGCAAGGGAAGTTAGTTGCCTTCACGTTAAAAAAACCGCATCGAAATCGGTCCGTCTGTTCGAGAGTTACGAAGCCACAGATATTAGCGTCAAACTTATAACAATACTCTTTTTTGGTCGGGGTATCAAAAAAGGTGTTACATAATGAGAGTTATCAATAATTTTTCAAAACTAAAAACCGACTTTACCCCCAAACTACACAACCGATTTTAATTAAATTACTATGGGACCATTTGGACAGTATACCCATTCAAACAAAAAAATAATTTTCCAAATCGGTCCACGCGTCTTCGAGTAATCAGTGAACATACATAAAAAAAATAAGGATCGCGACGAATTGATAACCTCCTTCTTTTTTTGAAGTTGGTTAAAAATGTGGAGCTCCAGATTGCAGCACAGTGACGTTAGGTCCCATAGATTTGTAAAAAACAATTGTAGGCCTACATCATAGTATCATAGTAGGTTCGGGTATATCCTATTTGCCACCACTGGGGGCGACCACCACTGGTGGCAGACGGGACAATTTTTATGTACACGTGTGCCAGATGCCACCACTCGCGACGCCCCCACTGGTGGCGAAAGGCAATCGCCAATCATTCACAGTCTCATTTGCCCCCAGTGGTGGCCAATAGAACAAACTCTGGTTTCGATTACCATTCGCCCCCAGTGGTGACGAATGGGAATTTGTTCCACTAGCGGCAAAATGGACAGCTTTATTGCCTGGTATGGTTATTTACATTATGTCTGGGTATATTAAATGAAGCTGTCTAGTGCCTCCAGTGGAACAAATTCCCATTCGTGGTGGTCGCCCCCAGTGGTGGCAAATGGGATATACCCATTAGGTCCAATGAGCTGCTGTTATTGGATGCATTTGACGCAGCACAAGAACCTGTCAACTGATGGTTCAATGACAACAGGCGATTGGACCTGACGTCACTGTGTTACCATCTGGTGTCACATATTTTTGAAAACCTCATTGACGATAAGTAACGTCAGTTACAGTGCAACACAAATAAGTTGAACAAAAATGGCGGACTTCAAAGCATTTTTGTACAAATTCCCGGCACGTAGGTTGAACTAAAATGGCGGTTATCGGCGTAGGTACAAATAATGCGCTGACGACCGTCATTTTGGTTCAGTTTACGTGTCGGGAATTTGCACAAAACAACACAAATAAGTTGAACAAAATTGGCGGACTTCAAAGCATTTTTTTGTACAAATTCTGGCACGTAGGTCGATCTAAAATGGCGGTTATCGGCGCAGGTACAAATAATGCGCCGACGAATGCCATTTTGTTTCAATTTACGTGTCGGGAATTTGTAAAAAAATGCTTTGAAATTTTAGTTTAACTTATTTGTGTCGCATTGTACAGTATTGGCGGAAAACGAGATTTAGTTTCTAAGTACCACCTACTTGAGTGTACTTGTATTATCGTTGTCTATCGAATAATCAATAATTTACCTTACAGCGTTCTGCATAAGGGTCAAAATCGCTATCCGTGCCCGCGCTGCGGCAAGGTGTACCAGTGGAAGTCTAATCTGGGGCGGCACATGAGGACGCACAAGGTATGTGTTAGTGGCCAACCATAGCTGTTTTAAGGTTTTATATAGCACTTTATACTCGTAAGTTACGTAAAACAATTTTGGCGATTTTACAAACCACCAGTCCACCACCCGTAAAAATTTAGCTCGACGGCTCCCTTGAGATTGGATGACATTTGATTTGACCTTTTCCCCCTAAACTGCTCACATAATTAATGGATGTCCCTTGTTCATATCATGTTTGTTCAGGTCGAATATACTAAACTTAATTTATTATATATTTTTGGTAAATGTGGTTTTATTTCGTATCTAAATTAATAACATGTGAATTGTTCGTCACGAATTGAGTGCACACCCTGACGAATTTTTTTATTCCACCAACAAACGCATAAGTGTTGTCAAAAATATGGGAGAGAGGGAGAGTAGTCAGGTTCGATAACTTTGGCGTTTTTCTCCGAATCTCGAATAGTGATGGACAAGACTCGAGTCCTCCGAGTCCTTTTATTTAGGTCTTGGAATCGTTTACAGGGCTCGACTCTTTTAATGGAAAGCGCGACGACTGCGAGCTTAAGTGAGCCTCGGAGCGTGAGATTAGAGCTCGAGTCTCTTTCTGCGCCCGCGTCTTTGTACCCGACTGCAAAGAGGGAGGGGTTATGTTTTTGGAGTGTGTTTAAAAGCATTGAAGTTTTCATTTAAAAAACTGAAATAAAACAGGATTGATTACAATATTAGTTGAAAGAATGTTTGCTTGCATTGCTAAAATTAATCTAAAATCACGCCTCGAGTCCTTGTAAGCTTTCAAGAACAGCTCACGTTCATTTTAAGACTCGAGCTCTTTTAAATGGTCGAGTCATTGCTCAGAGAACTCGCGCTCGCCTTGCCTTGGAACTCCAAGCCTGTCAAGCTCATAGAGTCCTACTCTATGGACTCGAGTCTTGTACATCACTAATATCGAACCCCAGTTTCGTAACACTATTAAGTCATGTATTCATTAGGCAACAATTGTTTATATACAGTTTAGAAACAATGTTTCAGGGTGTTTCATTATCTCTGTAAACAGTTTATAAACGAAGTTGATGAAACATTGTTTAAGAAACATGTTGCAGTGCTCCCCACGTTGAGTGGAGAGCAAGAGGAAACATCTAGTTTATAAACAAAAGTCAACCGGTGTGGACGTGTGTTGCGCGAGTTTATAAACAACCAGATTTCTATGCTCATAGAGATTAGCTTAGGGCAGAGGCTCCCAAACTTATTTTGTCAAACGCCCGCTTTAAAAAATCAGTTATTTTGTAGCGCCCCCCATTTTTTTCACCATAAAAACCTGAATCACATATTTGTCTTGCCTGTAGTTTAATTCAACCTATATTCTAAACGAGAGAGCAATAATAATACATACACCAGTAGATCAGAGTATCTTTTATAAAAAATAACAATAATCAACATTGTTAATTTTAAATAAAAAAATAGCAATAATAATACAATTTTACAACAATAAAGAGTATTGGAAGTGGGGACCTCACCTGCGAAACTTTAAAACACGAAATTTTTTCAGTGTTTGATTCCTTTAACGATATAAATAGCGTTGTGAACGCATTAAAATAATAAATATCAATTACATTTTTAGTTTATATTTGTACCATAAAAAAGGATATAAATATGAACTAATAAATGGATGTTGTGTAGTAAAAGGATTTTAATTTCAGTGAATTTTAAAATATGAAATAGCTGAAGTTATAAATCACTCATTGCTTAAATCACATCAGCGCCCCCCAACTTTATTATGGGCCCGTTACCCGTTACCCCTTAAAGCCTCCAGCGCCCACAAGGGGGCGTTATCGCCCACTTTGGGAAAGACTGGCTTAGGGTGATGTCCTGGCAACAATTGACAAGTGTGGACTGCCACGTTTCAGAAACAGTATTTATCGTAAACTTGTTTACAAACTCGTCATAAACAGTTTATGAACAAATGTTGCCTAATGAATACGTGGCTTTATTTGTTTGTTGCGCAGGCCCGAGACGCTGGGGAGCTGTACTGCTCGCCGTGCGACAAGAAGTTTGCGTCCGTGGCGACCTACAGGCAGCACCTCAAGGTGTCAAGGAGACACGTGTCCGAGAGCGAGTTCAGGTAACTTGCAAAACAACAAGGAATTATTTAAAAAAAAAATGATTTAATTCAACCTTTTTTTCTATAACAATTATCTAAAAAGGTTAAAGTGCTCCTTGTCATAACTGCCTTCCGGCACCATCATCAGATCAGCTCCATGTCATCGTAATATTGCATTGTCACGCGATATACGTATGTTTGCGATATTTCAGCTCAATCGGAAACCGGGAAGTGGGTCAAATTTAACTTGCAAGATTTGATTACAGACAGACAGACAACGAGACAGGTGAAACTAAATAAAAGCTGGTAATAACGCAACAATAAGTTTATTAAACACAATATTTTGGACAAGCTATTATTGTGAGGCCTACCTTTTTAAGACAAATGCAATAAGCCAAAACTTGATGGGGTTGCGTCGTATTCTTAGTCTCTTTGACCACCTTCCTGCTATACTACAGCTTGTAAAAATCGGGTAAATAGTGAAGGGTTGCTAGCCGCATCGCTTATTGACACGATTCGAATTTTTACAAGCGTTAATTTTACTTGCAATGTATCTTGCATGTTTGTTCAGGTCAAATCTTGCAACTCAATTTTCAACCAGTTACCCTCAACCGATTGAGCTGAAATTTTGCATGCTTGAGTAAGTCGGATGACATTACAATGTGATGTCATTATGACAAGGAAGCTAATCTGATTATACAATATGTAACAAAAACCCTGTCCGATCCTAGTAGGGGCAACTCTGACCGTCAATATGAACCACTTTTCCTATGGGACCAATGCTTGAAACTCAAAGAATAATCGACATTTTCATACAAAAGTGTTCGGCCGGCCCGTCAATTTGTGTGAAAATGACGATTTTTTCTTCTATATAAATATATAAACAAAATAGTTTAATATATAAATATATAGGGACGAATAACACTGATTGAGCTAGTCCCAAAGTAAGTTCGAGACTTGTGTTATGGGAAACTAACTCAACGATACTATATTTTATAGGAAATATATAGATAAACATCCAAGACCCAGGACAATTTGAAAAAGACCATTTTCCAACTTGCCCTGACCGGGGATTGAACCCGGGACCTCTGGGTGGCGGACTATCATGGTGACCACTACGCCACGGAGGTCGTCAATTTCTAATTTCAAGCATTGGTCCCACAGGAAAAGTTGTTTATATTGACGGTCTGAGTTGCTACTACAAGGATCGGACAGGGTTTTTTTACATATTGTATAATCAGATTAGCTTCCTTGTCATAATGACATCACATTGTAATGTCATCGACTTACTCAAGCATGCAAAATTTCAGCTCAATCGGTTGAGGGTAACTGGTTGAAAATTGAGTTGCAAGATTTGACCTGAACAAACATGCAAGATACATTGCAAGTAAAATAAACGCTTGTAAAAATTCGAATCGTGTTAATAGGCGATATGGCTGGCAACCCTTCACTATTTACCCGATTTTTACAAGCTGTAGTAGAGCAGGAAGGTGGGCAAAGAGACTAAGAAAACGACGCAACCCCATCAAGTTTTAGCTTGTTGCATTTGTCTTAAAAAGGTAGGCCTCACAATAATAGCTTGTCCAAAAAAATGTGTTTAATAAACTTATTGTGGCTTTATTACCAGCTTTTATTTAGTTCCACCTGTCCCGTTGTCTGTCTGTCTGTAATCAAATCTTGCAAGTTAAATTTGACCCACTTCCCGGTTTCCGATTGAGATGAAATTTTGCACCCATACGTATATCGCGTGACAATGCAATATTACGATGACATGGAGCTGATCTGATGATGCAGCTGGAAGGTGGCTATAGGAACTCTGTAATGAAATGATGCAACCCCATTGAGTTTAGGTTAGTCTTTTAACTTTAAAGTTCATTGTTTTAGACAAAATATATAATATATATATAAATAAATAAATATATATACGGACAAATTACACTGATTGAGCTAGCCCCAATGTAAGTTCGAGACTTGTGTTATGGGGATACTAACTCAACGATACCATATTTTATAACAAATACATATATAGATAAACATCCAAGACCCAGGACAATTTGAAAAAGGCCATTTTCCAACTTGCCCTGACAGGGAATCGAACCCGGGACCTCTGGGTGGCGGAATAGCATGGTGACCACTACGCCACGGAGGTCGTCAAAAGCTTGTATTAAGAAATATTTATTTTTTAATAGTAACTTGTGTATGCAATTAATGTTAATATTCCACAGTTTCATGTGTACGGAATGCGGGAAGAAGTTCGTGAACAAGACCAGGCTGAGGGACCACGTGGACTGGGAGCATCTTCACAACATCAAGTTCCGGTGTCAACTGTGTAACAAGGTGGGTGACACACATAAATACATATTTGGGGGCATCTACATATTACGTCACAGCGATGAGGGATATCGACTGCCTCCGTGGTCTTTTTATTTATTTATTTTTTAAATTTTTACAAGCATGTGGTGAAATCCTCATGGACATCTGGGAAGTGACCCAGATAGTGCCGGACTCTTATCGGCTAAAACACCACCTGCTTGGAAAAACTTACTTACTTAGCCCTCTGACGTGACCAGAGCCTATATTTGCGTTTTTCGAATTGTATACTGTTTATTTTAGTATTTGTTATTTAGAGTTTACGGATTCGATACATCACTTTTAATATACTTTTAAGAAACCAAGTTAACAGAGTCTATTTTTACAGTTTCCTTCTTGTGTACTGTTTAACTTGCTAGTAATTAATACCAAAATTTAGATTTTTCGTTATTACACTGTTTCTATGTATCTTTCATTTATGCAATTATATTAGATTAAGCTTTTATATTAAACGCAATATATAGGTAAAATTTCAACTGTCACTTAATATAATAAATCACAATAATCTCCGTGGTCTCCAGTGTGGCCTTATGATCCGGAGGTGATGGGTTCGAGTCCCACTGGGAAGCATACTTTGTGAAAAGTTTTTTCCAGTCTGGTTAGGGTATTGCAGGCTTGAATCGCCTGATTATCCGAGAAAAAAAAAGATGATTCCGTGTTTCGGAAGGAGCGTTTAAATTGGGTCCCGAACGCCATCCAGAGTTTGATCATCAAATGTCCAAAGATTGGGTCTAGTTTACCCTTTGGGTTGTGGAGGTCAGACGGCAGTCGCTCTGTTTAAAAACCAGTATGCTCGTCAAATCTCCTTGGTTAGGTAGCGGACCCCGGGCTCTGAAGCGTTACTGCTGAGGATGCAACCGGGAATACGCTCGGCGGATGATGATATATTTTCACGCCTTGACTGCCTCCGTGGTCCAGTGGTCAAGGCGTTCGCCTTGTGACCCGGAGGTCATGGGTTCGAGTCCCACTGGGAAGCATACTTTGTGAAAAGTTTTTTCCAGTCTGGTTAGGGTATTGCAGGCTTGAATCGCCTGATTATCCGAAAAAAAAAGATGATTCCGTGTTTCGGAAGGCACGTAAAACTGTGGGTCCCGAACGCCTCCTAGCGTTTGATCATCAAACTATCCAAGGATTGGTTCCTGGTTTGCCCTTTGGGTTGTGGAGGTCAGACGGCAGTCGCTCTGTGTAAAAACCAGCAACCTCGTCAAATCTCCTTGGTTAGGTAGCGGACCCCGGGCTCTGAAGCGTTACCGCTGAGGATGCAACCGGGAATACGCTCGGATGATGATGATGAACAATGGGGGGACTAGTCATGCTAAATGTGACAGAAACTGTTAAAGAGATCGGTAAAAATAAGCTGGGATTAGCTCGTTAAAAGTGGCAGTGGGCGGGACACATAGCGCGCCGATGGGGCAAAAAGGTTCCCAAATGGCGACCGCGTACTGGCAAGCGAAGCGTAGGACTCCCACCCACAAGGTGGTCAGACGACCTGACCAAGGTCGCTGGAAAGCGCTGGATGCAGGCCGCTCTTGATCGGTCATTTTGGTAATCCTTGGGAGAGGCTTATGTCTAGCAGTGGACGTTATGCGGATGAGGTGATGATGATTGCTTGCATAGAAAAATATTCCTTAGATACGCAATCCCGGGCCTAAATATCAGGTGCGAACTAGTATCGAAAAATAACTATTCCACGCACCAATCTAATATTTATGCCTCACCTTTATGTAAAACTCGCTATCTCTATCTGTGTGTGCGTTGCAGCCATTCAAGTAGCTGTACTTTAAATTAAGAATAAGTAGTGTTTATTTTAGCCAATAAATGGCGTTGGGAGCATTGTTAAACTCGCTATAGAGATTTCTGTACGTTGCAGCCGTTCGAGTGTCACACGTCGCTGTGCTTTAAATTAAGAATAAGTAGTTAATATCTTAGACAATAGATGGCGTAGACAATAGATGGCGTTGGGAGCATTGTTAAACTCGCTATAGAGATTTCTGTATGCGTTGGAGCCGTTCAAGTGCCACACGTTGCTGTACTTTAAATTAAGAATAAGTAGTTAATATCTTAGCCAATAGATGGCGTTGGGAGCATTGTAAAACTCGCTATAGCTCTCGTTGCAGCCATTCAAGTGCCAAACGTCGCTGTACTTTGAATTAAGAATAAGTAATTTATATCTTAGCCAATAGATGGCGTTGGGAGCATTATAATACTCACCATAGAGATTTCTGTACGTTGCAGCCGTTTAAGTGCCACACGTCGCTCTACTTTAAATTAAAAATTAGTAGTTTATTTCTTAGCCAATAGATTTCGTTGGCTGCATTATAAAACTCGCTATATACGAGTAGATTTCTGTATGTGTTGCAGCCGTATAAGTGCCACGCGTCGCTGTACTTTAAATTAAGAATAAGTAGTTTATATCTTAGCTAATAGATGGCGTTGGGAGCATTGTAAAACTCGCCATAGAGATCTCTGTGGGCTTTGCAGCCGTTCAAGTATCACACGTCACTGTGCTTTAAATTAAGAATAAGTAGTTTATATCTTGTCAATACATGGCGTTGGGCCCATTTTAAAACTCGCTATAGAAATTCCTGTGTGCGATGCAGCCTTTAAAGTATCACACGTCGCTGTACTTAAAATTAAGAATAAGTAGTATATCTTAGCCAATAGATGGCGTTTGGAGCATTGTCAAACTCGCTATAGAGATTTCTGTACGTTGCAGCCGTTCAAGTGCCACACGTCGCTGTACGTGCACATGCAGAACGTGCACCGCAACAAGGAGAAGAAGGATAACCTGTGTCACGTCTGCGGGAAGTCCTACCAGGTCAGAGTCATGTCATAACAAACACAAACTTTTTTGTTTTTAGGGTTCCGTACCCAAAGGGTAAAATCGAATTCTATTACTAAGACTCCGCTGTCCGTATTTTTTTCGAAGACCACCAATATAAGACAAAATGTTCACTCATAACTTTTTATGCGTGGTCGTTCATATCTTTTTATTTTTATAGGTTAACTTGATAACATTCACTATTGGCTTAAATAACATTTCAATACCTTAAATTTCTGTAATTACTTAGAGTCAAAGGAAAAAATTGCGCTTTTTTATTATACTCATTTCTTTTTTTCGAAGCGAAGAACAAAAATGTTTACTTACATTCATCCATGTTGACGACGATATGTATTCCAAATTTAAAAAATCACGACGCCTGTGCCAGTTATTTTTTATTTTGAAACAAAATTCTTTTATTTTTGCTGGACTGCCAACATTATTTTTGATTCTTCTATGGAGGGTAAATGGAAGGAGAACTGTCTCTGTATGTAAAAAGCGTCCGCTGAAATGTGTTAAATTAGGGTGGCGCTACAGTAGCAACAGGGTAAATTTTAAATCAAGCGCCATAATTACTATTTTAGGTTATATTTTTCAAAATATATTGGACAACGTAAACAAGAAACGTTTATTAAATTTAACTTTTACTAGCTGACTAATTTAGCCACAAAAATTATTTAACCCAGTAATTCTGTGACTCGGCTAACTTCAATTTGTCACCAACGGCTACATTTATTCCATACCCTTTGCTGCAGCTAGCGCCACTCTTGGAGGATTTTTCAACTGTTATTTACTGCGTACAGCTGGACACTTTTTCAAATATCCCCCATATAAGATAGTTCTCCTTCCATTTACCCTCCATAGATTCTTCATAGATTACACTGGTGTTCAGTTTTCAAATTGGTTTTAATCCCTAGAGATCTTTTTAACTTTTTAGACCCTAGAGAATAACCAGTAACTTTAGCTCCAAATGTTTTGGGATGAAAACATCGTTTTTCGAGTAGATGAGATGAAAAATAAGTATCTCCCCTTAGAACGCGGCGAAGTTGAAGTACCACATAATCGCGATGCACACGCACGAGACGCCGTACCGCTGCGCGCAGTGCGGGGCCGCCTTCGGCTGGTACTCCAGCCTCTACCGACACATCAAGGAGGTGCACTACAAGGTAACACCCCCCCCCCTTCCAAAAAAGTTGACCCTTTTATTTCCTGCCATAGTTATGTTTGTTTTGTATGCAAAGAAGAAATAATGACTGGTCACGCCTAATGCAGTGTACCCCCCCCCCCCCCCCCTCCGGACATAAAATGCCTACTTGCACTGTTTGAATTCTCAAAATAAAGAAAGAAATTATCTAGTTATTTATCTAGAATTAAATTGTAAGTAAAAATGCATGTGACTATCTCTTAAGATTTATTGCAAACTAAAAACTTTAAAGTGCAATAGTGCAATGATGCTTATAAGGAATAAATAGATCGAACATGCTCATATATTCAACGTCTAAGGGACGTAGTAAGCGTGACAGAGACACGGCATCACGCGACGTCTGTTTTCTCTTTCGCACGGAGAGTTTGAGCCAGAGATAGAGAAAAGAAAGACTGGTCTCGCCCCCCCCCCTCTCCCCCCTCCAGACAAAAAGTGCCCCTTTCATTTCCTAACTTCCTACCTTAGTTTTTTTAAATATAAGCCTGTAGTGTCCCATAGATCATAGGCCTCCCCTTAAATTCTCCACATCTATTAATCATTTCTCGTCCACAGATGAAAGTCCAACCGAAGAAGCTAAAGAGGCCCAAGCGAGCAGACCTGCCGCTGCCAACTCCCGTCCACCCCGTCATGCCGTGAGACGTCACATCACGTCATGAGATGCTCAATAAACGGCTCTTGTGAATCTGATAGTTTCCTAAAGTCAAATGAAATACTTTGTTCGTTAAAAGAAATTCATTGCCTATGAGATTTGTATAAAATACCGGACTGTGACGTCATAGTTTTTTTGGAGACAACGCTCTTAATGTCATGTTTTCTGCATTACTAAATATACAAAGCGACACAAATAAGTTGAACAAAAATGGCGGACTTCAAAGCATTTTTGTACAAATTCCCGGCACGTAGGTTGAACCGAAATGGCGGTTATCGGCGCAGGTACAGATAATGCGCCGACGACTGCCATTTTGGTTCAATTTGTCATTTTGGTCCAAGCGTGAATTCCCAATAACTTTACACTGATTTTCATTAAACAAAGCTAAGAACCACCGCAAGGGAACTTGCTCTTACGTTAAAGAAACCGCATCGAAATCGGTCCATCCGTTTGAGCGCATCCGTCGATGCCACAGACAGACATTAGCTTCAAACTTATATGGATGTGATCAATATCGAGTGACACCCACAAGGTGGTCAGACGACCTGACCAAGGTCGCTGGAAAGCGCTGAATGCAGGCCGCTCTTGATCGATCATTTTGGAAATCCTTGGGACAGGCCTATGTCCAGCAGTGGACGTTTCGCGGCTGAAATTACGATGATAAAAGACAAGTGACATTGTTTTGTGACGTTTTATTCTCTTAACAGTACAAAATAATTTATTTTTAACCCAGCCTCATACTTAATATGTTAAAGTGCACAATACAAACTCAGAGCACTGATTTCGTATGATAAAAGACAGACATCACTTAGTTTCAACCATTATCCACCCTAAATAACTTGACATCTAGTAAAATCACACTATCTCACCTGTCAATGTCAAGTTTCAACCTGTTTTCGTCATCATAATCATAATATCAGCCACAGGAAGTCCACTGCTGGACATAGGCCTCCCCTAAGGATTTTCAAAACGACCGATCGGTAGCGGTCTGCATCCACCGCCTCCCTGCAACCTTGCTCAGGTCATCCGGCCACCTAGCAGGTGGGCGTCCTACGCTGCAACTTGATTTGAGTCGATAAAAATTGAAACAATATTTTTTTAAACTAAAAACACCAAAATACACACCCATTTTGATGAAATTTCTATGGGATTCTTATAGAAAACTTGCCTTTTCAAACAAAAAGTATTTTCCAAATTGATCCAGGCGTTTTCAAGTAATCGGGGAACAGAGATATAAAATAAACAGAAATTCGAATTGATAACCTCCTTGTTTGAAGCTGGTTAAAAAATGGTTTCAACCTTGTAATAAAGTTATCTGCGTGTTTTATAAGACAAATAGTATTTCACGAGGAAAGCTGTTTAGCATTACGGACTGAATCTTCTGCCCTTAAATAAAATTTCAGTGTTTTCTTGGGCAAAATAATTTAAATGTGATATATAAATCAAGTTCAGTATTAGAGATCTGATTTTGTGATTTTCAAATTAAAGACATTTTCATAAACTAGGCATTTTATTTACATATATACAATTCCCATTTGTTATATTCTAATTTATATTTGTATAATGACGTGAAAAAAACCATCAAATCATTTGCTAACGAATGGTTTCGGTGAGGAAAAACGTGAAAAAACCTGCAAATTTGCTCACTAGGGAGTTATTACTTCACTAGTGAATTATTTACTTCACTGTTAGATTAGTTCAATAGTGAGCTATTAGTTCACTTGTGAGTAATTTGTCCACTAGTGAGTTATTAGTTCACTAGTGTGTTATTATTGAACAAACATGTAATCAATTATAATTAGCCTCTTTTCACTTAAGATTTAAACAATTACGCCAGATGCGCTAAAAACTATAAACCTACTAGTAGTTAAATCTATGTTTTATTATATGTAGCAAAAAAAAACAAACGAACTTGGCGTCCATAAAAACTTGACCAGAAATGTATTAGGAAAATCAAAACGTTTGGTGACTGGCGGCGGTTTTTTTAGAATATTGACAGGAACAAGGCAAATTCAAATATTTGATGAGCGATTGACTTGGAACTTAGAACTGGTCGATAGGCACTGATGTGACAAGTGGTGAGGCTCAGCACTCCCCGTCAAAGGAAACAAAGTAGGGTGAAATAGATTTTTGTAAGGTTCGACGCAGATAACTTTGCTCAGCAGTGATGATGATGATGATGATGCACTCCCCATCGCACACGACCCTCACCAGCCGCACCTTCGCTCAGCAGTGATAATGACGCTCAGCTCTCCCCGTCGTACATGACCCTCACCAGCCTCAGTAGCTCGCTCAGGTTGCACCCAGTCTTGGCTGACACCCCTATGACATCTTCGTACTGCTTCATGACTTCAAACCCTCGCTTGCCTTCGGGAAGGTCTACCTGCATTTAAAAATAAGTTTGGAAAATCCAAAAGTGCACGCTCATAAAGCTCATACAAAAAAAAAAAACTAATAACTCTTTTACCGCGAATGTCGAATTTATCCTTAGATTATTATTTAATACAGGATAAGCTTTACCTGCGCATTCCCCTCTGCCGAAGTATAAGAACAAAAATCGCACTCGGCTGGTTATTCCTTCTTTTTTACCTTCATATAATAAATAAATAAAATAAATAGGGACAAATCACACAGATTGAGCTAGCCCCAAAGTATGCTTAAGCTTGTGTTATGAGATACCAACCCAACGATACTATATTTTATGATAAATACATATATAGATAAACACCCAAGACCCAGGACAATTTGAAAAAGGCCATTTTCCAACTTGCTTTCGCTGGGGATCGAACCCAGAACCTCCAGATTGGCGGTCTAGTGTGTTGACCATTACGCCACGGAAGTCGTCAATTATAATGTTTGAAAGATTCAAAGATTCAAATGTTTATTCAGTAATTAGACCTTTACAAGCACTTTTACACGTCAATAAGTATAATTTATGTTATTTGTAAAGTATATTAAAATTTAATTTATTTTTAAAGAAAAGCTACCTATACCAGCGCTTCGTAACGACCACTGCTGAGAAGAAACGCCGAAAGAAACTCATTTTCACACATTTTCAAAAAAACACAGACACTTAACACTGTCTATAGTGCGTTTGTTTAGGTATTAAAAAGAATGTAAACAATCTTGACGTGTCTTTTTATTGAAATATACACTTTTTAAATCAATACCTTCGCAAATTACAAATTACTTATTTTATAAATTATAATTTACATCTTTTTTTTTGTAATTTGCGAAGGTATTGATGTATAAAGTGTATGTTTCAATAAAAAGACATGTCAAGATTCTTTACATTCTTTTAAATACCTAAACAAATACCGTCTTATTATAAAACCAAGACTAACTTTGTTACAAGGTTTAAACCATTATCCGCCCAAAATGAAGTTGACATTGACAGGTGAGATAGTGTGATATTAGTTAATGTCAACTTGATTTGGTCGGATAATGGTTTAAACCTAGTAACAAAGTTAGTCTGGGTTTTATAATAAGACGGATAGACTATAGTTCATAATGAACTTTTTAAAAAGTGGCGTAGTGGTCACCATGCTAGTCCGCCACCCAGAGGTCTCGGGTTCGATTCCCGGTCGGGGCAAGTTGGAAAATAACCTTTTTGAAATTGCCATGGGTTTTAGATGTTTATTTACATATGTATTTGTTATAAAATATAGTATCGTTTAGTATCCCATAACAAACATCTCGATCTTACTTTGCGGCTCGCTCATTCAGTGTTATTTGTCCCTATTTAATCATTTATTTTTCTTCTAAAAAAAGTCTGAATATCCAACACTGCTGCTATGCCATCGAGCCCTTCCTTTTTTCATTTTTTGACATTGTTTAAAGTATATAGTTGAATTATTAAATTGTAAATAGACAAAGTAGATGTAATTAATGAGTATTATAATAATTTTAGTTTTAAGTAATTCCAACACAGAGTAAAAATTGTGAAGAGCCTTTTCACCTTTGTTTCGCTGTCTCGCTCGCACAATCAAACATTTTTAAAGATTATTAAAAAATGTGACTCATTTGAAAAAAAAAAGTGTTTCATACGCTTTTTAATATATTATATGTTAGATATTGTAGACATGTTTTTTATTGTTTATGTGTGTGTGTGTGTGTGTGTATAAAGAGAATAAGGTCATCAGAGTTTTAAATCTTTGATGACTTTATTCTCGATACGATATGTTTGATTGTGCGAGCGAGACAGCCAACCAAAGGTGAAAAGGCTTAAATGGAAATAACTGAATGAAGAGCTCCTCACCTTGTTCACCACGATGCAGCTAGGCCTCCTCGCCAGGTCCTTGCTGTACTGCGCCAGCTCGAACGCGAGCGTCTCGTACTGCTCGCGAGGGTTGTCCGCGCCGTCCAGCAAGTAGATGAGGCCGCGGCATCGCTCTACGTGCTGGAGGAATTGGATGCCTGTGAAAAAAAAACACATTATTCCGGCCTTACTCCCTTAAGGCACAGCATAAGTACTAATACTCCCGTACAGAAGTCTTATTCAGAAAAGAAATACAAAGAAATATCCTACTTAATATGGTTAGCGCTATGGTTAATTTAGCTCGCGTCAGAACTCCTTACCTCTTCGTTTAGATACCTAGACATCCATTGCAAGCCAATTTCATTCCTATTACTCTGGACAAACGATTCATGTAACTGAATTTTCCCCTGCGAAGTGGTCGCCGCGCGCATATTTATAATGTAGGTATGTTTTCGATACCTAAACGGGGACCTTGCTTAAGGCCTGCTTAAGGGTGCCCCCGACCGCTCTATCATCAATGCGAGCATGGTTTGAAAAGCTTGTTGTTTCATCCAGCACAATGCTAGAAAAAGAAGCAAAGCACAAAGAGAAACATAGCGCCTGAGGGCTAGGTTTGCATTCTACTCGTATTGAGCGATATTAGTATTATTATTAACTATCAGTCTCTATAGTCTTATCCCCTTATTCATAAAAAATTACAAACGTTTGCTAAACTTACTACTTGCTAATTTTAGTTAAAATATGTTTTGTCTCGTTCTTTCAACGTCAAATAGTCATAGGAGGGAAAATGACACGTTAACTAACGTTTCTAATTTTTTATGAATTTGTTACTCTTCATACGTACCCTATGAATAGTTAATATTCGTTCAATGGATAGTTAATAAAAATACTAATTTAATTCAATAGAATGCAAACCGAGCCTTAGGCGCTATCTTTCTCTTTTTGTTTTGCTTCTTTTTCTAGCATTGCCTTGGATGAAACAAGCTTTTCAAGCTATGCTCGCGTTGACGATAGAGGGGCCGGGAAGGGCCGCCTTAAATGGGAAGACAGCACTTTGGGTCTTGGGGCTCTACGCAGACAGAGCTTGGTGCCGCAAGACTTATTTTGAACTAGTCGCGGGCTCGAACTCACAGGTGGGCGCGGCCTAAAAGCATGCTGTCTCACCTAAAATTGTGTTCGGGCGAAGCAGTGAGGTGAAATGCACGATAATTTATAGTAAACCGTGCGCGTAAAAAAATACGTAAAGTCCTTTGAGAAAAGGGGTTTTATGCGAACACTTTGCATTAATCAATTACAAATAAAGGTTTAGGTTTAGAATAACTTTATTTCTCATAAGAATTACATAAAATAATTCACTTACTGAGAAAACACAAATTTACACATTTAGTACAATGAGCATGCTTTTAAAAACAATATAAACTAATTGCTTCTATACAAATACAAAGTCTACATAATATAAATATTAGGTAGGTAGAACCATTAGATAAGTGAGTGACGACGTCGCCGTCATCGACTGTGTACTACGATCTCGCCCGGCAACACACGGATCAAGAATATTTATACTGGATGTGTCAGCGATGTAATTTAAAGTTTGTATTTATAAGTTAGTATCTGTTTATAATTTTTTTTTAATATTATGGTTTTGTTATTTTAACATAAGTTAAATAAATGATATATTATAAATATATTTTTTTTTTCATAAATTTTAAATAAGTATGTGTTGTTGTGTCGTATAACTTAAACGAGAAATTCTTATATGTAATTAGTTTCTTTGAAATAGCTCCAACGTTTTGACAAATTTTAACATTTGGATAGTTTGTAACCGGTTTTATAATAATTGAGCTTAAAACAGATAATTGATTCCGGGTGGTTTATAAGTATGTCATGTCTGTCTGTCCGTCGGTCTAGTTCAATTAATTATAGAAATCATGTATGTATGTTTTTAGTTTCCTTTTGAAAATGGCTACTGATCTAGCATCTTTTATTTCTGTTGGTAGTATATTAAACATTTTTGCACCTTCGTATTGAATGTTCATTCTCCCATAATTTGTTCTCGGTGTACGTAGTATTAAATGATTTGCGTTGCGTAGTTTCATTTTTTGGATTTGGCTTTTTCTACGGAAGGATATTTGTGTGTGTATGTGTTTATTTACAATTTTATATATTAACAAACATGTGTAGTATATATATGTTTGTCTAATCGTCATTATTTTAGTATCTTTGTATATATTAACAGTAGGTGTATGGAAGTCGTAATTAAATAGACACTTTATTAGTTTATTTTGAGCAATTTGTAACGGTTTTAAATTGGTTTTGGTTGCTGCACCCCAAATCTCGATCAAATAGTCTATGTGTGGTTTTATTAGGGAGTTATAAATAAGGTATTTTATTTTATGCGGAAGGCAGTTTGTTACACCACGCAGGGTACCGGTTAATGATGTCAGTTTAGTTTTAATTTTATTTATGTGTTGTTTCCAGTTAAGGTAGTGGTCCAGATTAAGTCCAAGATATTTTTCACTAGTTATTTGTTTCAGTTCATCATCGTTTATCTTAAGTTGTATTGTTTCATTAATTTTCTTGTTTTTTGCTGCAAATACTACAAAATTAGTTTTTTCGGTGTTTACTGTAAGTAAATTTAATAAGAACCATTCATTCAATTTATCCAAATCTTTTTGGGCTTTTGATATTATACTTTTTATTGAATGACCGTAATAAAATAAACTTGTGTCGTCTGCATAGAGAGAGATATCAGCATTTAGGCCTACGTGTTGTATATTATTGACATATATTAAAAACAAGAGTGGACCCAAAATCGAACCTTGAGGAATACCGAAATCGATTTTACTGGTAGAACTTTGATGTTGCCCTATTTTGACTATTTGTTTGCGGTTTTTGAAATATGATTTAAATATATCATGCGCCTTCCCAGTAATACCGATGTCGGATAATTTTCGAAGGAGTAACTTATGACTTATGGTGTCAAACGCCTTTTTAAGATCTATGAATATACCAAGAATTATTTGTCTTTCGTCAATTTTGTTTTTTATTTTGGTTACAAGGTCTACTGTAGCCGAAAGCGTATTCGATTTCGGTCTAAAACCATATTGCTTTTTGTACAAAAAATCCATTGAACTTAAATATTTTTCAAGACGAGAATAGATAATCCTTTCAAAAATTTTTGAAATTACAGGCAATACCGATATTGGGCGATAGTTGCAGGGATCAGATTTACTACCGGACTTATGTATTGGTGTGACTTTGGCGAGTTTAAGGGAATCTGGGAAAACTCCCTGTTCTAAACAATTATTTATACAGTCTGTGAGTGGATTGATGATTATTTTTTTCAAACATTTAATTATTTTTGTACTGATTCCATCAATACCAGAACTTGTATTTGAGTCCAGATCATCAATTATTTGACTAATTTCGTCTGTGGTTGCCGGTTTAAAGTTCGTAAACTCAGTCGTTTTTGCTGTAATAGGTGGTCGTGAAGTGTCGCTAGTTACTAATCTACTAGTTGGAATTTGACTAGCAAGAGTTGAGCCGATGGTGGAGAAGAAATGATTGAAACATTCACAGATTTCTTGTTCATCCGAAATTGTCTTTGAATTCATGATAAGTTTATTCGGCTTGGCAGGGTCTCTTGTTTTATTATTAGCTAATTCTTGAATGGCTTTCCACATCTTCTTTGGTTTGCTCGTATGGTCTTTAAAATACTTGAAGTAGTATGCTTTTTTAGTTTTCTGTATGTTTTTGAGTACTTTGGTTCTAGCATCTTTAAATTCTTTTTCTAAATTCATATTTTGTTTGTTTGTCCTGTAATTTTGCCAAATTTCATTTCTTTTATTTATGTCTTTTAAAATATCTTTATTTATCCATTCCTGTTGCGGTGGATTTTGTAATTTTGATTTTGTAATTTTACATTCAGACAGGCAAGTTAGTATTTTTTGTTCTAAAATGTCATATTAGTGAATTTTATCACTTCTTTTTATATCTTTTTCTATAGTTTCATAAAGCTTGTTATAGTTTACAGCGGTGTATTTAATTTTTTGTATTGGTGTAGGTTGGTAGTTCTCCATCTCTAGGTAAATCTGTTTGTGGTCGGACATTGATGATTCTATTAAATAAAAGTTGAAGTTATTTGTTTTCAGATTGGTGCAAACGTGATCAATAATGGTGTTGGTGGTGGACGTCACACGAGTACAATGTTTCTGGCAGATTTTGTTCAAAACTCTATAATCGTTTTCTTTTAAGGTGTCTTTATATTTACGAGCTTCTTTATCGGGCGCTAGTAGATCAAAATTGAAATCACCAAAGATGATGGCTCTCTTACTACGGTTTAGCTGCTGCGAAAATGACTTAAGAAAACTATCAGCCTTGTTTCCATTGGGGTTGTATACAGCAGCAATATCCAAAGATTGTTTTTCAAGACGAACCCAAAGAAAATGAATGTCATTTGCTATACAGTGCTCTTCAAGCATACTATGCTGTAAGTTATTGTGTACGTAGATTGAAATACCTCCTCCTTTCCTATCCTTTCTGAAGTTATTGTAGTGGGTGTAGTTTGGAATTTGGAGTTTTTGAACATCAGTTTTATTTTTTATCCACGTTTCGGTCGCTACAATAATATGTGGTTGGATTTCAGCACTTATACACTTTAACTCATCGAATTTACCCCGTTTGACGAGACTGCGGGAGTTGAAGTAAAAAAATTTTAAAGTCTTTTTAGTGCACTTTATCTCTGAGTAGGTTTTGGCGAGGCTAAAGAGAAATAAAGTTTATTTCAATCTTCGATTAATAAGCCGTGTCGGTGTGGACTTTGTTTTGGAAATTTTACACTTCTTTTATTACTCATTTACGCCGAGTTGCGTAAAAATAAGCAAAAACAAAAAACGAATCTCTGATTGCTCATAACTTTCTGATGACTGAATGACGACCTCCGTGGCGTAGTGGTCACCATGCTAGTTCGCCACCCAGAGGTCCCGGGTTCGATCCCCGGCCAGGGCAAGTTGGAAAATGGCCTTTTTCAAATTGTCCTGGGTCTTGGATGTTTATCTATATATGTATTTGTTATAAAATATAGTATCGTTGAGTTAGTATCCCATGACACAAGTCTCGAACTTACTTTGGGGCTAGCTCAATCAGTGTAATTTGTCCCTATATATTTATTATTTGCTATTGACTAGTTCAATCTTAAGGTTGAAGCGTTCAACCTTTCGGTTTGAACTAATCGATACTTTTTATATACACATTTTTAGTGTGATAATGAGTAAAACTTTGGAAAATGAATTCATAATAGTGATGGGTTGCTAGCTGCATCGCCTTGTCACCCATTCTGTCGATCGGTTCCGATCTGCGCGGCAAGAGAAATGAAGTTTTTCCTTTTCTGCCAGACGAGCAGAGCATGGAAGTAAATAAAACATTTTAGTTATTCTCAGTCTTCCGTGATAATAAACATTTTGAAAACAGTTTTCACTTCCGATAGTATCTAGATCACGTGACAACTTTGATAATTATGAGAAACATTCTTTTTCGTATTTCAATGACGTTACCTAGTCCATAGTTCTTGTGCGAGCCGGGAATCAAACCCGGGAGGTCGGCGATCGCGACCTGCTCGTAGTCATCGTACGGCACCATTCCTGAAACAAAATATATTTTAAGAGGCTTTTCACATTCGGTTGACTGTCTCGCTCGCACAATTAAACATTTTTAAAGATTATTAAAAAATGTGACTCATTTGAAGAAAAGTGTTTCGTTAACTTTTAATATGATTATATGTTAGACTAGCATTTGCCCGCGGCTTCGCTCGCGTAGAAGTGTAATTTATCAAAATCTTTCTTAGGGGATGCCTACGTCATAGTAGCTTTATGCATGCAAAGTCTCAGTCCGATCGGTTTAAAATTGACAAAGTTTCATACAAACTTTCATCCCCTATTTTATCCCCTTGGGGGTAGAATTGATCAAAATCCTTTCTTAGCGGATGCCTACGTCATAACATCTACCTGCATGCCAAATTTCAGCCCGATCGGTCCAGTGGTTTGGGCTGTGCGTTGATAGATCACTATGTTAGTCAGTCAGTCACCTTTGAGTTATATATATTTAGATATTGTAGACATGTTTTTTTATTGTTTATGTGTGTCTGTGTGTGTGTGTGTGTGTCGTAAATAAGGACTTCAAAAATTAAAAATTTTGATGATCTAATTTTCGATGTAGTCAATGACTACACAATATACAAAAGTTAATGAAACACTTTTTTACAAATGAGACACATTTTTTAATAATCTTTAAAAATGTTTGATTGTGCGAGCGAGACAGTCAACCAAATGCGAAAAGCCTCTTAACTGGTCCGTTACGGGTGAAGACATTATTATTATTACCCGTGTGAAAGAAAAGGAGGGTATTCTTAGTATCCACTATCCCGTCTTTATACAGGTAGCGGCCCGAAACTCTAGCGCAGCGCCGGATCTAGATCTCGCCGCCCGGGGCATGGGCACCGGCTTGCCCCCCGCAAGCCGGGGCCAATGCCCCGGGCGGCGAAGTCAGAGGGGCGGCAAAATCGAATATATCCATCCACCATGCTACCTATACGGGATGGGGGCGGCGGCGTCTGGTTCTGGTTACTTTTAAAGAAGAAAAGAAATGGTTTACTTCTCAAAAATGTAATCGCATCTTGGTCTGAATCTTAACTGACTATAATTGTCTGCACCCCCCCAGATACCGCCCCCCCCCCCCCCTCCCCCGTGTACTCGTACTGTTCAGGTACCAGTAATCAACTAGGCGGCAAAACTAAGCAGGGGGCGGCATATTCACATATTTTGCCCCGCCTCAAAATAATTCTAGATCCGGTACTGCTCTAGCGCTGACCTTGCCTGCGCAGAAGTCAAAAATTAGTACCGTACTCGTGTGCGGTATACCCTCTACATGTCGCTCAGCGCTTAACTTATGTGCCGCAACGTGTACCTAACGGGACAGACATAGTACAGGGCTGCATGATCAAAATACCCGTTTTTAGTGTGGTGGTGGGTGAGGTGGCAAAAAGAAATCAAAATAGTGATTATTAATAAAAAAAAACCGACCAAATGCTAGTCTGACTCGCGCACGAAGGGTTTCGTACTATTCTGTCTATTAAAAAATCACTTTTTTTGTATGGAAGTCTCACTTAAATAACTACATTTTATTATTATTATGTTGGAACGCTTTTCAGCCACGGGTCCATGGGGACCCAGTCCTTTGAGGCGTTCATGGGGCCAAAGCCAACATGAAGAGGCCTTAGTACCTTTTTATCTAAAAAGTGAGATGGCTGCAATTATGGAGGTCTATCCCTTAATGTACCATTGAGATGCACTAACGGACAGTCCTCCACAGCTGCCGAACTATTGCCAGGGAGGGATTTACTTGGCTTGGATGGGATGGATGGGATTTTAGTGGACCGGATAACTGGGTTATGGAGTGAGATACCGACATCTACCTAAAAATCTCTCACAACAATTTTAGCCTGGTAGATGGTGACTCGGTGAATATTCGAGAATAATGTAGACCTGTGTATCGGCGCATATAAAAAGGCGAACGAGTGCGCACCACGGCAACCGTAGCTTCGGCCCTTCCGGCAAAACATGGGTGTTGCAGCACCCCAAAATTTGCCATAATCCCTAGCGCGCCCAAAGCCGAGGTTTCCCCCTTGGGAGCCCTTTGCGCTGCTGCTAGTAGTATATAAATATAGGATGCCGGGCCTCTGGCCCGCTCTTCAAACCTTGTCCGGGTGAAGTAGGAAATGCCGTCCGAGGCAACCTATGTATGTCATTTCAAAAAAAAAAAAGCACCACGGCAGTTCAATGCGAGCTACGTAAGCGATCACTTGGAAGCGAACCGAAGCGAAGGAAGTCTACTTAAGTGCGACAAGTGGAAGTACCTTTTTGTTTTACGGAGGGAAGATCCCTGTTACGGATACCCGTCAGCCTGCGGAGGAGGCTGTTGGGTTATGTGGGACTCCACGCCAGACTGACGTGTCTACCCACTAAAAAACCTCCGGAGTTCCATCACAACCGCTTTTGCCGGGGACACGGGAGCGGAAATACAACCGCGAACCCCGGCGCGGCTGGCCGCCAAAGCGGCCCCTCCGCGGGGACGTCTAAGCGCCCCCCCCCCCCCCCCACTCACCAAGTAGGCGCGTCCGGAACTCACGGACGCGCAGCAGTCCACCGCCTGTGGACCCATGGGAGCCAGATAAACCGGCTCCCAGCGGCGGAGAAGATGATAGGCTCCGCCGCTTGCCTCTCGCCGCAAACGCGGTGCGGCACCGCTCGGTCGCGGAGGATAGGGAGAGCGGCAACGTAACACCGACACTCCTCCTCCTCCGCGACCGATCTTCAACCACAGCCACGGCTGTGTGGCCCCGCCTGAAGCGCCGGGAGAGCAATGAAACATTCCTCTCCCGGCGGCCCCACCCCGGGTGGGGGGAGAACTTCCCACTCCCCCGCCGCCCCATTGGGCGCATCCTTACAGGCTCAAGGCCGAAGCCGAGCCCGCGGGAGCGCCTCTCCGGGTGGGGGGAGAACTTCCCACTCCCCCGCCGTCCCAATGTGGGCGCTCACTGCTGGTAGACGTGGCTCGAGGCTACCACGGGTACTGAGCCCCCCCGGTACGACAAATCGGGAACCCATTGGGAAGAAGTGGAAGTACCTGCGACAACCTCGGCGAGATACCTGGACCTCAGCTGCTACGCGACTTGGACATCAAGAAGACCATCTTAAAGTGCAAACTTAGGGTTCCGTAGTGAATAAAATCCCTCATGCGAAGTTTGGCGTTTTTCTCCAAATCTCGAACCCCAGTTTCGTAACAATATCGAACTTACCAATATGTGGGCGGAGCGTGGTGAAGGGGTAGGCAGCCACGGTGGGTCTGGCCCTGGTGAGCGCCCGCAGCAGGGTGCTCTTCCCCGCGTTGGGGAACCCCAGAAGCCCCACGTGCGCCATGGACCGCACCTCCAGCGTGTACACGTTGCTCTCTCCTTGCGCTCCCAACTCCGCCACGTCCGGGGCCTGGTACACATTTAAACAAGCTTCTATTTAGTTACACCACAGTTATTTACAACTACATTGGCCTTTTTCAAATTGCCCTGGGTCTTGGGTGTTTATCTATATATGTATTTGTTATAAAATATAGTATCGTTGAGTTAGTATCCCATAACACAAGTCTCGAACTTACTTTGGGGCTAGCTCAATCAGTGTTATTTATACCTATATAGTTATTTATTCACTAGTATTCGTGACCGTATGGTAATCATTACTGGTCACACACTGTGTGTGCACTAAATAAAAAGCTTGACACCCCAGGTGTCACGAGACTGTTCTCAGACCACGGCTTATGAAGGCTGAAGAAACTGCGATATATCTTGGAGTGCGATAGTGTTAAAGACGAATTAGAATGTATCATGTCGTTCAAAATTTGTTTTGATCGACATCACCTGTAGGTTGACTGGTAGAAAAGGCCCTGGGCCTCAGAGTTGGGCGTAGTTAACTACTGTTATTTAGTTTGATTACAAATTACAATTACATGTAGTTAACTACAAGTAGATGAAATTACATTAAATTTAACTACATCAATTGCAACTACTGTAGTTGTAATTTGTAATTAAGTAGTTATAACTACAAATTGCAATAAGAATTTAATACCGCGGGCGTGTGTTAAAGGTGTTATATTTCGAAATTGTAAGTGTAAGAAGTTGTAAGCAAGAAACGAAAATTTATAAGTAAGTAAATCTTTATAAAATATGTAATTTCAAAAAGGAGTTTGTAGTTGTGATTACAACTACTTTTTGTAGTTTATAGTTCAACTACTTTTTCAATTACTTTTTGTAATAATGTAGTTGCGAATACTAACTACAAAATGTAATTGTAGTTAGTAATTAGTAGTTTAATTACATTTTGCCCAACTCTGCTGGGCCTTAACTCCGCTTGTAACAATTTTTTTAATAAAGTTAAATAAATAAATCTTCTACTTCTATATATATAAAAGCGAAAATCACTCACTCACTCATCATGAAATCTCGAAAACTACTTAGCCAATGAAGACGAAATTTGGCAGGAAGGTAGATTGTGACTAGGAGACGTCCGCTAAGAAAGGATTTTTGGAAATTCTATCTCTAAGGGGGTGAAAGAGGGGCTGCCAGTTTGTATGAAACTTCGTCATTTTTAAAGTGAGACACATGAAATTTTTAATTTATTTTAGTAGTTAGTAGAAAATAATAATGTATTTATTAGATTTTGAAAATGACATCCCTATAGGGGTGAAATAGGTACCCCTTAGGCAAGTTTGTACGAATCTTCGTAATTTTTAAAGCGAGACACATGACATTTTTGAATGTCATGTGTCTCGCTTTAAAAATGAAAAGTGGTTAGTAAAGAATAAGGAACGGGAACGGTAACGAATTAAAGATCCTATTAGAAACGATACTTATACGCGGACGAAGTCGCGGGTTAAAGCTAGTAAGACATAAGAAGAAGATTAACGTAACTGTAACTGTAAATATCATTTATTTTTTATATTGTAAAAAATATTTATAAGGCAAATGTGAAAGGAACAGTAGGGAAGGGTCGGCCTCGGCGAACATTCTGCGACCAGATTGCAGACGTTCTGAAAAAAGGAGAGGTAAAAAGTACCCGTAACCGAAGGGCATGTATGAAGAGATTGATGAGTATAGATGAAGCGAAAGAGGTCTGTCAGGATCGTAGCAAGTGGAGGTCCATAGTCTCTGCCTACCCCTGTGGGAAATAGGCGTGATATTATGTATGTATGTATGTATGTATTGTTCCAGGAACAATACAATACAAAAACCATTATTGTCCCAAATTAAATTAACAGTTACAATTAATTAATTCAGTAATTAACGTTCGTATAGTAAATAACTAAATTACCTGCTCAGTATCTGTGAGGAAGAACTTGTTCCCCCGCCCCCCGGCGCCGCCCCGCGCCGCTACAAACATGACCCCTTCAGTGCTCAAGTCGGCTACCACTGCGCCGGACTCATCTTTGACGATTGTACCTGCAATAGACCACTATTTTTATCAATATCGACAAGAATTTGACATGGTCGCCTCAGCTCACAGAGGTTAGTAGAAAAATATTTGCGTCTGCGCGTTCTCTTCAAAGATTGCATAACTTTCTCCCTGTGAAGACTAAAATTGCGCTGGCACAATCTTTACTTCTCCCCATCCTTGACTACGCTGACACCTGCTACCTCGATCTCACGGAAGAGCAATTAAATAAACTTGAGCGTCTCTAAATCTCTGCATTAGATTCATATTTGGACTTCGCAAATATGATCACATTTCTAGTTTTCGTGCACAACTCAAGTGGCTCCCTATTAGACAACGTTGTAACTTGCATATCCTTTCCCTTCTTTATTCAGTCCTGTTCGTTCCTTCTACTCCGCTATACCTAAAAGAACGCTTTAGCTTCTTTCGTGAGAACACGAATCGAAGTGTGCGTAGCACAGTCTCCTTTAAACTCTCAATTCCTGTTCATAGTACTCATTTCTATTCTAATTCCTTCTCAGTTCAGGCAGTAAAACTTTGGAATGCTTTGCCACTGGATATTCGTAAAGTGGAATCATTGAAAAAATTCAAAGATTTGGTAACGTCTCATCACCTTTCCTCTCGCTCTAACTAATATCTCTTTACTTCTTTTCTTTTCACTGGCTACTTTCATTTACTTTTTTTTAATGTTCGTACAAATTTTATATTACTTTTTATACTAATTTTTTATACTAATTTTATATTATTTCTATTACTTTATTGTTCATTTATTTGTTATGGTATGTACTCCTATTATTTATTGGTATACTTATATTCTTCTACACTGTAATACTCTAACTGCGCCAACTCCCCCACATCTTTTACAGTTTTCTCTACCCAAAGGTTGGCTGGAAGAAATCACTTTAGTGATAAGCCCGCCTTTGTACCTACTAGATTTTAAATGTACTTTTGATTATTGTCATACTTAGTTGGTGCAATAAAGAAATTTTATCTTATCTTATCTTATTTTTGAAGACCTCTGTGACTCCACGCTGACACGCCAGAGGTCCCGGGTTCGATCCCTAGTCAGGTGTAGATAAAAAATTATCTTTTCCAGATTGACCTGAGTCTTGGATGTTTATCTATATATTGATAGAATTCTTGTACGTTTTTCTGCAATCTACAAGCAAGAAACCATATTTTGTATTTTATTTCAAAATTTTAGGCTCATTAGTTTCGGAGATCAGGTGATGGGAATGGTAAATTTTCGTCTTCTTTCATGAATAAATAAAATAACAAAAATATATTTGAGATCCTCCTAGCGAGCCCTTTCATTTTAATATAAGACACATCCAGGTTTGCATAACGTTTTAAGCTATTGCATAGCTTTTAAGCTATTGCGCGACCAAATCAAGAAATTCCGTAACGAAAATAAAACCTAACACCCCCACTCCGCTTAAACGTTTCTTGGCAACCGGCGACCGGCACAGCGGCGCGGCGTTGAAAGCCGTGCATCGTCTAACGTCGTTTCAGTTCGGCAGACTTCGGCACGGTGTTTGTGTGCGTGCGACTAGACGTATGCGTGTAGACTAGCTGCTAACTGCTCATAATAAAAATTCCTGAATAACCTACATGTATTGTAAGAAAATAAAAATATTTTAAACAATATTAACTTCTCATTTATTCAATAAAACAAAAAAAAATTCTTATCGGTCACCACGCTCAAAAAGTTAAATTAATATTAAAGAAAAAAATTGAATCAATATCAAAGAAAAAAATATACTGCATAAATAAATTATTATAATTGCATAAGTTGATAAAAAATGCTATGCAATAGCGTTACCGCGGCAGTCTCCGAGTGCCACGTTTGTTTTTTAAATGTCCTCATTTGTACCCCGAAAATGAGTCTTATTTTAAAAATATTTATATAGCACATCTGTGTTTGGTTCATAGGATTACACCATCCTACCAAATTTCACCTGATTTGGTCCAGTAGATTCGGAGCAAACGGATGGATAGACAAATGCTCGAGTGATCCTATAATCCTACAGTACAATGACGCGTTTAGGAGGTTATTCGGACTACGGCGTTTCTGCAGCGCATCACTTATGTTCGCTGAGGCGCATATAGACTGCTTCTATACCATCATTAGAAAGCGATGCGCCTCGCTGTGGGCGCGAGTGCGTGGCTCATCGAACACAATCCTGAACGCGTTGGCTGAACGGTGGGACTCCCCTATGTTAAGTCGCTGGATACAGCTTCACGCTCCTGTTGCTAGCTACCAATATCTATAGCACAGGAGTGTGACAATTTAATATAATCTAAATTTCATTAATTACTAACCCTAGAATAAGTTGAGTGCTATACTAACATAATATGGATGTATCTGTCTGAAATAAAAAATTTATTATTATTATTATTTTTATTTTTTTTTTGGAACCCTTAAAATGAGTGCTGTATAAAATAATAGTTACCTAAGGGCACGGGCACAATGACGTGAGAAGCGTTCTTCCCTGTACAGTCCTTGTTGTACCCTCGCTCCCCGTGCTTGGCCTGCATCACTGTCTTGCAATGGTTCAGACTCTTCACTGAATGGGTGGCCTGGAATAACAATTAAATACATGAGAAAAAGGCAAGAAAGGTCAATATCAGTAACCAACTGGACCTCAAGATACAAAACAAAAAGAAAGATAGGTCGACCTAAAAAGAGATGGTCTGACGATTTGAAGAGTATCACAGCGTCCATAAGCAGTGTTGCCAGGTAAAGGAAATGAGAATACAGTGTTATGGAATACACAGTCTTATTATAAAAAAGGCCATCATCGTGTTATTAACTTATAACTTATAGTCTACCATTAGGTGGGGGATGCGGACACTAGTAGTTTAGGAGATTTTTTTAAATCATACCTAAAATCACATAATATCAATCCTATCTTCGTTCTATGTTTGGGCTTCAAAGTACGGACAGTTGTGAGCCGCTGTATATTAAGCATACAATTCTTACGCTTCCCTGCTTGTATATTTTTGAGATAGCAGTTTTTGTTAAATGGTATTATTTGATCGGTTATCAGACCATGTTGTAAGAAATCGACGCAATGGTGACAGACTTTGTGTACATACATCGAAAACAGCATTATTACAAAAGAGCATGGTATGTATGGCACCAAAAGTCTATTATAAACTTCCAGAAGAGTTAAAAGAATTAGAGATAGGTTTGTTTAAGAAAAAACTGAAAAAGTTTCTGGTGGAGTATTGCTACTATAAGATATCTGGTTTTATGAATGACAACTTTTAATTTTAATTTATATTAACATTATTATATAATTTATCTTTTGACATTTCTAAATATACATTGTAAAAAGTAGTAAAACTTAATGAGAATAATTATGCACCTGTATGATTTATTATAAATAATTAGTTAATTTTCAGCAGCCCATTCTCTGACCATATTTGCATACTATTCTTAGGGTAAAAGCACACTGCATGACTTTATCTACTGATGCAATATTTTTTTTTCGTAAATGATGTGTTTTATTGCAAATAAATATATCTTTATCTTTAAGTGTATCAAGCGAATTTCGACCTTTGGGCGGCGGTGTTCCGTGCTAGGCGTGGCCCTAGGCCATATGCACGGACACTGTATGGCCCGCGATGGAAGGGGACGTGATAAATTTACCATTTTATGAAAATTACTTTTACAAAGATCATCTATTCCAGAGGTTCCCAAACTTATTTTGTCAAACGCCCACTTTAAAAAATCAGTTATTTTGTAGCGCCCCCCATTTTTTTCACCATAAAAACCTGAATCACATATTTGTCTTGCCTGTTCTGTTTGTTCTGTTCTGTTCTGAGTCCTCCCAGCCAGCAGTTACGCTGCAAGAGCTTATGAATGAGGTTTACCTTGGAGAGTAGGTCATCACGCTTGCAGACCAAAGCCGATGCATGTATATCGTCCTCAGTCCCTAGAACATGGCGACGCCAAACCTCGTTATACCACTCTCATGGCTCGAGAAACCAGTTAGACTCGTAGATAGGGATAAAGGAGTGTAGGAGATATTCGCAGTCAGGGAGTAGGGGAGAGAGAGGGAGTTGAAAGAACCGACCGAATACCAGCATCAAATCAGTATGGGGAGGATAGATATAATACTTGGTGTGTGATATATACTTGGAAGGATAATAGACTGCTTTGTTGTTTTGTATCCGTCGCGTTGCTCTGCAGGTCTTCTTCGTAAGATTAGAGATTTGTTGACACTGTCGTAATAGTGCAGCCTTCTGGTTTGTCTTCTGGAATTTGACTTCTGACTTCAGTTTACTGGTCTTGACACTCTTCACTTCTGGCTTCTGGGTTTTCTGTTTTTCGCAGCCGAGTTTCTGTTTCTGTTTACTGATTTTTCTGGTTCCTATGTACATTTTTTTTTTTTTATTTTTTTTTATGTAGTTCGATTTCTGAATCCTGCTTCTTTGTTCTAGGCTAATGGGTTCTGGCTCCTGATTTCTGTCTGAGGCTTTTAAAAAATCAAGGACCCCACATTTTTTAGTTCAGCAAAGTAATAAAAGTTCGCAAAAATACAGCGCCTCGAAGCTGGAGAAATAAAAGTTAATAAATTTTTTTTTTCCTCCCCTTCACTTTCGTCACTCCCGTTTTTTTTTTTTCCCTTCTTTTTTTTCCCGCATCGCATTATTACCTCATACCAAGTTTAGTTTACTATTTTGTAAGTGATATCCACATGGTTTCATTTATTTTATTTTCGTCCCTGTATGGCCAGTGGGGCACTGGCCATACAAAGACGAAAACAAAATTGATTTACTGATTTTGGTGTTGTGGTGTTACAGAGATTGGTGTACTGATCACTGTCTAAGCGATATTGGTGTCGGTGGTCTGGGTCTTTTGCGACATCTATTTCTTCGGGGTGTTGCTTGTAGGCCATCTCGGGCGATTGGTTGGTTTGGTGTTTCTTCTTCCGATTCTAATTCAGTTTCTGTATCAGTTTCTGATATTTCATAGATTCTTTCCGCTTCTTTTTAATGAGGGTTCGATTTCCTGCTATTTCCATCCATTCTGCTTTTGTTTTGTGTGTGTAGTGGCAGATATCGTGATTGAGGGAGTCTTCCCAAGTATAAATAGGTCGTCCAACTTTCCGCTTGGCTTTTTTGCGTGAATCACATATTTGTCTTGCCTGTAGTTTAATTCAACCTATATTCTAAACTAGACTTTTTCACAAATCACAATTTTGCTTAAATCACATCAGCGCCCCCCAACTTTATTCTGGGCCCGTTACCCCTTACTGCCTACCCCTTAAAGCCTCCAGCGCCCACAAGGGGGCGTTATCGCCCACTTTGGGAAAGACTGATGTAGGCAGACAAAATAAAAGTTTTAAAAACTAGTAATAAATTGCATAATTGATAGGAAGGCGAGATTCGGCAACCTGGTGTAGGCACCGCATGCCGCGTTACACACCGCGAACTTGGTTTAAATTTTTGGATCTTACATTTATTTTAAAATAGGCAGTAGATTTTTTTTAATTCAGAGCTAAAACCGTCTCCGATAATGTTGGAGAGTGCCATATGCATGGACACTGCGATTTTTCTTTTTTAAAAAGTAATAAATTGCCAAAAGTTAGCATTTTCAACAAAGCTTTTGGCCTTTTTTGATTTATTTACGTTCTGCGAACAAATTGCTGAAGTTCTGAAAAAAAAAATAAGTAAGGAGTACCTATAACCAGAGAGCATGTATGAAAAGATTAATGAGTGTTGACGAAGCAAAAGAGTTTGCAAGGATCGTAGCAAGTGGAAATCTATAGTCTCTGCCTACCCCTATGGGGTACAGGCATGAAAATATGTATGTATGTATGTATGAACTGGCAACACTGGCGCTCAGAGTGTCAATGAACGTCTGCACTGAATGCCTGCCGTCTCTCGACTGAGCTATGTTATTTCGTACGGAAAAAACCGTGTGTGTGTGGCAGGCACTCGGAATTCTAAAACTGAGAAATTCCATGTGTATGTGACGGGCCTTAAAGTGTGTCTTTAACCCGACCATGAAAAATTGCTCGGTCCAGTGATAGAGATCAAAACAGGGCACTCTTTTCTTTTTCTTCTTTTAGAAATCGCAATTAGACTATCTCGCTCTATCAATGCGTGTCAGACCCTTGGTTTGTGTTTGTTTCGGCTATTTCTTCTCCACTTTGCAAGGACTTTTAGCGAATATTATGATTTGCAAATGTTGTGTTTTATGAGAATATAGTATTCAGCGAGGGAGCGATTCTTGGCGCTCCGTGTCCATTGACATGCATATTATATTTGGAGAAGAGAAAGCGGGTAAGCGCACCCCGGGCACCGATGCCACTGGGACCGCGCTGGGATGAAGAAGAATTTCCTCAAGTTTCCAGTTGCATCCATAGCTGATCTTTGATCCTAAGTCCTCTAATGAACGTTAACAATCAAAGCATGACCCGAGCCTCTCATAAAAGCAAAATAGTCCACCAAAATAACAAATTTTAGTATATTTTATCAATGTCGCGAATGCGAAGCTAGTGTACATTTTTCGTATTGGCTGTTGGCAATTCTATTCCTTCGGCCGTGCGCGGACGTTAATGCAGAAAGGGTTAGCGCTAAAGCCAGAGGGCGACACAAGTAATCTATGGCTCGATAGTGGCAGACGACTGATCGGAACGGGAGACTTGCTAACCTACCTATGCTGAGAAGGATTACAAAGTGAGCTAAAGAGAGATTTCGGTGAGTGTTTTATAAGTTTATTTGTAGAGGATTGCACCACCAATTATGTTCAATTAATATGTGTTATATTCCAGTGTTTAGAGTTAACCGATGCGTCGGTTTGCAGTTGGTCTATTGCGAGTTGCGACTTGCAATAGATAAATCAGAGACAGAGAAAGAGAGTTACCGATGCGTCGGTCTATTAGTTGGTCTGTTGTAAACTGCGTGTGTTACAACAGATAGAGAGAGTTACAGAGTTACCGATGCGTCGGTCATCAGTTGGTCTATTGTAAACTGCGTGTGTTACAATAGATAGCAGAGTTAAGCGAGGCTCGGGGTGGCTATAGGGGAGGTTGGAGGCCACACGGGGATGCGTCCCCATAGAGAGAGAAGCCGCTGGATCAGCCAGCGCACAAGTGGATGGAACAGCCATCCCAAGTCTGGTGGAACAGCCACCAAGTGCTTGCGTGGCACTGTCGTTGTGTCAGAGATTTCAGTATAAGTACCATAAGAGAGTATTATAATATGAGATACAAGACTTTCGTCATGATGACCCAGTTTAACCAGGCCAGCCTGGGTCATTGGCGACATGGAGATGCTGGGATTTGATTAATCGTGTTTCTAAATAATATTGTGTTTGTTGCAATTTACGGTTGTATTTACTTATATCACCGTAACAAATGAATGCTATAAATAGACATGTAAAATCCGTAATAGGGATGTGGACTAGTTCCAAAGAGTGCATTGTTTTATTCTGTCCGTCAATTAGATTATCCAAAAATTATGGACACTTATTTTTGTTTGGAAAAGTTAAGTAATAAGAATTCGAAAAGGTGGCTTTTTACGGTCGTCACCGTATAATGAAAGTTGTACTTGATCGTGACGTCATGCGAAGTTTGAAATCTCTGTCATTATTTGCTAGTCAGAGACGACAAAAAATACGTATAGTACAATGTTTTTAAATAATTTATCTTATGAAAAAAAAAATATATTTTTGTCAACATCCTTATTGTGATTTTGTACAACAAAGCTTGATAATATTTTTACTATCTATTTAAATCATGTTTTACAATTTGAAGCATAAGTTTTTAATTTTGGGTTAAAGTACACTAAAACAGGTACCTTTTTAACTTTATAATAAATACATAAATCAAATAAGTGTATCACTGAATCAAACAATAGCCCTATGTCAGAGATTGCGAGCAGCTCTGAGAAGTAAGAACAAAGAACCCTTGTTCTATTAATTTTTGTACTCTAGCCTGCAAGCGCGTTCTAAGAACACGTATTGTAAATAAACCAACATGCCCTTTTTGTATATGGGGTATAAATAGAACTTGTACTAAGTACAAAGAATATTAGTACGTGTGATTCATATACATGTATTAGTGACTATATTATATAATACTTTTGAGAGATTTAGGTACTGTACTGTATTGTCCAAAATGGAAGAAGTCCTCCGAACTCGTTTGAAATTGTTACATGAATCAGTTGAGTCATGTGTTATCGATGCTCAGTGTGCCCTTAAAAAAGAATCCAACAGTGATGTTGACTTTCATGAAGTAGAACTAACATGTTCTAAATTAAAAGGTGCTATTGAGAGGTTTGTGTGCGAAATACACAGTTATTGTAAGGTTATTAGTGAACCTGATGTAGACCAAATAACTCAATACACTTCTACTCAAATCAAAGCTGAAGAGCTAGTAGCAGAACTTGGAGTTTTTATGAAGCGCACTGTACAAAAACGTAGTTCAGATACAACTAGTGATAAAAACTCTAATATTACTAGTAAATTGCCACGAATGGAATTAAGTAAGTTTGATGGTGATGTTCTTAAATGGTACCAATTTTGGGATCTGTTCTCTTCTAATGTTGATTCTAGAAATATAAATGAAGTAGATAAACTGTTGTATCTTCAATCCGTTCTTGAGGGTGATGCAAAACAAGCTATTGAAGGTTTAGACACAACTAATAAAAATTATAGTATAGCTGTTCAAACTCTTAAAGAAAGATTTGGTAAACCTGCTGCTATCATTGACGCACATTATGTGGCACTATATCGCATTAGTCCAGTTACTTCGAACAATGTCAAAGACTGCCGACAAGTTTTCAATGAAATTGAAAGACACCTTCGAGTATTGAGCTCTTTAGGTGAGGACATGAATCATAATCATCTTCGAGTCATGATAATGGAGAAATTCCCTGAAGAGTTGATATACGAATTAAAAATGAAAATAATAGGTGAGGATGAAAAAATAGATGACATCAGGAAGTACCTAGAGTACATTATATCGGCTAGAGAAACGTCAAATAGAATTAAGAAAGATGCAAAGAAGAGCACGGAAGAGTCGATACAAAGTAAAGACAAAGAAAAAACTGAAAGTTTTACTACCGGAGCATTACACATACGATCTGAAGAAAGGACTGATATTGGACAGCGTAGAAATAAGAATTTTAGGACAGATAAACCCAAATATAACTATCGGAATTTTACACAGAAACCAGTATATTCCAGAAAAAGACAATACGATATACAAGAAAGTTTAGATGAGCCACCCAAAAAGAAATTTCTTCCTAAGAAATGTATATTTTGCAGCCAAGACCATTTTAATGACGAGTGTACTAAATATAAAACTCTACAGGATAGAAAATTGAAGTTACATAATCGTTGTTATAATTGCTTTCAGCTAGGTCACCGGGCAAGGACTTGTAATAACAAGCGTAAGTGTCGGCATTGTAACGAACATGGCTTACACAATCGTGCCTTATGTCCCAAGAAAATGAAACAGCCTGTACAATCATCCGAAACAAATAGTTTGCACATTAAGACAGAAACTAATGATACGCTTTTACAAACATGCTTAGTTATGGTGAATAGTTGCGAAAACAGTTTAAGACAGCAACAGTGTAGAATACTGCTTGATTGCGGAAGTCAGCGCTCCTATATTACAGAGTCGACAGTCAAAACCTTAAAACTACCTATCACTGATACAATAAATTTGTCTATATTCACTTTCGGAGCAAAATCACCACATCAGATAGAAAGTCCCATAGTCAGTTTTCAAATAACAACTCGTACAGGCGTAACCCGCAATATACATGCGAACGTTGTACCTCATATTACCCATGCTATAAGAACACCAACATTTAAACACTCAATGAGGTTAGGAAATATACATTTGAATGATCTTGTATTAGCTGATGATGGTTCTGGCGGTGATCAGGTCAATATTTTGCTTGAAAATGATTATTATTACACTTTTATGTCGCATGAGAAGAAAACTGTCGCTCAGGATCTTTTCCTAGTAAATTCTGATTTTGGTTGGATTTGGTCAGGAAAGATTAGAGAGATGACGAACATTCCAGATCAGTTAAGTGCACTGACGTATTTTCAGTCAGATGGAGTTTTAGATAACCAATTAACAGAACCTGACCTGCCACTAAAAGTAGACGATGTTAAAAGGTTGTGGGATCTTGAGTCGATAGGTATTACAGATTCACCCAAAACTACTCATGAAGAAGAAGCTACAAGACATTTTAATGAGACAGTTCAATACAAAAACAAAAGATATCATGTTCAGTGGCCGTGGGCCGAATCATCTCATGACCTTCCAAATAACTTAGGTTTAGCTTGGGGTCGTCTTAACAGCTTAGTAAAACGATTAAACCCTTCGGAAATGAAGGCATATGACGATGTCATACAGGAGCAATTAAAGAACGGGATTGTAGAAATAGTACCAGAGCCTGTTAAGGTACAAGAACATATAGTCCACTACCTACCTCACCATTGTGTTTATAGTAGTGACAGATCAAAGAAACTCCGTATTGTTTATGATGCGTCCGCTAAGACTGGTGATCATCGGAGTTTGAATGAATGCCTATACCGTGGACCATTGATGTTAGAAGATCTTGCTGGTTTGTTGCTTAAATTTAGAGAACATCCAATAGCCATAGTAGCGGACGCAGAGAAAGCTTTTTTACAGTTAGGTCTCCAAGAACTGGATAGGGATGTAACTCGATTTTTGTGGCTCAAGGATATAAATGGTGAAGCCTGTTCGGACAATGTTGTACATCTTCGTTTCTGCCGAGTGCCTTTTGGTGTTATATCCAGCCCATTTTTGCTAAACGCAACAATAAGATACCATTTATCGCAATCAAATAGTCCATGTATGAAGCAATTGGCATATGACATTTATGTTGACAACATAGTTACAGGCACAAAAACATTAACAGAGGCTATAAATTTATACAAAACCTCGAAACAAACATTCGATAGGTTGTCCATGAATTTACGCGAATGGAACTCTAACTCCAAGGAATTAGTTGCTGCTATTCCAAAAATATACCAAGCTAAAAGTGGTAGACACATGAAGTTATTAGGTCTAATGTGGGACACACACGAAGACCACCTTTCGTTAAAGTTTAATATCACCAATAAAGACTTACACTCTGTTCGTACTAAGAGAGATGTTTTAAAGATAATTGCATCGGTTTACGATCCTTGTGGTTTTGCAGTGCCCGTAATACACCCAGCAAAATTATTTTTTCAAAAATTATGGAAGAACAAAATAAAGTGGGATGTTAAACTGGATGAAATGTTACTTAAGGAATGGGAACAGGTAGCAGTGACATTAAACAATTTAAAAAATATTCATATTAATCGCTACTATGCTCAAAGTCTAAACTGTGATGATATTAGTAATTATGATATAGAATATGAATTACATTGTTTTATAGACTCCTCAAAGGAAGCATATGCAGCGGCTATATATTTAAGGAGTACTTTACACGCTAATACCATTGTCAGTTTTGTAATTGGCAAATCTAGATTAGTGCCGTTAAAAGACCAAAAGAATTTGCAAATACCAAGGCTAGAATTGCTGGGAGTATTGATTGGATGCAGACTAATAAAATATGTTACAAAATTTTTACGACTCAAGATTAAATCACAATTTTTGTGGACTGATAGTCAGATAGTTTTAAGCTGGTGCAAGTCAGATAAGCTACTTCTACCCTTTGTAGCACGTAGAATAAGTGAAATTAAACAGAATGCTTTGCTACAAATCAGATACGTTCCTACAAAACACAATCCAGCAGATGTGGGTACTAGGGCAGAGCAGGTGGATTCTTATAAGAAATGGCTTAAGGGACCAGAGTTTTTGACAAAAAATGCAAAAGAGTGGCCTATTCTTCCAAAACAGACTGAAGTTCAAACTTTTTCTTTGGCCGAGGAGTGTCTTACGAATCATCAACCTATAAACACAACTGAATTTGTTTTGAGTAGTATGGGCCCTGTAGAAGATAAAACTCAAGACCCTGATTTAGACGAAATGAAAAGAATCATAGAAGTTCAGAAAGAATTTTTTCCCAAAGAAATTGCGGGAGATACAACAGATTTGACCAGATCGCTACATCTGTACAAAGATCAAGAAGGAGTTATCAGATGTAGAGGTAGATTTATGAATACAGACTTGTCACTAAATCAGAAGGAACCAATACTTCTACCTAAGAACTCGGATTTTACTACTAAAGTTATAAGAGAACTGCATCAGAGAAATTATCATGTAGGCGTCTCCCATACATTAGCTTTATTACGCAAGAAGTTCTGGGTACCTCATGGAAGGTCAACTGTACAGAAAGTAATCCGGAAGTGTCCACAGTGCATTAAATATGGTGGTGGTCCGTTTAAGCTACCATCAATGCCTAACTTACCGGCAGAGAGAGGTAAACTTACTTTACCTTTTGCTTTTGTAGGTTTAGATTATTTTGGACCTCTTTTAGTAAATGAAGGCGATACAGAAAAACGTTGGGTTTGTTTATTCACGTGCCTGGCTATTAGAGCTATACACATGGAGGTAGTGAAGGACTTAACAGCTGAAGAGTGTTTACTAGCTATTAGAAGATTTGTTGCAGTTAGAGGTTTACCGCAACTTATTATTTCGGATAACGCTACACAATTCAAATTAACAGCAGAGGTCCTTACTTCCAACTATTGCATACAAAATAACATACGTTGGAAGTTTATTCCTGAATTAGCGCCGTGGTTTGGTGGATTTTATGAACGCCTGATTGGCATTGTTAAGCACAGTATGAAGAGAACATTTGAGAAACATCTTATAAATCACAGTCAGTTATGTACAGCTTTGAAAGAACTGGAAGCCGTAATTAATACAAGACCGTTGACCACGGTAGGAGCTGAGCTAGAACATGTTTTAAGCCCTCAAGATTTTCTCCGCGTAGGCGGATTAATAACAACAGAAATTTCGGATCGTGAGTTTTTAGAACCAGCCACAAACACTAAAAGTAATCTAATAGATGGTTGGAAGAGAGGACAAATAATTCTGGAAGAATTCTCTAAGATGTTCACTAATCAATATTTAACGAGTCTAAGAGAAAGAAGTGACAAACATCGGCAGTCAAGAGTTGTAGTCAATAGAGTACCTAAGTTAGGAGAGACAGTACAAATAAAAGCAGGAAATAACAGGGCACACTGGAAGGTTGGACAGATAGTAGAGTTAAGAAAGGGTTCGGATGGACAAATTAGAGTAGCAAAAGTAAAAATTGCATCAGGTGAAACATTGACCCGTTCCATAGGACTCTTGTTTCCATTAGAACTTGAAGATGAAAGTACTGTACCATCAGCACAGACTACCATAAGTTCTAAGGACAACGTCCACAAGGAAGCGTCTCAAATAGAAGTACAGTCACCAGAAGAGACAGCTGATAACAGGAAGTCAAAAAGAGCTTCGGCGGTCAGCGCTAGAGAAAAGATTAAAGCGTGGACTTCTCAATTCCTTAACAGATTGTTTCACTGAACCTAATTGAGAGATGTGTATGGTGATAAATTAATTAATGACTATTCGTAATAAACCTTTTGTAAAAGTATGATTTCTTTTTATTCTTTCGTCGTGGCGGAGTGTCGCGAATGCGAAGCTAGTGTACATTTTTCGTATTGGCTGTTAGCAATTCTATTCCTTCGTCCGTGCGCGGACGTTGGTGCAGAAAGGGTTAGCGCTAAAGCCAGAGGGCGACACAAGTAATCTATGGCTCGATAGTGGCAGACGACTGATCGGAACGGGAGACTTGCTAACCTACCTATGCTGAGAAGGATTACAAAGTGAGCTAAAGAGAGATTTCGGTGAGTGTTTTATAAGTTTATTTGTAGAGGATTGCACCACCAATTATGTTCAATTAATATGTGTTATATTCCAGTGTTTAGAGTTAACCGATGCGTCGGTTTGCAGTTGGTCTATTGCGAGTTGCGACTTGCAATAGATAAATCAGAGACAGAGAAAGAGAGTTACCGATGCGTCGGTCTATTAGTTGGTCTGTTGTAAACTGCGTGTGTTACAACAGATAGAGAGAGTTACAGAGTTACCGATGCGTCGGTCATCAGTTGGTCTATTGTAAACTGCGTGTGTTACAATAGATAGCAGAGTTAAGCGAGGCTCGGGGTGGCTATAGGGGAGGTTGGAGGCCACACGGGGATGCGTCCCCATAGAGAGAGAAGCCGCTGGATCAGCCAGCGCACAAGTGGATGGAACAGCCATCCCAAGTCTGGTGGAACAGACACCAAGTGCTTGCGTGGCACTGTCGTTGTGTCAGAGATTTCAGTATAAGTACCATAAGAGAGTATTATAATATGAGATACAAGACTTTCGTCATGATGACCCAGTTTAACCAGGCCAGCCTGGGTCATTGGCGACAATCAATCAAAACAACATAACCTCAAACAACAAAATTCGGTTTACCTGGAAAATTACATGACCTCCGTGGCCTCCGTCCCCGCCGTCGGGACCTGCATGGTCCTTACACCACGCACTGAGGAAGGAAATACATCCATCACCACCATTCCCTGCCACTGCTCTGATTCTGTAAGAATCGACGTAGTATTGCACGGTGTTTCGCGTTGACTTCGCTTTGAGACTCCGTAACGCTTTGGGCATTTCGCTTGAGTAACATCGCGTTATTTGAGTGTGCGGTATGGATAGAACTTTAATTAAATTGAGGAATTTTGTTGATATCATCTTTCTAAGATTATATTTGTTGTGATAGGGGCAAATAAAGGACTGACTGTCACTGTCATAATCAGATGAAAAAGTTTTTAATGATTATTTGCACACTGATGTATACAGCCATACAGCTAAGGGCAAACACAATTTTTAACTACCGATGAAAAAAGAGGTATTTTAAGTTCGATGTGTCTGTGGCATCTTAGCGAATAAAAGCATGGACGGAATCGGCCTATTTTGATGCAGTTTTGTTTTTCGTCATGATCATTTGCTATATATTTCATACCTGCACACTTCTACTAAAATAATAGTCTATGATTTAATTTCAAACATATGTTAGTTTTAAATGCTAATAACTCCACCTGGACAGAGTTTTCTATATTTTTGATTGAGTAAAGACAAGACTAATAAAGCCTTTCATCTGATATATGCTTCATTCCTGCACTTCAAAGTAAAATATCTTCTTGTGAACGCTTGATTTTTTTTTATTTGCCTGGCAATTAATCTAGTCTCTTGTTCATAGTGCTATAGTCTCTATTACGAATCTATCTCTATGGTTTATCTTCAGCCGTTGGATTTTAATACTATTAAGGCTTGGGACTCATCCGTCAGCAACTCAGCACGGGTCGGTTCTGTTCTGTGCAAAGATTTAGAAACAAGTAGTGATTAAGTGGCGTTCCGTCGCTCTTTCTCACTCTAGCAAATGACGGTTCTGAGCGACAGAAAAGAAAGCAGCATATGACGACTGACTTTTGACGACCTCCGTGGCGTAGTGGTCACCATGCTAGTCCGCCACCCAGAAGTCCCGGGTTCGATCCCCGGTCAGGACAAGTTGGAAAATGGTCTTTTTCAAATTGTCCTGGGTTTTAGATGGTTATCTATATATGTATTTGTTATAAAATATAGTATCGTTGAGTTAGTATCCCATAACACAAGTGTCGAACTTACTTTGGGGCTAGCTCAATCAGTGTTATTTGTACCTATATATTTATTTATACGAAAGTTTCGTTCCGTGCTGACAGATCAGTCCCAACCTGTAGTGATAATAATCTCTTTAAATAATACACTGAATTCAGATCAATTACTGTTTATTATGTACATTTTTTGTACATTATATGTCTGTACAAATATTTATTAAGTCTACGTGACGTCGCTGGCTTCTTGTATGGTGGGCATGTCGGCCGGTTGTGTGGCCTCCAAAGGCCACGGGAGAGGTTCTGTAGGTGCCGTACCGCGACTGCGGGCAGCCTGAAATAGAAAAGGTTTTGATTTATTGTAAGCCTTCTTATTGGTCTGGGAAAAAGAATTAAGTTTGGGCACAGAATAAGAACTAGTACTCACGTACAGAAGTCTTACTGAGAAAAGAAATTAAAAGTAATATCTACTCAATGTGGTTAATTTAGCTCGCGTCAGAACTCCTCGCCTCTTCGTTTAGATACCTAGACATCCATTGCAAGCCAATTTCATTCTTATTACTCTGGACAAACGATTCATGTAACTGAATTTTCCCCTTCGAAGTGGTCGCCGCGCGCATAGTAATAATGTAAGTATATTTTCGATACCTACACGGGGAGTGTCACAGGCCTGGTTTGGGCATAGTAAATCTAAAATAAATACCTACAACCAAAAAGGGATGTGCATACGTAAAAGCGGCCAACACGTCTTACGTTTCATACAAACGCTCGTTCGTGATTATGGTTGTAACTGATGTTTCTCGAAAACTTTTGAACAGGTAGCTTGTGCACTATTTCTAGGTTTCTATCGAATTAAAACAGATACCCAACGCCATAGAAACGATTGGAGGGCCCAAAAGTAGGCAAAACTAGAGTTACGGGTAGGCACACAGAGATGGCAGCACACACGACTAGCGAAAAAGTGACACAGAAAGTGTTGAATATGCTTTAAAAATATTTAATGCATTTTGTATATGTCCTAGCTAAGGGGCTACCTGAATTTTACGGGGTCCAGTGTTGCCCCCATTTTAATTAAACCATTTAAAAGAAAACGGAGATATAATTTAAAATTTTGTCTTGATCAGACCCTGGATAACCCTTCAAACTATTTTATGAACTACTGTTTACAGTTTAAAGTGAAAATGTGAAGCTTTTCTACGCACAATTGCGAAAAACGGCCACTTTTGGCGTATGTGCGTAGAAAAGCTTCACGTTCTCACTTTAAACTGTAAACAGTAGTTTATAAAATAGTTTGAAGGGTTAATAAAAGTTTTTCATGTTTTAATAAATAGCTATAGCGCCATCTAGTGACATGGAAGAGACATAATGTTTATAAGGCGATGGGTAGGCATGTTAAGACTAATGAAATAAGCCCAAACTCTATGGAGTTGCGCTGTTGTATTACTGAGTTCCATCGACCACCTTCCGTCTCCCTGATCAGACCCTGGACATCGTCTACCATAAAGCGCTCGTCAAGACAAATCAAACGAGTCCCACTCAACGAGGTTATGTTGTTTTATAACTGACTTCTCCATCATCAGAACAGCTAATTGTCCACATAATGTTGTATTGTCACCCGACTTACATAAATATTCAAAATTTACGCTCAATCGGTTGAGGATAACTGGTTGAAAATTGAGTTACAAGATTTGATGGTGATAATTAAAAATTTAATTTGTATCAAGGTCTAGAAAGACCTATTAACTATTTTATGAATAACCTTTGAAATTATTACTAATAGTCCGTCTAGTTTTAAAACTGTTTTTCGCCAAAAGTGGCCAGTTTTGGCGAAAAACAGTTTCAAAACAAAATGGACTACCAATATTACTTTCAAAAGTTATTCATAAAACAGTTTACAGGTCTTTCTAGACCTTGATACAAATTAAATTTTTAATTATCACCATATTTAGTTTTAAACAATTTATTTCAAATTTTTATTTTCAAAGTCTTAAGAAAAAAATATCTGATTGGGTTGCAAAAAGTATCGATTTTTTTTAGTTCACAAGGAGCTCGCAAGATGTCGCCGTCGCATGCTACAAGACAGACCTTGCGGTGCACGAGCTTGCCGTGGTTGTACGCGGCCGCCTCGTACCCGAAGGCGGCGGGGCACAGCTCGCAGCGGAAAGGCCTTTCGCCCGTGTGGCTGCGCAGGTGGCCTTCCAGCGACTTCTTCGTCTGAAACACACAGACAGACAGATATCTTATTGCTTTAAATTTTTACGTATACAATGTAACAAAAACCCTGTCCGATCCTTGTAGGAGCAACTTAGACCGTCAACATGAACAACTTTTCCTATGGGACCAATGCAACTCGAAAAAAAAAAAACGATATTTTCATACTAAAGTGTTTGGCCGGCCCGGCGATTTGTATGAAAATGTCGATTTTTTTGAAGTTTCAAGCATTGGTCCCATAGGAAAAGTTGTTCATATTGACGGTCTGAGTTGCTCCTACAAGGGTCGGACAGGGTTTTTGTTACATATTGTATGAACATATATAACATGCAAGGGATATACCCGTAATAAATTCAACTACGGGCTATACTAGAGCATTTTGGTACAATTAAATGAAAAAAAAAAATTACATTCCCATACAAATCGCCCAGGCGGCTGCATTGTATGGAAACGTTAATTTTTTTTGTTTTGGCTGTTTTTTAATTTCATAATACCAGATGTATAGTAAAGTTTAGTCTGAGGTGGATTTATTACAGGTATGTCTCTTGAACGTTGTATAAATTCAGTTTTTTTTTTTTTATAAATTAAAGTAAAACGTTATTTCACTATTTGCACCTCGAATCAGCGAAACGGTGTCTCCGTTGGTATTGTGAGACTTTGAACCCGAATTTTTTCTCGGAAGGTCCGTTCGCTTTTTCTTTTTTTTTTACCTTTTTTTAACAATTTTTGAGGAGCAAAGCTTTGTCGCGAGTAAAACGCAACATCAGCGAAACGGTGTCTCCGTTGGTATTGTGACTTTGAACCCGAATTTTTTCTCGGAAGGTCCGTTCGCTTTTTCTTTATTTTTTTTTACCTTTTTTTTTAACAATTTTTAAGGAGCAAAGCTTTATCGCGAGTAAAACGCAACATCAGCGAAACGGTGTCTCCGTTGGTATTGTGACTTTGAACCCGAGTTTTTTCTCGGAAGGTCCGTTCGTTTTTTTTTTCATTTTTTTTCCTTTTTTTTAATAATTTTTGACGAGCAAAGCTCTGTCGCGAGTAAAACGCAACACTCACGGTGTAGCTATTTTATTTTCATTTTCGTTTTTTTTTTATTTTTTTTTTGTTCGTCGAGCAAATCTCTGTTACCCAAATACTTGGCGAGTAGTAAGCAACACTCACGGTGTAGGTCTTCCCGCAGCTGTGGCACACGTGGTTCCTCACAGCGCGGGCGTTGCGGTGCACCATGCGGACGTGCGTGCGCAGCACCGGCCGCGACGAACACGCCTGCACACACACACATCACATCACCTCTTTATACTTAATGAGGTTTTCCTATACAATATGTAACAAAAACCCTGCCCTATCCTTGTAGGAGCAACTCATACAGTCCATTTGAAAAACTTATCCTATGCCTGAAACTCGAAAAAAAAACGACATTTTCATACAAATTGCCGGGCCGGCCGAACACTTTTGTATCAAAATATCAATTTTTTTCACGTTTCAAGCATTTGTCCCATAGGAAAAGTTGTTTATATTGACGGTCTGAGTTGCTCCTACAAGGATCGGACAGGGTTTTTGTTACATATTGTATAAGCCAAATTTGACTGAAATAAATTGCTTAGCGATAAGTAATAGCAAAATGTGCCCGAAAGAAAGGTAGAATTGGATGTATCGAGGTCATGAAGTACTTACAAAAGTACAGTTGGATGTATCGAGGTCATGATGTACTTACAAAAGTACAGTTGGATGTATCGAGGTCAAAATGTACTTACAAAAGTACAGTTGGATGTATCGAGGACATGATGTACTTACAAAAGTACAGTTGGATGTATCGAGGTCATGATGTACTTACAAAAGTACAGTTGGATGTATCGAGGTCATGATGTACTTACAAAAGTACAGTTAGATGTATCGAGGTCATGAAGTACTTACAAAAGTACAGTTGGATGTATCGAGGTCATGAAGTACTCACAAAAGTACAGTTGAATGTATGGACGTCATGAAGTACTTACAAAAGTACAGTTGGATGTCTGAAGGTTATGAAGTACTTACGAAAGTACAGTTGGATGCATGGAGCTCATTAAGTACTTACAAAACTAAAGTGGAGATATGGAGGACAAGTACTTAACTTTCAAAAGTGCAGTTGAATGTATAGACTTCATGAAGTACTTACAAAAGTACAGTTGGATGTCTAGAGGTTATGAAGTAGCTACAAAAGTACAGAATGTTTGGAGGTCATAAAGTATTTACAAAAGTACAGTAGGCTGTATCGAGGCCAAGATGTACTTACAAAAGTACATTTGGATGTATCGCGGTCATGATGTACTTGCAAAAGTACAGTTGGATGTATCGAGGTCATGATGTACTTTCAAAAGTACAGTTGGATGTATCGCGGTCATGATGTACTTGCAAAAGTACAGTTGGATGTATCGAGGTCATGATGTACTTTCAAAAGTACAGTTGGATGTATGGATGTCATTAAGTACTTACAAAAGTACAGTTGGGCTGCACACAGCGGACGGGCGTGTGCTTGAGGTGCACCGCGGTGTGGTGCTCGCGCAGGCGGGACGACTTTGAGAACCGCTTGCCGCAGATGGTGCACGCGTGTCTGGGGACAAACCCGACATACGATATGTAACAAAAACCCTGTCCGATCCTTGTAGAAGCAACTTAGACCGCCAATATGAACAACTTTCACACAAAAAACATCGAAATTTTCATACAAAAGTGTTCGGCCGGCTACAAGGATCGGACAGGGTTTTTGTTACATATTGTATAACGTCTAACAAAATTACTGAAACTATTCTAAGGTTGAATTCAGTCCATGATAGTGAACAACTTTCTCCAAGGAACATAACTTGAAATATGAAAAATAATTTTTGACCTCCCTTACAAGCTGACCGACGATCAGAGATTGTATAGCAAGCAAAAAAAATTATTTTTCATATCAATATACTTCGTGTAACGTAACAGAGGCATCAACCCGAAAGAGAGTAAATATACTTATCAACAACTTTTACTATGGGAGCATCCCTGAAATCATAAAAAAATGCACGGTAGGTATTTAATTTTCTATGGAGGTGAAGTTTTGTTTTTATGATTTCAGGGATGGTTCCATAGTAAAAGTTGTTCACATTGATTAGTACATTTACTCCCTTTCGGGTTGAAACCGCCTTTCCGCTGTGTTCCTTGGAGAAAGTTTTTCAGTTGCATGGACTCAATGTACCCTCAGAAAAGTTTCAATTTAATTTGTTACACCTTGTATAGATGCAAAAGTTACTCTGTCTGTCTGTTACCTCTTCAACACTGAACCGATTTAGGGTTGGGAGTTTAAGACTTATCTGTCAACACGGAACGGAGCTTTCGCATGCCGCTATCCTTTTCTGGCGCTCAGAACCGTCATTTGCTAGAGCGAGAGAGCGACGGAACGCATTAGCATGGCCGGTTTCACCACAGATTTAGAATACACAAGTAGTGTAGATTTGCCACCGAGCGTCCAATAAGAGAAAGACATATTAAGGGGCTACATGAATTTTCCGGGGTCCAGTGCTGCCCCCATTTGAAATAAATCATTTGATAGGAAACGGAGACATCATTCACAATTTGGTTTTGATCAGACCCTAGATAACCCTTTAAACTATTTTATGAACTACTGTTTACAGTTTAAAGTAAGAACGTGAAGCTTTTCTACGCACAATTGTGAAAAACGGCCACTTTTGGCGTATGTGCGTAGAAAAGCTTCACGTTCCCACTTTAAACTATAAACAGTAGGTAGTTCATAAAATAGTTTAAAAGGTCATCTAGGGTCTGATCAAGGCCAAATTTTGAATGATATCTCCGTTTCCTTTCAAATGATTTATTACAAATGGGGGCAGCACTGGACCCCGGAAAATTCAGGTAGCCCCTTAATGATACTACGTATATTTTCTTTATGGTCGGGTTATAGTCACACTTCAAGTATATGCAATTTGAAATGTGCCTATAACCTGACCATGAAAAAATGTTCGGTCGGTGATAGAGACAAAACACGGTACTCTTTTCTTTTTCTTCTTTTACAAATCTCAATAAGACTATCTCGCTCTATCAAAGCGTGTCAGGCCCTTGGGTTTCACGGCCTTTCTCGCTCTGGCAAACAGTGCCGTAAGTAGCCTTTTCTGCGCCCTGTGCGAGCTTCTATACCTGCGCCCTTGTATTTTTTATATTATAGGCCTAGTTTATTTCATACAGGGTGATAATAGAATACACAAGGAAATTGGTGTTGGTGAACTGATTATCTAATATTTTGAATGAAAAAACTATTTTTTCTAAGAACTGAGCCAAAAAAGGAGCGCAGGTGTTGGTGACCAAATTTTCTAATATTTTGTAAGAAAAACCTTATTTTTTTAAAGAAATGTGCCAAAAAAATGAACGCGTTGTTTTGTCTAATTTAATAGACGTTTTTGATGATACTGGCATGTAGGTTCGTATGTGTTGGAATCGAGCATTTGCAAACCGTAAAAAGAATAGTCATGCCTGGTGTGGCCACTTTTGCGCCCCCCAGAGTCTACGCCCTGTGCCCGGGCACCGGTGGCACCGCCCTATTTACGGCACTGCTGGCAAATGACCGTTCTGAGCGACAGAAAAGGACAGCATGTGAAAGTTCCGTTTTATGCTGAAAAATAAGACCCATACCAACGCTTAGATGAAATTTGATATGGATACAGTTTGAGACCAGGGGAATGTGACACAATAGTTTTTACCCCATAAATGATTCATTAAAGGAATGAAAAGCGCATTGGAACTTTGTTGGGGATTCCTATTTTGCGATACAAAGGTAGACTTTATAGTAAAGTACTGAATTTACGTAGACGAAGTCGCAGGTAACAGCTAGTTAATGTATGTATATTAACCATGTACGGCTGCGGTCAAAATGATATTTTCACGTCAATATGGACAAGTTTCCACCTCAAAATATACAAGATTTCACGTCAAAATGGACCAATCTCAATGTCAAAATGGATAAGATATCACGTCAAAATCATATTAAATATCAAATATGCAAAATTTATAATGTATGCAGACGATACCAAAATTTACATGTCTATTAAAAAAACTGATGCGCAACGTCTACAAGAGGATCTCGATAGTCTTGCCAAATATTATACGGAGAATGATATTACTGTCAATGTCGACAAATGTCAGTGTGTTAGATTTACTCGTAAATTGAAGAAAATGTTATTTGAGTATGATATCAATGGTACCAAAATTAATCAAACTGACACTGTTAGGGATTTCGGAGTACTACTCGATGCAAAATTAACTTTTAATCAGCATATTTCAGCTATTGCTTTGAAAGCATATAAAAACTTAGGTTTCATTACGCGTGTTAGTCGACCTTTCACAGACATTGGCTGTTATAAAGTGTTATATTATACGTACGTTCGTAGTACACTTGAGTACTGCAGTAGTATTTGGAACCCAACGTTCAAAGGCAACTGTGAGGCTATTGAGTACGTCCAAACAAAGTACATGAAACGGTTAAACTACTTTACACGAAATCAAAACTGGACTATAAAGAATCCTGCGAACATCACCAAGTAATGAGTTTAAAGAACCGTCGGACACTTTTGGATATGATTTTCTTGTATAATGTGTGTAACGGCAACATTGACAGCATCGACCTGACTAATAAAGTCATAAATATCCTAACTCCCACCATTAGAACTAGACATACTCCCCTTTTCTGCACAAGTTTTACAAAAACCAAATATGCCAAAAATGCAATAATTAATAGACTGCACCGTACATACAACAGCAAATTTGGAGATATCGATCTTTTCCATTCGAAAAAGCACACCTTCAGGAAAACTGCAATCCAGGTGATTGAGAATACCTTGAAGAAATAACTGCATAGTATTCTCAGTTATCTACATACATACACACACACACACCCTCACATCACACACACACACACACACACTCACACACATACACACACACCTTTCTCCACCTATTAGACGCTGTCTTTTATTGTACCTAAATTTTTGCTCTGTAAAATAATATTTGCATAGTATAATAATGTTTGTTTGCCTCCTCCACTTCAGTGTCCGCAATCAGTCCCAACTTTCGAAACCAAACTGAGAGGCATTTTGTTACAGGCACAAATAGCGCAGTGGCAGTAGAAATTATATTTGAAAGGTTAGCATTGCGTGTGCATTGAAGGCCATAGTTTTAATAGTACTGGATTTAATTATATTGATATTTTTTACCACACATTCATATTTATTTAAATTACATGCGGTCTCGCGATTGCCGGGGTCAATGACCTTTAATCTCCATAGTAAATAACGGCCATTTTTTATACGTATTTTTACCTGATTTGGTGATTTTTTTGTAAATATTTTTTTTTTGACAACATATTTTATTTTACACATGCATTTCAAATTTACCCTTGTTATAGGAAAATATAAGTGTATTAGTAAATTAAGTTGTTTTAACAGAGGAATAAATTCATTTCCAGACCAACCTATTTTGCCCCATATCTTAGTCATAATTCCAAAAATACGTCCGTAAAACTTAGTACAGTTACTCTAGCTTATCAAAGTCTTCGTTTGTGTTAAGCTCATAAACGTAGCAATAAATTACAGCCATAACAAAAGCCCATTCAGCGTCTCGAGTTCTCTAACATAAACAATCGCCGGCGCGTATTTTTTGCTGACGTACTTGAATTGCGCAGTTAACACGTGTGCGTTTCAATGGGAATGGTGACAAAAAATACTATGGGATGGTGTATGGTGTAAGTTTTAAACTAAAAGCGGATTTATTTCAGTATAAATAAAAAGCCCAACTTGGCATGTATAATGTTATGTTTTACGAAAATTTGGTTTTAAATATAAAAATCCGGGGAAAAAAAAGGCTAACATTTAATTTATAAGTACATCATAGAAACGAGTAGAATTCCCATAATTTAGAATTGAAAATTAAGTTTGTTTCCTAACGATCACAAAATGATACAATACTTACTAGTTATAAAACAAAACACGGAAAAATGAATTTTTAAAAGTGCAGGTGTCGAATTTCAAAGTTTTTTCACGTACCTATTCGCGCCATTATGCTAATTAGCCAATGAGCGCGTTTTACCACTTGAAGGGTTATTAAAAAGGATAATTGACTTACTTCAATTTAGCCGGGTCGATGTGCTTCAAATTGTACTTCATGTGTTGGTAGAACGACATGCGGTTCTTGAAGTTCACGTCGCACTGAAAACAAATCGGTGCTTATAATATTCTGGAATAAAACTCACAAATTAATTGGGTAACTGGTGTTTATTTTATTTATTTATTTATTAAAATCTCAATCAAATTTCCTCGATAAGAATGTCTCCGCTTATCCCTATGTTTTCGGAGTCTCTTGGCATAAGCATAATTTTGCTTAAAAGGAGGCTCCAGCAATTTGTATAATTTGTAAAAACTAGTTTCCCAATAAACAATTTTTATTAATTTATTTATTCCTAAAATTGACTGGGAAAATATAACATATAAATAAATATATACGGACAAATCACACAGATTGAGCTAGCCCCAAAGTAAGCTCGAGACTTGTGAGATACTAACTCGACGATACTAAACATATTTTTTAACAAATACATTTAGATACACATCCAAGACCAAGGTCAATCTAAAAAAAAACTTTTCGCATCTTGACCTGACTAGGGATCGAACCTGGGACATCCGGTGTGACTGCCAGTGCCTGGCATGATGGCCACTAGGCCACAGAGGTTATAAAATATATAAGAGAATGCTCTTAGCATTAAGACGAAGTGGTAGCTAAAGTGGCGCCCTCATTTGAAATAAATTGTTTAAAACTAAATATGGTGATAATTAAAAATTTGATCTGTATCACTGTCTAGAAAGACCTTTAAACAATTTTATGAATAACCTTTGAAATTATTACTAATAGTCCGTCTAGTTTTAAAACGGGTTTTCGCCAACAGTGGCCACTTTTGGCAAAAACCCGTTTTAAAACTAGACGGACTACCAATATTACTTTCAAAGGTTATTCATAAAATAGTTTAAAGGTCTTTCTAGACAGTGATACAAATCAATTATGATTTTTAATTATCACCATATTTAGTTTTAAACAATTTATATCAAATGAGGGCGCCACTTTAGCTACCACTTCGTCTTAACCATTTTAAAAAGTATATTTATAATTTGTAATAAATAATAAGTTTTGAAAAAAAAAAACTTTTTTTGTACAAGCTGTTATTGTGAGGCCAAAGTACTTATTAAGGCAAATTAAATAATCCCAAACGCGATGGAGATGCGTCGTTTTTTTACCGAGTTCCATCGACCACCTTCCGTCTCCGTGATCAGACCATAGACATCGTCTACCAGAAAGTGCTCGTCAAGACAAAACAAACGAGTCCCACTCAATGAATTTATGTTGTTTTATAACAGCTCTGTCGAATATCTCCCGGCTCCATCATCAGAGCAGCACATTGACTCCATGACATTGTATTGTCATCTGACTTACACAAGTATGCAAAATTTCAGCTCAATCGTTTGAGAAAAGCTGGTTGATAATTCAGTTGGAGTACGCTTCTACAATAAATGACCTTCTCGCATCAAAGACTCAGAATCCTTCCACTGTTTCAAGTCTCAGTTACGCGATTATTCAAATGTTTATTCAGTAATTAGACCTTCACAGGCACTTTTACACGTCAATAAGTATAATCTATGTTACGTGTAAAGTATATTAAAATTTAATTTATTTTTAAAGAAAAGCTACCGATACCAGCGCTTCGTAACGACCACTGCTGAGAAGAATCGCCGAAAGAAACTCATTTTCACAGTATTGGTCGCCTACTCGCCAGAAGGGCTTTGTCATATTATTATAATTGTCTTTTAATTAATAAATACTTATAATATAATACAATGAGATTATTAAAAACTGCTCATGGTGCAAGTAATAAAATAGGATAAAAGTAACAGTATACCTACTTAATTCGGTATTTGATTCCATTTTTCTTCTTATTCATATCAAAAAGTAACATGATACGAAACCGAAAACGTAAATAATAATTTTACTCCGCTCAAAAATAAGCCTTTCAAATCCAGTGGAAGGGGAAACTGTCACATAACAGAAAAAGGATGCACATACACCCGCGTGACGTCACTGTCATTAGGTGTCACGCTTACGAAAGAGATAGCGAGATGTCCCCACCACGCTCCCACGCTTATATTTAAAATGAAATTTGCTGCCTCATTTACGTTTTACACCAATTTGCGTTTTTTTCGAAAAACGGCTTCTTGTTAGTGTTATTTGTTATTCGTATAAAATATTGACCAAAAAACAAAAAGCTTATTGTAATTGTCGCTCATATAACTATACAAGTCTTATATTTTCTATACAAATTTCGAAGGGGATTTCCTCCACTGTTTGACATTGTACATTCAAAGTTTAACATATTGTTTTTTCTTATTATAATTTTTGTCTGTATGGATACAAAAAAGTAAAAAAAAATTATAAGTCATCAACGATTCTTTTTTTGCTTATTTTTACGCAACTTTCGGCGTAAATAAGTAGTAAAAGAAGTGTAAAATTTCCAAAACAAAGTCCGCACCGACACATCTTAATTATCCAAGATTTTAATAAATTTTATTTGTAATTGATTAATGCAGTAGTCTTTGCATTAAACCCCTTTTCCCAAAGAACTTCACGTATATTTTTACGCGCTCGGTCTACCATGAATTATCGTGCATTTCACCTCACTGCTTCGCCCGAACACGATGTTAGGTGAGACAGCATGCTTTTAGGCCGCGCCCACTTGAGTTCGAGCCGGCGACTAGTTCAACCTTAAACAGTGACTACTTTTTAATTTAACTACCTTTATAAAGTGTATTTTGTAATATTTTAGGAGAATAAATTATTTAAACCTAAAACCTAGTTGCAAGATTTGAACTAAACAAACATAAACATACATATATCTAAATATATATAACTCAAAGGTGACTGACTGACTGACATAGTGATCTATCAACGCACAGCCCAAACCACTGGACGGATCGGGCTGAAATTTGGCATGCAGGTAGATGTTATGACGTAGGCATCCGCTAAGAAAGGATTTTGATCAATTCTACCCCCAAGGGGATAAAATACGGGATGAAAATTTGTATGAAACTTTGTCAATTTTAAACCGATCGGGCTGAGACCTTGCACGCATAAAGCTACTATGACGTAGGCATCCCCTAAGAAAGGATTTTGATAAATTCACCCCTACGCGAGCGAAGCCGCGAGCAAAAGCTAGTACAAGATACTTTGCAAGTTAAAAGCTTGTAGAAATGATGTTACCTGATGACAATACAGGTGTTGAGGCGCGTCGTGCGTCACCAGGTGCACCTCGAGCGCCTTCTTGAACAGGAACCGCTTGTCGCAGTGCGAGCAGGCGTACTCCTTTTCTCCGCGGTGGATGCTGCAACAAAAGTCAAAAATCATTTTTTTATCTTTATTATGTTTGTTTACTTGTTCGCAAGCATAACATGTTATAATGTGTCAACATTGTATTATATTATAAGTATTAATATAATCAAATTTATATCAAAACGTTGGTTCGAGGTATCCCGTGACCAAACGTGGCAATGCTGCCAGCCTTTTGGCCACGCTGCCGAGGGGTGATATTTTAGTGGGATAATTTGTAATATTTTTTTTATTTATTATTTTAGTTTTAGGTATATTGATTTAATTTAAATTTATAATATTGTTTGTATATTGTAATCACAGTATTAATTAATTAAAAGACAACAATAATAATATGACAAAGCCTTTCTGGCGTGTTGGCGACCAATATTGTGAAAATGAGATTCTTTTGGCGTTTCTTCTCAGCAGCGGTCATTACGAAGCGTAGCTTTTCATTAAAAATAAATAAAAACTTTAATATACTTTACACGTAACATAAATTATACTTATTGACGTGTAAAAGTGCCTGTAAAGGTCTAATTACTGAATAGACATTTGAATTTTGAATTTTCTTTGAATATTTCTATCACATAATAAATGTATTTTTTTTTTCGTTTTCATAATAGGTAGTTGTAGACGTCAGATATTTTACTCACAACTAAGTTTACTGCCGCCTTCCAAGCGCAAGTACAGAAGAAGCGGTAACAAACTGTACTGTAGCATTTTCTCCAAAAACGTCAACCTTGCAATTATTCTGATATTAAAATTAGATGTGTTCATGTAAATTTGTAAATAAAGTACATGTACCGATTGTACTCAAATTATGACATTTGTGCGTGTACAAATACATATCTTTAGGAGGGACTCGCGCCAAGCTCAAGCCAGACGTTTTTGTCTTTAAGATAATCATCGGTTCCGTAATAAGCCTTCTCACAAAGTACTTTCTTTACATAAGCTTAAAATTTTCTATCTGGCATATCAAGGACCGATTCTGGCAATTTATTATAAAACTTTATACAGTTTCCCTTAAAGGATTTACTGACTGTTTTCAGCCTATAATACGGGGCAACTATATCATTTATGTTACGTCAGTTTCTACCCGCAAAATCACCTGTTTTATTAAGGCAATTTTTTTTCTTACATACATTATATTTTCAAATATGTACTGGGATGGTACAGTGAGTATATTAATGTCCTTAAAAAATAACTTTAGGGAGTCTCTCGATTCTAAGTCGTAAATAAAACGAATTGCCCTTTTTTGTAAATAAAAAATAGTCGGTATCAACTACATTAAAACCTGGAATGTTCCGGAGCGAGTTGATGTGGAGCTTCACAAGTGTATTGTCGGAGGTATATGTCACCATATGATTGTGAAAACCAATAGTTTATAAAAAGTCGCGCGAGATTATAAACTGTCGATAAATTGTAAACTGTATCGTAATGCTCACAATATAGTATAACTTTACGATAGCATACAACGTGTATCGGAAAGGAGGGTATCAACCCGAAAGGGAGTAAACGTACTAATCAATGTGAACAACTTTTTTATAGTACATGTTCCTTTTATTTTAATTTACTAATATTGTATCTAATAAACATTTATTTAAATTAAAAGTATTGTAGTAATATAATAATAGAAATTCTTGTCAGCATGTATTACCAAAAAAATTATGACTTTGTATGCCTAACGGCGCAACACAGTAATACTTGAATTTATGTACCTAACACCCATTGTACCTGTGATTGACAAAATACATGATTATGATTAAAAAAAAAAACAACTTTTAATATGGGACCATCGCTGAAATCGTAAAAAAAATTTTCACCTCCATACAAAATTAAATACCAACCGTGCCAAAATGTATGAGGCTGCAGATTTTTTTTACGATTTCAGGGATGGTTTCATAGTGAAAGTTGTTCACATTGATTAGTACGTTTACTCCCTTTCGGGTTGATACCTTCCTTTCCGATACACGTTGGATTCGGAATCGGCTCTAATGGTTTTGACGATACTCGGTATTTAGGCAGTGGTGAGGCAAAAAATTGATTTAATAAAAAAAAGTAACCAGTCGCCAGAGAAAAAGAATTGAAAGTGTGTGTGTGTGGAAAATTCTGTATGATGAAGCTTACAAGAGATGCGTCCGCAGCGAGCTTCTGTCTCGAAAGCTCTTCCCACAAAGCTCGCACTTCTGTCTCTCCGCGTGCGTCTTCATGTGGTAGCGAAGTTTGCCCAGCGTCCTGAAATTGTAATAAAATTAATAACAAGTGTCGTAAATCGAAAAATGTTGTTCGCAAGCTCAATTTTTTTTTAAATTACCTATTCGACGACACCTTACTCGATGAGCAAGTCGAGAAAAAAAGCCACCCTCATATTCATAAAAAAAATAACAAATGTTTACTAAACCTATTGGAACGAAGTTCCTTACGGCAGGCTTGGAGGAGATAGGGATTTTGCTGCGCGACCGAACTGAAAAAAATGTGATAGTAAAACCGTAAGGATGACCTCGTTAAATAAAACCGTTAAATGAGACGTGCGCAGGCGCGACAGTCGTATACACAAGCGAGTAGTGTATAATACCTTTGAGCACGATTTTTCTTTTGCAAATTGTGTCGATTCCACATTAGCCGAAGGAACTTCGTTCCTACCTGGTGTCCCACGACACCACATTTCTTTTTTTAGTTAAAATATGTTTTGTCTCGTTCATTCAATGTCAAATATTGAAAAAAGGAAAAATGGCAAAACATGTTTTAATTAAAACAGGCTTAGCAAACAGTTGATAATTTTTATAAATATGAGGGTAATTCTTTACATGTATGGGACCTACCTACAGCAAAAAAATATCATGATTTTATTTTACCACTTTGTCGGCATGATTAATTTACGTACGCATGCCAAATAACAGCTTTCTAGAACTTAAAGTAAAGGTTGTTTACTGCGTACCCCAAAAAATTATGTAGCCAAGAACGAACTAGTCGATACTACTTCTATACAAATTTCGGAGGGGATTTCCTTTACTGTTTGACATTGCATTTTCAAAGTTTAGCGTTATCGTTTTGTCTGATTATAAATTTTGTCTGTATGGATACAGAATTGTAAAATAAAAAATCATTAAAAAGTTATGAACAATCGAAGATTCCTTTTTTTTTTGCTTATTTTTACGCGAGTTTCGGCGTAAATAAGTATTAAATCTCCAAAACTAAGTCCACACCGACACGGCTTATTTATCGAAGATTTTAATAAACTTTATTCGTAATCGCTTTAAGACGAAGTGGTAGCTAAAGTGGCGCCCTCATTTGAAATAAATTGTTTAAAACTAAATAAGGTGATAATTAAAAATTTGATTTGTATAAATGTCTAGAAAGACCTTTAAACTATTTTATGAATAACCTTTGAAAGTAATATTGGTGGCGAAAAACAGTTTTAAAACTAGACGGAATATTAGTAATAATTTCAAAGTTTACTCATAAAATAGTTTAAAGGTCTTTCTAGACATTTATACAAATCAAATTTTTAATTATTACCTTATTTAGTTTTAAACATTTTATTTCAAATGAGGGCGCCACTTGAGCTACCACTTCGTCTTAAGAAGTAGTTTTTGCATAAAACCCCTTTCCCCAAAGGACTTTACGTATATTTTTACGCTCTCGGTCTACCATGAATTATCGTGCATTTCACCTCACCGCTTCGCCCGAACACAATGTTAGGTGAGACAGCATGCTTTTAGGCCGCGCCCACCTGAGTTCGAGCCCGCGACTAGTTCAACCTAAAGTATCAACACCCCCTTTTGGTTGTAGGTATTTATTATAGATTGTATCTACACCCATGCTATAAATCCTCTATAAAAGTTTCTGAAGCAGTTAGCTTATCGCCAACATTAAAACACCCAGTGTCATAGTAACCATTATATATAACGAGTGTTATAATGTTTTACTAAATTTCATTATGCAACGCAAACTCAATCCTTCCTTACTCATCAAACAGCCACATATAATGAATTTCAAAAGCAAATTTTCATGTATACTACCACAGCTCCGTAATTTAAAAAGGAACTTATTGGATATTCAAATTCACGTCATATCCCGCCATTTTCGTTTAATATTTACTAATATCGAACAAAAATAATTTGCATTCTATTAATTATATGATCCAAAATTTAAATTATTATTACAATGAATAATTTTATTATTACCTATACATACATCGTTAGTTTGTATTAGATACTCAGCAATAAACTTACCAGGAATTTACATAGAGTTCTTACAACACTGTACAACACCCTATGGATTTTGAACCTTTTATAGAGGATTCATATCATGGGTGTGGATAAAGTTTTGTATGCAACTGTAATACTTAGATATTAAAACACTCATGTGATACTATTATCAATAGATAAACCCACATTCGTGTTTTAATACCCCTTATCATACTACAGTTGCATAAATAACTATACAAGCCCTCGCGCTGGGGGCAAGGCAACCGATGTGAAGTCTGAGTCTGAAGTCTGAAGAGTGAAAGGGTTGAAAGAAATATTCCATGGAACCCTCACGTCTCGACATGTCCGCAGACGGCGCAAGTGTGCTCGGGATGCGGAGCAGCATGTTGCCGCGCGAGGTGGTCGGCCGCTACAGCCGCCCGCGAGAAACTCGCGCCGCACAAGCAACAGCGCCATCTATGCAACATTACAATGTATAATTTTCTCAAACATGCTCGAAAATGTAGGCGTTTTTCTGTTCTGTTCTGTTGTGAGTCCGCCCAGCCAGCAGTTACGCTGCAAGAGTTTATGAATGAGGTCTACCTTGGAAAGTGCATGATCACGCTTGCAGACCAAAGCCGGTATGAGTACCGTCTTCAGTTCGTCGAGCTTGGCGATGCCAAACCTCGGTTATACCACTCTCATAGCTCGAAAAACCAGTTGGACTCGTAGATACGGATGGGTGTGTAAGAGATATTCGCAGTCAGGAAGTAGGAGAGAGAGGGAGTTGTAAGAACCGACCGAATACTTGCATCAAATCAGTATGGGGAGGATAGATATTATACTTGGTTTGTAATGTAGGCGTTGTTTTTATTTATTTATTTACCAATTTATGTACACGGAAATACATCAAATAAATGTTGTACAAAGGCACTACTTATCTCAAAAGAGATCTCTTCCAGTAGGCCTGTGAGAGAGATGTTTATGTAAGAGAGGCATACAGGCGTATTCATACATAGGATGAAGGAAGAAAATTAAAATTACATAAAACTACACTAACTACAAATCAACATACATATATTACGCATATACTTAAATAACTACATATGTCTATTTAGAAGGAAATATTAACAAAAAATATAAGTTACAATTAAGATGATTATGAATAATGATTAAGCATTATTGTAGTAAAACGAAGACACGAAGTTTGCAATTCTTGACTCGTGCATTTCTTTACTGGTCTAGGCCAGGAAAGTAGTACGAAAATTAATTCCTAGCCTCCTGGAAAATTAATAAGTTGCTGCTCAAAACAAGAAGACAAGTATAAAGTGTATTCAGAATGACAAGACATTGACATTGCAAATGACAGTTCTGTTTCTACATTTGGCAATTTCATTTAGCGTTTAATTCCATACTTCCATTATTATCATACAATCAATTGCTCCCACATTATAAAAATACACTTTTCGAGCATTTATATGAATATAACCACAATTTTATTTAAATGTTGTTATAAAATCACACGAAAATATGTTTTTCTACTCCTGTACTGTTATCTGTCTTTTAAATGGTCCCTAACACTATTATAAGAACATAGATTATATGATTTCAGAAAAGTCTATAGTCTATTCGTAATATAATAGCACATGTGTCGTTATTTCGCCAAAACGATACTCCTAGCCATAGACCTATTACTTTTTTTCTTTAGATCTACCATACTGCCAACATAATAAAATCGTGGAGTCACTGAACAAAAGGTTTTTTGTATGAAATACATTCGTTTAAGTGACTCCATGTTTCAAAAATGGCACTAGGAAGAAGTCAATACAAAAAAATTAAGTCTTATTAACCTAGTAGTAGTTATTAACCTAGTATCTACCAAACATATGGTAGTATTTCGTAGTTTTCTTTGTTTATTTTTGTATTTATTTTAGTAAATCTAGTCGTGGAAAAAGTATTGTATGCAACGTTGTATAAGTAGTCAAAAAATGCTCGATGGCGTATATTTGCGCCACTCGCATTTTTTAACCCTCCTTATTCAACTGTTGCATAAAATACTATTAATTGTCGTTGCGAGAGAAAAAGCAATTATCAACGGTATGACATTTTTGCGTAAAATATGCCAGGGCTGTATGGGCTATGTCTCCTTTGCATTAAAAAACGCGGGAAAGCAGTTTATTTTCTTTCAACCACAAAGTGATTGATTCTTATACAGATTATATATGTAGTACACGAGAAGGTGCTGAGTTCGGAATGCGAGCTAAATTAAACCATAACGCTAACCACATTGTGTAGATACTTCTTTGAATAGACTTGTCAACTAAAAAATTATAAAAGATGGTTTTAATCGAAAATATAGTCAACTTTAAGAAGATAAATTGAATTAAAAAAAAATCGAAGTGTTATCAGGTTTTCTTTTCATATAATTTTAAACTTTAACCGGAAGTGATGCCACACAGCAATCGAAGTTTATATTTTTCCTATGCCTGCACAAAGAAAAACAATGACAACTGTCATCTGTCAATGTCAAATTACTTTCGTTATGTTGGTTGTTGTGATTGATGTATATTGTTGTAGGGAGTTGACAGTGACAGTACAGTACTGATAGCGGAAATTGCCAACTTTACTCAAAATCTTCATCGTGACTTCACTTCCTCAAATAAGCTTGACCTTGTTTAAAATGAAGGTCTTTGATATTTTTACAAAAATCTAAATTAATAAGCCGTTATATTACAATCTGATTAGAGAAAGTTTGTCTTAAAGGCTATTCCGCGAAATGAATTGCGAATTAGAATTTTTTTAAATTACTTGACCAACGAATTGACTCCTCTTTTTTTTTAAGTCAGTTAAAAACGAGACTGACCTGACGCGATGTCTCCTCCGGTGCGCACACAGCGCATGCGCATCCTTGCAGCGCACGTTGCACACCGAGCAGCTGATGGAGCCGGTTGCCTGCACACACATTCTGATAGTGTTGGCCACTTGCACACACGAAAAGTCTGAATAAATGACTTGTCATCGTCTATAGTGGCGGGGAGGCGGGGGTTATAATCTGAATATCAGAGTAAGGGTTGAGACCATAGACCAAGAATTTTTTTTTTTACTGTTCTTATATCTATGGTTTGAACTCATCTGATATCCTTTTCTGTAGCTCAGAACTAGGGTTGCCAACCATACTATTTAATAAACAGGGTTTTTGTTACATAATAAATAATAAATATACAGGGTTACTGGTAACTAACGCAAAACCTTTTAACATCGAATTCAAAATCCTAACATAATATAGATTTGCAAGAAAAAAATAAAAAATTTTAAGAAAAAAATTGGAATCCCCATAGAAACTCGACCAGGTGATCAGTGAACTTGTATGGGAGGCCCATTTTATTTTCTGCAATTTTTGCCTTTTTTCTTGCAGATCTATAATGTGTTGGGGAGTTTGATTCTGATGTCAAGAGGTTTTGCATTAGTTACCAGTAACCCTGTATAGGGACAAATTACACTGATTGAGCTAGCCCCAAAGTAAGTTCGAGACTTGTGTTGTGGGATACTAACTCAACGATACTATATTTTATAACAAATACATATATAGATAAACATCCAAGACCCAGGACAATTTGAAAAAGACCATTTTCCAACTTGCCCTGACCGGGGATCGAACCCAGAAACTCTGGGTGGCGGACTAGCATGGTTACCACTACGCCACGGAGGTCGTCGGTATTTGACTGTTATTTTATTTTTAAAAATAAAGTAAATATTTTAACCACATACTACATATTTTGTTAATTTTTCCCTTCTACTATATTTTTAGAGGTTACAGTTTTTAAAATAGTTAATAGATTCAGGTGTTACTTTGCGGAAGTCAAAGCTACATACTACATGATTTGAATTACTTTGTGCAATTCCGCCACCAGTTAGTTCATGCAAACTATTGCCGGCCGGCGCCCACCCACTACTGTTAGTCCCAGCATACCTGCCACCAACAGCCCGTGTGCACCCGCCACCAACAGCTGATGCATGCTCCCTCCGATACTGCTGCATCCGCTGCGGCTGCAGCAGTATCGGACACCGCATACGCGACACGTGTTTCGCCTCTCCACGAGGCATCTTCAGGCACCAAACAAGTTGATCGTTCGGCAGTCAAGCGTCGAATGATAAAACTACACCGTATTGCCATCCTTTTATACTGTTAGAGAAGAGGGTGGGGGAGCGGAGTTGCCCGAACTTTCTATAGTAAAAATATTTAATAAAGGGGAATAAAGGGGAATTACACACCGAAGAAAAAGGGTTAAAATTGAGTATTTGGGAGCAACTAGAAATAAATAAATTAAAAAAAATCTAATATTCAATTAATAAATAAACAGCTTGAGGTAAATAATTCCCCTTTATTAAATATTTTTACTATAGAAAGTTCGGGCAACTCCGCTCCCCCACCCTCTTCTCTAACAGTATAAAAGGATGGCAATACGGTGTAGTTTTATCATTCGACGCTTGACTGCCGAACGATCAACAACTTGTTTGGTGCCTGAAGATGCCTCGTGGAGAGGCGAAACACGTGTCGCGTATGCGGTGTCCGATATTGCTGCAGCCGCAGCGGATGCAGCAGTATCGGAGGGAGCATGCATCAGCTGTTGGTGGCGGGTGCACACGGGCTGTTGGTGGCAGGTATGCTGGGACTAACAGTAGTGGGTGGGCGCCGGCCGGCAATAGTTTGCATGAACTAACTGGTGGCGGAATTGCACAAAGTAATTCAAATCATGTAGTATGTTTTTAAAATACTATATTTGATAGAAAAAAGTTGGCAACCCTACTCAGAAATAGTGTTGCAAGCAATAGTATAAATAAATAAATAAATATATAGGGACAAATCACACTGATTGAGCTAGCCCCAAAGTAAGTTATAGACTTGTGTTATGGGATACTAACTCAACGATACTATATTTTATAACAAATACATATATAGATAAACATCCAAAACCCAGGACAATTTGAAAAAGGCCATTTTCCAACTTGTCCTGACCGGGCATCGAACCCGGGACCTCTAGGTGGCGGACTAGCATGGCGACCACTACGCCACGGAGGTATAGTATCGAATAACCGATATTATCGATACTATCGATAGTATCAATACTATAGAATTAAGCTTAGATCATTTGATACAGGATAAGTTACGCAGACAAATCTTCTTACAAAACTTTCTGCCGCTTTTGGTGCGGGGGTAAGCTACTACTACATCTAAACAAAATCACACATTCACACAAATAATATGTGCCGCTATAAATGCACACTACAAAAAACTCAAACACTAGCTTATTTTCTGCACACCAATAAAACTCACACTGAAAAAAATGTGTAAATACACAATAATACACTCTTGGCAAGAAAGAGAGAGAAGACAAAAAGTATATCAACTCTAATGCACAGGGAATAAAGACGAAGGTTGTAAATCATAAATACATAGTCTCGTGAGGAGTGCGCAGCAGTGCGCTATAGTCTCGTGGGGAGTGCGCCTACGTCATGAACTAATCGTTTTTCAAATTGGAACCTTATACAGAACCTTAAGAATGTAATTGATACATTTAAAACGGGGGTTAATGAACTAGTCTCGTATGCGATCTTAGATTATTTTATGGGCTGGAAGGAAATCAGTTGCAAACGTGATTCGATTATTTTTTCCGTAATCGATACTAATAGATATTTCTTCGATTTTTCAGAAATTACATTTAAATAGAAACAACGTTAATAAAATAAAAACTTACTAATGAAAAGCTATGCCATCTTTTGGGAGATTAAATGTGTTTGACCTCTTTTTACACGAGAAAATTGCATAACATGTGTTAAACACAAGCGCCATCTATATGGCTTGCATTGCATTAAGTAGCCTAGTATTGAATATTGTATCAATGCTTGATGCTTGTAGCATCCCTGTAAATAAGTAATTCAAGTAGTCGTAAAAATACTAAAAACATAATTTCAATCTGTTTTTAGTATCTGTTATTAAAGCGGCAGCAGAAATACTTCATCCGTGAAAAAATTCAATTATCTAGCTATGACGGTTCATGAGATATAGTCTGGCGACAGACAGACGGACGAATGCGTTTGCGTTGCGTTTATTTAACGAACTCCATAAACTAATGACGTTTACTGATGGTCCCATACTAGGCATCAATGCCTGTCCTGTGGAAGCCTTTATTAACATTTTCAAATACTGATTTTATTATGTAAACTGACTTAAACCGACAGCGGAGTCTTAGTAATAGGGAACCCTAAAAATCACCGATACGTTTCAGAAGAAACGCCGAAAGAAACTCATCAGAAGATAAATAAATAAATAAATATATAAGGACGAATAACACTGATTGATAGCCCCAAAGTAGGTTCGAGACTTGTGTTATGGGATACTAACTCAACGATACTATATTTCATAACACATAAATATATAGATAAACATCCAAGACCCAGGACAATTTGAAAAAGACCATTTTCCAACTTGCCCTGTTCGGGGATCGAACCCGAGACCTCTGGGTGGCGGACTAGCATGGTGACCACTACGCCACGAAGGCCTGTTTCCACCCACCGGGTCGTGTTTCCGCATGTGGTCGTCCAGCTTCATCCGGTGGTTGAACCCCAGCACGCAGTCGTAGCACCTGTATTCGTGGCGGGTGAACGACGAGCTGGTTAGCGCTTTGGCGCGCTCGGCTTCTATCTGGAACAAACAATATGACGTATAATGTATATTTATTTAACGCTTTTTCAAAATATTCACAGTTGGTAATCCGCAACACGCTTCGTCAACATTTTCACAGTTAGTAATCCGCAACACGCTTCTTCAACATTTTCACAGTTAGTAATCCGCAACACGCTTCGTCAACTTTTTCACAGTTATTAATCCGCGACATGCTTCGTCAACATTTTCACAGTTAGTAATCCGCAACATGCTTCGTCAACATTTTCAGTTAGTAATCCGCAACACGCTTCGTCAACATTTTCAAAGTTAGTAATCCGCAACACGCTTCGTCAACATTTTCACAGTAAGTAATCTGCAACACGCTTTGTCAACATTTTCACAGTTAGTAATCTGCAACACGCTTTGTCAACATTTTCACAGTTATTAATTCGCAACATGCTTCATCAAATTTGTTAATCTAAGTGACCACCCCTTATCGTACCCGGCTCAAATGTTCCCATGATACTGGCGGCATTGCCGCGCTGTATGGCGATGGAAATTCTTTGACCAAGATAAGATAAGGAGCGTCTATCATTTAACGTATAATTAATTGTATTGAACTGAAATCAATGACATGACATACATTAATAACGACCTCCGTGGCGTAGTGGTCACCATCCAGAGGTTCCGGGTTCGATCCCCAGTCAGGGCAAATTGGAAAATGGCCTTTTTCAAATTGTCCTGGGTCTTGGGTGTTTATATATATATATATATATATATATATATATATATATATATATATATATATATATATATATATTTGTTATAAAATATAGTATCGTTGAGTTAGTATCCCATAACACAAGTTTCGAACTTTCTTTGGAGCTAGCTCAATCAGTGTAATTTGTCCCTATATATTTATTTAATTGACACTATATACTATGCCTGCTGGTTTAAGAAGAGATGCAGAATAGAGAAAATGCATATATTTTTTTTCGTTGTGCTCTGGAAAGAGCTCCTGAAAATAGGCACATCCAAGAAACAATTACCACGCCAACCCAAAATCTCTTTAAGATATAAAGGTTACAGGCGCCTTAGAAAAACCGGACAGGTGTGACGTCACTTATGTCGCATTTGTAGGCGTCATGTAGAACATTTGTTCGGGTGCTATGTCAAATATTGCGTTTACACGATTGGCCTCATAAGAAAAGTAGCTATTATTTATAACCGACTGCGCCAGAAGGAGGGTTATGTATTTTAAGAAAATCCTATGGTAATATTATTTTTTAATCTGTCTGTCACTGTCAACAAGTCGTTTTTAGAGGTTATTTTCATTGTTTTGCTAAATTATTTGCGTTTTATTCGCTGAAAGCCTACTACTACCTGGTAAAGAAAGACACGCTGGGATAACTGAAAGCGGTTTTATCAACGCAATAATATTTTGCACTCAAGTGTCAGTGGAATCTAGTGCCATTTTTCAAACGACAAAAAACCATTCGTTTAAGTGACTCCGCATTTCAAAAATGGTACTTATAGACGGTGTCGTCACAGAAAATGGCGGCGTTAACACCCCGTTTCAGTCGTTCGAAAATGATAGTGGTTTCAATTATTATGTGTTATATATTTTTCCGGTTATACTATGTAACAAAAACCCTGTCCGATCCTTGTAGGAGCAACCCAGACCGTCAATATGAACAACATTTCCAATGCTTGAAACTCGAAAAAAAATCGACATTTTCATACAAATTGCCGGGCCGGCCGAACACTTGTATGGTTAACTGTCAGATTTGTGTTTCTTGTAGTTGTGATTACATATAACTAGGCGTAGCTAGACGGTACGCCAACCATTTGAACAAATAACGAACCTCCTCCCAGCTGAGCACCACCATCTCCAGCTGCCCACTCCCCACGTTCAGTGTCTGCAACATTTTGGCCACCCTCGCGTTGTTGACCACCCCCGCTGGCTTCTCTCGCTTACTTCTACCTTCTTTTCCAGAATTTTCTGTAACAAATAATATTTCTTTATATATAAACGCTAGCCAGCTTTAAATCCCAAGTTAAATCTTATTTTCTATCCTTATGAAAGGTAAATGAATATCCTTTCCTTGTTTCCATTTCTCTTCATCTCGTACTGTTAATATATTTTTTTTTTCAGTGTAAGTTGTATGTATTTATGTAAGATATATATGTATGTTTATTGTTATTATTGTATATAAGTACATTGGTTCTGGTCTACCCTTCGGGTTGCGGAGGTCCGACGGCAGTCGCTCTGTGTAAAAACCAGTAACCTCGTCAAATCACCTTGGTTAGGTAGCGGACCCCGGGCTCTAAAGCGTTACCGCTGAGGATGCAACCGGGAATACGGGAGGATGATGTAGGGTTTATCTCCCCAGCAGGAATAAAGACATGTCAAAGTCAAAAGTCAGAAATCATTTATTTATCTTTGGATATTTGTATCATTTCATAATTGTCGGGTACAATCGGGGCACTATTATTTAAGACTGCGCTGCCCGTCTGTTTGTTACCAAGCTTTATCTCATGAACCATAATAGCTAGACAGTTGAAATTTCATAGATGATTTATTTCTTTTGACGCTATAACAAGGGATACTAATAATGAAATAAAATCGGGGCTCCCATACAACGAACGCCATCTTTTTGCTCGATAATAATAACGGCAACATTTAACACGCTCAAAATATTAACAGAATTTTTAGTTGTATATTCACTTTGGAAATAAAGATTCAAAGATTCAAAGATTCAAAGATTCAAATGTTTATTCAGTAATTAGACCTTTACAGGCACTTTTACACGTCAATAAGTATAATTTATGTTACGTGTAAAGTATATTAAAATTTAATTTATTTTTAAAGAAAAGCTACCGATACCAGCGCTTCGTAACGACCACTGCTGAGAAGAAACGCCGAAAGAAACTCATTTTCACAGTATTGGTCGCCTACTCGCCAGAAGGGCTTTGTCATATTATTATAATTGTCTTTTAATTAATAAATACTTATAATATAATACAATGTTGACACATTATAACATGTAATGCTTGCGAACCAGTAAACAAACATAAATTGCGTAATAAAAAATATTAAGTAGTCAAAAAAGCGAAGCCGAGCTGACCAGTCCCTCCCGGCAGCACCCGTTCACGAGTTGACGCACGGATCAGCCATCGTTAAACTCAACCATATTAGAGGGAATCCAACGACCCGACCAGCGACGCCACCACCGGATTGGACATTTTAGTGAGCATGAAAAACCCGAACTCGCAGACCTTGTCAAGAGAAAATATTAATTATATGTTGGTCACTTATTGATCGCAGAGCATTTACATGTTTTTACAGTAGGCTTATTATGGTAACAGAAAATGCAGCTATTTATGTTTCATGTGTGGAGTGTAATGGAAAATGTTTAGGAAGTATCCACGCGTTTTATCTCTTAAATAATCATTGATAGTATAGTACGCATTGTTCAATAAAACTTTTTTAACATGTGTTTTAAATTTTGCCATTGGTAGGTTAACGATCGCTTCGGGAAGTTTATTAAATAATGTTATACCTAGACCTAAGAGTGACTTTCTAGTTTTAGCAAGTCGAAATTTAGGCGTATGAAGCTGATTTTTGTTGCGAGTATTATAACTGTGAACATCACTATTTTTCTTGAAATTATTTAACCTAGATTTAACAAATAGAAGATTTTCGTAAATAAATTGAGATGTCACAGTAAGAATATTTATAGATTTAAATAACTCTCTTAAGGAATCGCGTGATTTTAGTCCGTAGATCGACCGAATTGCTCTCTTTTGTAGCACAGAGATAGCATGTATGTTAGCCGCTTTACCCCATAAGAGCAAGCCATATGACATTATGCTGTGAAAATAACTAAAGTATACAAGCCTAGCAGTTTCAACGTTAGTACACCGTCTGACCCTCCTCACAGCATATGCTGCCGAACTAAGTTTCTTGGCAGTGGCCTCAATATGTTTATCCCATTTTAAGTTCCAGTCTACAGTTATGCCTAAAAATTTGGTGTTGGGTACCCATTCTAGAACTTGACCATTAAGACTCAAAGGTATGTGAGTATTAGGTTTATTCAATAGTGAAAAATTAACGCACTTAGTCTTTTGTGTGTTTAAGGCCAGATTATTAGTCGTAAACCCACTAAGTACTTGTGACATAGTATTGCTTACATCAATAATAAATAATTAAATAGAAATAAAAATAAATGTTTAAAGGGTCCCATACAAATAACGTGATTTTTTAAAGAGGTAATGGTACGGAACCCTTCCTGAGCGAGTCCGACTCCCAATTGGCCAGTTATGATTTTTATTAAGGACCTCTCAGTGAGTTAAGGTCTCCTCCATTTTTACCCAGTTTTATATTTAGCTTTTTCCGTACAACTATTTCCTAACTAAATTAAATAATGTAATACATATACACGCTGACTTTTCATTGGTTTTGGAAAAAAGAATGTCATGTAGTAAATAAATTTCTCTATCCACATACGTAATCCAAACTTGTGTACGACATAACACAAAAAAGTTACGAAAATGATTTTCGATCGAGACCACGTAGTTACGCCCGTTCATAACTGACGCGTGACCCCGACGAACTCAATATCTAGCCGGCCGGCGGTACTACTAGTTCATCTCACGATTTTACTTTCGAGTTTCAGTCAACATATTTTGTTTCAGAGTTTTTATTTTGACTAGCTTATTAGGTCTTACTAACGAACCTTATGGACTTCGGCTCCAAAACCAATGAAATATCACCGTGTATACAGGATTGGGCAGTGTTTGAATAACTTGTAATTAAAATACTTAATTGAAATACAAATACGTATTTGGTATTTGTATTTCAATTACTTCCTTAAAATGTAATATGTAATTCGTATTTCAAATACCTGACGCCGATGTATTTTGTAATTAGTATTTCAAATACTTGAGGCTTCAAAATACATTTTAACAATAAATATATATAACCTTCACTAAGCGATCTTAAGTGTGTGACCTCTTAAATGGAGTTAAGAACTTTCTATTCTTGAGTGCTATCCAAATATATAAAAAAATGTGTTCATACAATTTAACACAAGTTTGTTCTGATCAGGACCTGTAGAAAGATTGTTTTCTTTATCAGGTTATATTCACTCACAAAAGGCTGTTTGTCTGACAGTACATTTAAAAATGTACTGTACATGAAAGGAAACTCTGGTTTTACTGATCAATAAATCTAGTTTTCCACTACTTTTCAGCCGTGCTGGTCTAGATTACTTATTTTGTAATTTGTATTTCAGTTAAAAATAGCTAAAATACTTTATTTTGTATTTTATATTTCGAATACCTTACTTAAGATGTTTTGTATTTCGTATTTTAATTACTTGCAATACAATATTTTTTAATTTGTATTTTTAATAAAGCGAAGAATGTATTTTGCCCAGCCCTACCTATATTGATAGTAATTTTATTAAGGAACTAGCTGCAACCCGCGACGTCGTCCGCGTAGAAGTCGAAAATGGTTCTAATAGGATCTTTGATTGTTTTTTTTTTACGTTATAAATTGTGTTATAATATCCCGATCCCGATCCCGTTCTCGTCATTTGCTAGAGCAAAAGAGTACAAATGATCTATTTGTCTCAATTTTTTTGTCTCTCATTCAAAAAATTACGAAGTTTCATAATAATATAAATTCGCAACTCCTAATGCACCCCAGGGGATGCAATTTTTAAAATCTAATAAATGATTTATTATTTTCTACTTACTATTAAAAAAAAAAAATCATGTGTCTCACTTTGAAAATTACGTTCCATACAAACTGGCAACCCTTATTTCATCCCCTTAGGGATGGAATTTCCAAAAATCCTTTCTTATTGGACGTCTCCTAGTCACAATCTACCTTCCTGCCAAATTTAATCTTCTTTAGCTAAGTAGTTTTCGAGATTTCGTGGTGAGTGAGTAAGTGATTTTTGCTTTTATTTATACAATGTCCTTTTTAATTAAGTACAAATATTTTAAGGGGCGATTCAGTCCATCATTTTGAACAACTTTTCCCAATAAATGTATACAGAAATACGAAAAAAAATTTTAGGTTCTCATACAAATCGAAGTAGTCACGTGATATAGTTAGTATGAAAAATGCAAAAAAATTGCGTATTTCGATAAACACTTATTGGGAAAAGTTAATAAATAAATAAATAAATATATAGGGACAAATTACACTGATTGAGCTAGCCCCAAAGTAAGTTCGAGACTTGTGTTAAGGGATACTAACTCAACGATACTATATTTTATTACAAATACATATATAGATAAACATCAAGACCCAGGACAATTTGAAAAAGGCCATTTTCCAACTTGCCCTGACCGGGGATCGAACCCGGGACCTCTGGGTGGCGGACTAGCATGGTGACCACTACGCCATGGAGGTCGTCAAAAAAAAAAAGTTATTCAAAATGATGTACTGAATCACCCCTTAAAAATATTTGTACTTAATTAAAAAGGACATTGTATAGAACATAAATAAGGCTTTGAAATTTGAAATGTATATTTCTATTCTCACTCCTTTTTTTGCTCTTCTCTTCTGCTTTCTTCTTAAGCGGCTCGTCGTCTGAGTCGTCGAAGCTGTATTCCTTGGGCTTCCGTTTCCGCTTCTTTTTGGCGGGAGCATCATAGTCGATGTCTGATTTTAATACTGCCTGGAAATAAAATATTTTTAACCGACTTGAAAAAAAGAGGAGGTTGTCACTTCGAATCTTTGTAATTTTTTTTTATGTACGTCTGGAACAATTTGGAAAATTCTTTTTTGTTTGATTCAAAGATTCAAATGTTTATTCAGTAATTAGACCTTTACAGGCACTTTTACACGTCAATAAGTATTTTAATTAATAAATACTTATATTAAGTCTTTTAATTAATAAATACTTATAATATAATACAATGTTGACACATTATAACATGTAATGCTTGCGAACCAGTAAACAAACATAAATTGCGTAATAAAAAATATTAAGTAGTCAAAAAAGCGAAGCCGAGCTGACCAGTCCCTCCCGGCAGCACCCGTTCACGAGTTGACGCACGGATTAGCCATCGTTAAACTCAACCATATTAGAGGGAATTCAACGACCCGACCAGCGACGCCACCTTGAAAGGGTATTGTCCACTTGTCAGGTGGTCTGACAGTTTTATAAAAGATGGTTGTGTAATTTGGGGTGACATCGGTTTTGAAATAGTTATTTATGCAACTGATAACAGTATCACATCATCATCATCCGAGCGTATTCCCGGTTGCATCCTCAGCAGTAACGCTTCAGAGCCCGGGGTCCGCTACCTAACCAAGGAGATTTGACGAGGTTACTGGTTTTTACACAGAGCGACTGCCGTCTGACCTCCACAACCCAAAGGGCAAACCAGAAACAAATCCTTGGATAGTTTGATGTTCTAACGCTAGGTGGCGTTTGGGACCCACAGTTTTACGTGCCTTCCGAAACACGGAATCATCTTTCTTTTCGGATAATCAGGTGATTCAAACCTGCAATATCCTATCCAGACTGGAAACAACTTTTCACAAAGTATGCTTCCCAGTGGGAATCGAACCCATGACCTCCGTCTGACAAGGCGAACGCCTTGACCACTGGACCACGGAGGCAGTCATAATAGTATCACATGAGTGTTTTAATACCTAATTATGACAGTTGCATACAAGACTTTATCTACACCCATGATATGTATCCTCTTATAAAGGTTCTGAAACCATAGGGTGTTTTGTAGTGTTGTAAGAACTCTATGTACATTCATTGTAAGTATTGCTGAGTATCTAATACAAAGAAACTATGTACAGGTAATATTATATAATTATTTATTGTAATAATTATTTACATTTCGGATCGTAATTTATGTTTTCGTCACAGACTCTCCGAAACCATAATTTCAGCAATTATGACAGGCCAAATTAAAGATTTACAATTTTAATCTAGTATATCTGGATGATACTTGCAAAATTCATTGCACGAGCAATTTTTATAATATCACGTCTCTGACTATTGCGGTGCAGACAGAGCCCAGGCTACTGGGCCCAAAGCCACACTCGGCACTGGAAACTGTCGCCAAGCGATGGATAGGGGCTTTGAAATTTAGGGATCAAGTTTGCGTTGCATAATGAAATTTAGTACAACATTATAACACTTGTTTGGGTGATATAATGGTTACTATGACACTGGGTATTTTAATGTTGGCAATAAGCTAACTGTTTCAGAAACTGTTATAGAGGATTATAGCATGGGTTTAGATAAAATTATTTTATGTATGTTCCCCGATTACTCAAAGATTCAATTTCAATGGCCCTTATAGCTTAATCTAAATATATATAACTCAAAGGTGACTGACTGACTGACATAGTGATCTATCAACGCACAGCCCAAACCACTGGACGGATCGGGCTGAAATTTGGCATGCAGGTAGATGTTATGACGCAGGCATCCGCTAATAAAAGATTTTGATCAAATCTACCCCCAAGGGGATAAAATAGGGCATGAAAGTTTGTATTAAACTTTGTCAATTTTAAACCGATAGGGCTGAGACTTTGCATGCATAAAGCTACTATGACGTAGGCATCCCCTAAGAAAGGATTTTGATAAATTACACCCCTACGCGAGCGAAGCCGCGGGCAAAAGCTAGTTTACAATAATTGTTATTTATACATTTACAAAATCACTTTGTGTTCTTTCCACTTTTGTATATCTCTCGCCACTCTTCTCCATATGGACCCTGCAATACTTTTCAAATCGTCAGACCATCTCTTTTTAGGTCGAACTCTCTTTCTTTTTACCCGACTGTGCCAGAAGGAGGGTTATGTTTTTCGAGAGTATGTATGTATTTATAATTGTTTGGCACGCTCTGCAGCCTGAACGGCTCGATGGATTTTATCTTGAGAGGTGTCGTTAGATTCGTATTTACTGTGAGGGTGACACTGGGTATATCAAAATATAAAAAAAAAAACAAAATGACGGATTTTTGGCGCCAAATTCAAATGTTTGGCACGCTCTGCAGCCTGAACGGCTCGAAGGATTTCAGCTTGAGGTGTCATTAGATTCGTATTTACTGTGAGAGTTACACTGAGAGTGGGTATAAAAAAAAAAAATACAATGACTGGGTCAAAATAAAAATACAAAAAGAATAACAAAAAAAAAACACAAAATAAAAAGGTAGTCGGTTTTTTTTTTCTAATAATTACTTGTATTTTTTTGTATACTCAAAGATACCTCGACTGATTTTGCAAATTCTTTTTTCTTTGAAGGAACACTGGTCAGGTATTCTCATAGATATGTTATCAAAATCGGTGACGTATTTTAATGGTGAAGAGGATTTAGAATTTTTAAAAAAATTTTTATTTATGAATGCACATAAAGTTTATTGCTGAAAGCGCTGGATGCAGGCTGCTCTAGATCGGTCATTTTCAAAGATTCAAATGTTTATTCAATAATTAGACCTTTACAGGCACTTTTACACGTCAATAAGTATAATTTATGTTACGTGTAAAGTATATTAAAATTTAATTTATTTTTAAAGAAAAGCTACCGATACCAGCGCTTCGTAACGACCACTGCTGAGAAGAAACGACGAAAGAAACTCATTTTTACAGTATTGGTCGCCTACTCGCCAGAAGGGCGTTGTCTTTTAATTAATAAATACTTATAATATAATACAATGTTGACACATTATAACGAACAAGTAAACAAACATAAATTGCGTAATAAAAATATTAAGTAGTCAAAAAAAGCGAAGCCGAGCTGACCAGTCCCTCCCGGCAGCACCCGTTCACGAGTAGACGCACGGATCACGGATTTCGAAATCCTTCAAAAATCCTATGTCCAACAGTGGACGCTATGTGGCTAAAATGATAATAAAGTTTTACAAACAAACAAACAGTACCTTGTGTTGTGCGGCTTACCTTTAAGTGATTATCGTCTATAGCCTCTACTACACTATCAGCATACACATCATCATCATAGTCCTCTCTCTCTTCTATTTTTATAAAGGCCACCGGTGGGATAGCTGGTCCCTTTTGAGTATTACCTTTGCCATTCTGTAAAAAATGGACATGAGAGTTAAACTGGCGTGGAAAGGGTTCTGTTTATTTTATGTAAACTTTATTGCACAGAAAACATCATGAGAAGAGACTTCTCGGAGAAACCGTTTGTGAACAGCCCGTTTGAAGGCTAAACGACTAGGTGCACGTCTAATAGATTCCGGAAGACCATTCCAGAGAAGAATGACTTAGACCATTCTAGAGAAGAATGGCTTTAATTACGAAGAATTTATTAATGAAAGCAGAATGATAAACAGTTACAGATGAAGTTCTATAAGTACATTATTCATAAGATAACCAGCCAAATGCGAGTCGGACTCGCGTACGTAGGGTTCCGTACCAAAATCTATAAAAATTCGCGTTTGTTGTATGGGCGCCCCTCGGCGTATGACGTAATAACATGGCGGCTACAATTTTGTGTTTAAAAACAGATAACAAAGGCTGGAAACTTTGAATAGAATTTTGAAATTTATTTAGATTTTTCATGTTATTCGTAGATTTTATGAACAAAAACTAACATTTTCTGACTGTTTTTCGCCTAAGCGAATATAGGTATTAGAAATATATAGGGATTAAATCGGAATTATACCTGTAAAGTCTTCTTTTTCCTCCGTTCCCTGCTTTTCTCCGCTTCGTCTTCTGTTTTGGTTGGAGTGTCTTCTTCAGTGTATGTGATGAAATGTGTGATGTTGTTAGCGATTGTCAGGTGTGAGAGAGAAGTTAGCGTGGTCTGGTGAAGCTGGAAACCAGAAAAAATCAGTCAAGTGCCAGTCAGACTAGAACATGAACCAGGTTACCGTGCCGTACCTTTGTAGAATAGTGTTCCCGAGGACTTTAGGCTTTTAGCCCTAAATTTAAGCCTATCGGTCCTTTTTTAGGGCTATGTCATTTTTAAAAGCCTATGAGCCTAAAGAGCCTTTCTTGTGACTGTAGGCTTTTTTTTGTAATAGGCTTATATTTAGGCGAAAGCCATTTTTTTGTATCAGCCTGAGTAAGACATAATAATTATGAATAAAGAATTTACTTTATTTGTAATAAATATTGAAAAAAGAAAAGAAAATTTATATTTTACTTAAATATCGCCAAAACAACATCGAACCAAAAGCCAATAAAGACTTATAGTCCTTTAGGCTCCGCCTATTCAACAGCCCTAGCCTAAGGGACTAAAAGCCTTTATAGGCTTTTAGCCTGTCAAGCCCCTTTATTAGTAGTCTATGCTTCAAAAAAAGGCTAAAAGCCTATAGTCCTCGGGACCACTACTGTAGAATGTTGAAAAAATATTTTTAACCAACTTAACCATTTATCAATGGAGAAGATGCATTTTTTTTTCGTCTTGATATGGAAAGAGTTCCTAAAATAGGCAAGTCCAAGAAAAAACTACCATGCTAACCCAAAATCTCTTTAAGATATAAAGGTTAGAAAGTCACGTCCGCCATTGCACAGCTTCCTGGGGACGTCCAGCCTTAGAAAGACTGGACAGGAGTGACGTCATTTATGTCGCATTTGTAGGCGTGATGTAAGAACATTTATTCGGGTGCTATGTTACAGGATTGGCCTCATAACAAAAGTAGCTATGATTTTTGAAGAAAATCCTATGATAATATTATTTTTTAAACTTTTTATTACTTCTAAAATTGACTTTTTCAATCAATTAAAAGAAAATTACTGTGCATTAATGCCTTTTTTACGTAAATGCTTACAAAATCGGAGACATTTATCAAAATCTACTCATTATGCATGATCTCTATTCATTTGAATCTTTTGGTTATTTTTTTATGTTACCAATACCGATTACTTTGTTTATTTGTTTGAAAGGGCAAACTTGTCAGGTGGTCCTGTAGAAATTTTATCAAAATTGGTTGGATAGTTTGGTGGATTTCAGTTTTAAAAATTATTAGTATTTGTGGTTATAGAGGTTACAGTAATACATCTTCAGTGAAAATTTCTTTTATGTTTCAAGACATAGAGCCCTGTGACAGACGGACAGTGAAGTCTCAGTAATAGGGTCCTGTTGGCACCCTTTGGGTATGGAAACAGACCCCTTAAAAGGCTCAATTGACTTGAATGAAAAAAATACATGTTTATAAAATAAGTTCAATTTATGTTTTACCTTCATGGCATATTAGTTACCACCCTGATCCGCCATGGAGGTTCTGGATAAAATTCTCAGTTGGGCAAGTTCACACTGGGTCTTGGGTGTTCATTTTTATACGTAGCTATCATAAAATATAGTATCTTGAGTTACATCCCTTAAAACAAGTTTAAAAACTTACTTTTAGGGCTCTCTCAATGTGTTATGTGTCCTTATTTATTTATATATTTTGTATATAAATACCATGAATCGCACAAGGCAGTCGCGGGCCTCCTTCACCTGCTCCCTGAACCTCAGTGTCCTCCGCAGCATAGCACTGCATTCCCAACATAGCTGGATGATATGACTTATATTGTCCTACAAAAAATTTGTTTCTTTTTGATATCACTTAAAAACAAAGTCAATACTGCTGTAATTTAAAATTAATATATTTTTGAAATCCTACCTACACAACTAAATATGGAATAAGAAATTCCACATAAAATACATACAAACTAACATAGACTGCTAAAATCATTAGGTACCCTTCCTTTTGGTTTTGCCGTTGTCGGGTTAATGGAGGAAATCGCTATCAAATGGAGAAAGAAGAGAAGTATTATAGCCGTATGGTTATGGTTAGTAGAGTCTGAAGAAGCATGTAATTTTTTAATTTAATTAAGTATTATGTATGTTCCTAATTTAGTATTCAAACACGGAAAAAAAAACACAAGAAATCACGTTTTTTATCATAAGATCTTCACAATAAATTGTGTTCTAAATTCGAAACTTACGATAGACTCCAAAATGAAGTGGAATCCTTTACTTTCATCTCCGTAAATGGGTGATAGTTTTCGGCCAACGCTCAAACAACCTTCACAAATACTTCCCAGGGACACTGTACTGGTGTTATCTAAATCCATTTTCTTTGTAATTTGTTGAATTATGTGAATAAAAACATTTTTACTTTGGTTTATTACGAAAACATTCAATAAACTCAATTTAGTATTTACTCTACTTACCTTGTCAATTTTGACATTTACAAGTTTTAAGTTTTGCAACTAGGTTAGTGTTGTAACAACGTGTCAACTATAAACGTTATGTAGATTACATCAGTTTAACTGATCTCAAAAAAAGAGCATAGTGCTTGCTCTAATTGTAAGATTGCATTGCAATTAGCAACGATCTTATTTTTAAATTTTACTGAAACAATGTTTATTATATAAAAATTATATCATGGGACTTATTATTATAAATATGTGCAAAAGCGGTTAGGCTTATACATAAACATTAGAAGGTTTTAAGATTTTTACACTTTACCTTGGAATTTTGATCTTTGTTTTGCTTCTTTGATTTAATGTTTTTTTTTTTTAAGTAATTATTTCTTTTTATATTGTGTATATGACTTTATTTAGACGTACGAATGACTCAACCTCCTTTTTTTAAATAATTATTTCTTATTATATTGTGCATATGACTTTATTTAGACGTACAAATGACTCAACCTCCTACAGGCTTTTTTGTATACCGGTGAATAATGTCGTATTAGGTGTGTTACGTTGCTGAATGAGGGTTCTATGGTTCAATAGGCAGTTTCTATGCAATATCAGATGTGATGTGTACCGTGTGGCTTGTGGCCAGAATAGGATTACTCTATCTCTTCCTTTGGTCGTAAGGAAGAAAGGTGAAAGACTAAGCATAACATTTTGTGCTAGGGTATTAAGGAGTGGGTCGATTACATTTGGCATTTAAGGGGGGTTCCTTTATCTTGACGCTCATCAAATACACTCCTAAAGAGAGTTGACGTCGGGCAGCGGCTCATGAAACTATGAGTAGCCAAATAATTGAAGTTGTTCTTTCTGTCGTTTGTGTCGCTGCCTTATGCAACTTTTTTTGACTACTGACATATGCATTCTTTTTGGAAAAGAAAAGCTTCCTGGGCTCCGAAGCAGCTGAGGATGCTTTAGATGACGACGACGATGTAAATCCTTATTTGGGGTTCAAACCCAAAATTTTTCAGTTCTGTTTTATATGTATTCTTCTAAATAAATAAAACAAGCCAAATCATAAATTAACTGTACAGTTTATTCGTCTTACATAACAAAATATTGTACAAAACAGTACATACTTTAAGATTAATTCGATCGAATCAATAAATAACCCTAAATACTGCAAACACTTACATCTACGGTTAATATAAATAAGATTATAATTTAAAAGCCCCCGGCAAAAGAAAGTTGTCGTTCCACTCTTGTTTTTTTACAACCGGACGTTATGTCCACTTTCCAAACGGATTTAATTAAATATATTCATAAGCTATATTTTTTATAAATGATGCCAGTATTTATTTATACGTGACAGTCAGTATTCTCTTTGACTGATAGCTTGCGTAGCTTGTATGTAAAATTACAATTGACTAATTTATGAACTATTTTTATATTCTTTCTTAAGCCGGGGGCATTCCAATATAAAAATAAAATATCTGAAACGGACCCAGAGGAGTGCAGAAAGATCTAAATACATAGATCTAACGCACTGTGGGTGCGATTCAACACTATAGTAGGTAAGTAATTTTAAAAACACGCTAATCATGGAGTATGTCTGATTATTGCACATTATCACATGATTTAGCGAATCTTCAACACTACCAGAGTCTGACATGCTTAAAAACAGACTAAAAGTGGCAGCAATTTTGAAATCTAAAAATATTGTGAATTAACAACAAAGACAAAAATTACATAAGTAAAACTGTACTTTGATTTCTAAAACTTCTGCCATTTTTGAAGTCTATTTAGTCAAACTATTAACAATGACTTGTATATAACTAAATTTTTCGGTTAAAAAGACGTGGAATTTAGTCAATTCAGACGTCTCTAGCATCTGATGGCTTAGTTTACCATTAATGGCGCCAGTGAGCGTTTCGCCAAGAATATTATGAATTAAGAAATTGAGCAATTTAACGTATGAAATTTCATTGTTTCCAAAGAATTTTAAGTCATACTCATTCGTTACTTTGACTGCGAAAAAACGCCGTGGGTGTTTTCATGCAAAAGAAGCAGGGCGCGTTTTTTTTCTAAAAAATAAATGAAGACTTATGCATAGAGGTTTTACAATCGACTAAACTTGAATTACGCATCACATCACATTTTTTTGTTTATATAGAAATGGAGCCTTATGCGTAATTTTAGCTTAGCCTTTTACAATTTAGAACAGATTTTTCCACGGTGGTAAATGATATCCTTTGGTTGCATTTATTGTTGCATATTAATATCAGTCACCAACTGCTCACTGGTAAAAACAGACTAGAATCTACCCCAAATATAAATGCTCACGACTTAGCGATTTTATCTCCAAACTCAGACTTTTTACCGCTGTATTGGTCTACATTCTCACTTATGCTCGTGGCTACTGATATTTCTGTTACCGGCTCATTTTTTTCTGTCGCTTCGTTCTTTTGATCACTATTACCGAAGAATATTGCTACATCATTGTCGTCAACTTCATCCACTGGTTGAATGTTCTCTAGTTTCGGAGGTGGGACTATCACGGAGTGTTTAACAGAATGCTCAGCTCTGAGATCACATTCTGGGATATCACCTCTATGTTTGTGAATGAATTCACTGTGCAAAATAGTTTTAATGTCTTTATTTGAGCTTTGGATCTCTTGGTCTGTTTTCTTGTTTTTGTTTTTAGTCCTGTCTATTGGTTCGTAACCGTCAGGTAGAGCTAGCCCTCCGAAATCTATATTCGCAAAGTCTGAATTGCTCGGTTGGAAATTGCCTTGTGTTTGGGCAGTTTGAGTGTTTTGGAAGTTTTGAACTTTCGCAGTTTGGATTTGTGGGCCTGGGTTTGATGAAGGTTGTTCTATGGCTTGGAGAATGCTCTGCAATAGACCTTCTGATAACAATTGCTCATGAGGAATAGAAGGTGGACCTGCTTTTCCTCCAGAACCATCAGCAGATTGGATCTGAAGTGAATAACTTGCGTGTTTTCCCTTCACTGGTATTTCTTGATTGTAATGTTGAACATGGCTGTTCCCCTGGTGAATGTTTTGATTCGTCGAAACAATCTTTTGCTGCAGTTGCTTCGCCTCTTCACTCAGGTTTCTGATCTTTTCAGAAGTCTGTTGAATTTGTTGCGAAACGTACTGCAGTCTGTCGTCTTTGTAGTTATGTTTGTCTTTGATCGCTTTGCCTTTGTGTGTGCTACCTTTTTCGTGTTTTTCTTTCTTAACATCATTGCTTGGTGAAATGGACTCTACTAGGGTGTGTGATGCAGTCGCTAAGTCTCTAGTGTTGTAGGACACGCTTTCACTACCAGGTGCTGGAGTGTTAAAAGCATTATTGGGCGAAATCAATGTCTGTTGGCTCTTAGAAAGAGTAGATCCCAAAGAGCTCAAACTGGCTACGTAGCTAGAAGCTAGTTCCGATGGTATTTTGCTACCATACTTAGCAGCTTTTAGAATAGCCTCGTGGTATGGGCAATGCTTTAGAATGGCTGCTGCATCCTCGTTAGATAAATTGGCAAGAATTGTTCCATCGAGCGTAGCTGTAACAGAGTTGGTGCTGGACCCTGAAGCCGTGTGGTCACCAACAGTGAGCAAGGGCACTGAATAAGAATCTATTGGGGATCCGTATGAGCTGCTCGGCTGTTGGACCTGGAAATTGATGGGGTTTCCAGCATGAGGTAGGCTGAACAAGTTTGTAGGTTCGATAGATAGTGCAAGACTTCCAATGCCATGGTTTCCAGTTTGATGATTTACATCTTTGACGTCACGGACTGGTGGTGGTAAATACTGAGGCCCTTGATTTAAGTGGTCAATTCCATGGAAGTCTTTGTGACGAGTGACCTTCCCTATTTGTTGCAGGAGACCGTCTGGTACTCCTTCTCTGAATTTTATTGGATGTTTTGGAGAGCTTCCCCCAGTGTGTCCTCCACCCGAATGGGTGCCGTAAGGGATGGGCAGGTGTGGTGGAAGAGGTTTTGGAGGAGCGCCATAGTGACTTCCAGGTGGAACGCCATATATTCCGGAAGGCGGTATCAAACCTTTAGCTCCTTGCTGTCTGATTGATGTCGGGTATGGACCGTTAGATAAAGAATCAAGAGGTGGAGCTGAGTATGTATCAATAGGCTTGTCCAGGCCTGAAGGAATAGACAATCCTGAAGATACTGAGTTATGTATAATAGATAAATCATCTTGAGGATGAGCCGGCTCAGTGTAGTGCGCTTCATATACAGTCTTTGATTGATCAATATGATTTGAATCTCCTCCAACAATAGCATTAAGATCAATATTCGATAAAGCATCTTGATGGACGCTGGAGTAACCTGTGTTGATCTGAGCAGAGCTACTGAACGAGTGGTGTTGGTGGGCGTCCGGCAAAGATTGGCCGTCGAGGTTGACGTGAAGTTCTTGGAATTGAGGCACAGGCGGTGGTGGTCCGTATTGGTCACCAATATTTTGTTCTACGTGTTCAACCACTGGTTTGGAGATGCCTGGTATTGGTTTCCAACCATCGTATATTACGTGAGGAGGCGTTGGAGGCGCAGGAATGCCTGGATGGGGAGGCCTAGGGTTCGGATCCGGTTGTGGAGGACCATAATGACCGACATTGCTATCGTGGACTACGACTTGGTCGTTAGGACCGATTGGACCAACAGAGTGGCCTGGTGGCCCGTAAGTGTCAGCTGGGATAGGGAAGTTAGGCTTCAAATCTAACGGCAATGATGGTATCGGGGTTCCATAGATAGGTGCAGGTAAATTCAGTCCAAGATCTATGTTAGAACTGATACTTCCTATACTGCTTGTTACTGGTGGAAGCTCAGCGAATTGGAAGTTATGGGAATTCTGCAAAGGAGCTCCATATATCGGCTTAGGTGGTCCGTAAACTTGCTTAGGTGGACCATAAACTGGTTTGGGTACTCCATAAATTGGCTTTGGCAAGCTGAACTTTGGTGGTTTAAACGGTGCCCCGTAACTAGGCTTAGGGAGACTGAATTTTGGAGGTCCATAATTCTTCTTTGGTGGGCCGTATACTGGTTTTGGTGGACCATACGATTGCTTCGGTGGGCCATATATTGGTTTTGGTGGTCCGTATATAGGTTTGGGCTTGTGGAACGGTGGTGGTGGGCCCTCGTAGACTTGGCTTGGGAAGACGATGGGGGAGGGAGGCCCGTAGGCCCCGGGAGGCATCTCTTGCAGGTCTGATGGTACTCCGTATACGGGGGCCGGGAGCTGGAGATCTGGAACTGATATGAAATAATATTATTTTACGACTTGGTTAAAAGAAGCGAAATTATTATTTAGTTGTCTTTCGTGCTAGCCCAAATCAATAAGATAATCTACAATCGAATGTTTATTTAGTAAATAAGCCTTTGCAGACTCTTTCACACAATAAAATTTTTGGTATCCATTATGTGTAATGTTTATAAATATTTGAATTCTTATTTTTTCATTATTTTAAGGAAAAGCTACCAACCAATACTAACGATTCGGAATACATACTGTTAAGAAAAATCCCGAAAATAACAAGTAAAATAATGGTCGCCTACTTGCCAGAAGGGCTTTGTTATTGTCTAACAGTTTACAAAGAAACATAAAACGTTAAAATATAATGTGGAAGGAATTAAAAGTGTAGCAACTTACTGATATTGGACAGATCCTGCGGAGGGCCGTACGCGTCGGCCGGCAGCGGCTCCCCGTAAGAGTTCGACAGCGCAGCTTCCCGCTTCTGCGCTTGAGCACCTGGAACATTCAGCGAAGTGATTACATTCCTTTCTTTAATGATTTAGGTATTTAATTTTTTTTTCATATTTAATGCTGGTCTGAGAAAAAAAAAAACAATGAAAACATGCTGTCATTACGGAAACGGTAACAGTGACGCGAGTTCAATAGTGTTTTTTTCCATCTCAAAAAACGATTTCCGAGCATGCCCAACGCGTCAAAAGTAGTTTTCGATTCAAAAAGTATCATTTTGGGGGCTAGCACTCCATCCACTTCGGGTCACTAAGCCGTCACTAAGTTGATTAAGGAAGTAAGTCTGGGAGAAAAGAAAAAAACACAGAATGCAGCAACTTCTTTTAACGCGCAGATCGTAAAAACTGATTAGGGGATGCGACTACTCATACGTCACTATTTTTATTAATTTTTCCACCTTCTCGCCCAACATCACGCTAAAAATGGATTTTGGCTCTGTCTGCTTAAGGGGCTACATGAATTTTACGGGGTCCAGTGCTGCCCCCATTTCAAATAAATCATTTGAAAAGAAATGGAGACATCATTTAAAATTTTGTCTTGATAAGACCCTAGATAACCCTTCAAACTATTTTATGAACTACTGTTTACAGTTTAAAGTGAGAACGTGAAGCTTTTCTACGCACATACGCCAAAAGTGGCCGTTTTTCGCAAAATTTTACGACTTAAACCCCAAAATGCTCTGTCTGTTCCGTTATGCTTGGGCCGGACCTGCGTCTATCGTCACGAAGCTTCGTGCTATTATACGATACACGCAAATGTGACCGGCCGATATCGGGTATCGTCCCGAATATTCAGACTTCGTGTTGGTAATCGCGCGGGTGGCGATACATCAAAGGATTTATGCACGCTAACAATTCGCTCTGCATGGTCACACTTGCGTTGTTCATTTTGACGTTTGTTTTCAACTTGTTCGGACGCGTGCTGTGCGACGGTGCCACGGTTGTTAATGCGTAAAAATGGAGTGGAACGATAAAATTGTGTTAAAATTTTTAGCTTTTTCTTTCTAGGTTTCTTTCTAGGTTTCAATAAATGCATTATGTAATTGTTAGCACACATGTTAAAGAAAAGAAAGTCATCGTCCATATTTAAAACACGTAGATGACGTGACGTGAAAAATAACGAAGCCGCTAGTGTGACCAGCGCTTTATCGCGATAACTTTTTAGTGTACAAAACGTACGAAGATTCGCCGCGAATTGCTTCGGGACGATAGGCACAAGTGCGGCCGAAGAATAAAGTCATGATAGTTAATGTATGTATGGATGAGTTTTTAACCGACTTTAAAAGGAGGAGGTTATCAATTCGTTGGAATGTTTTGTTTTCTTTCTATCTCTGTCACCAATTACCAAACAATGCCTGAACCAAATTGAAAATATATTTTGTTGCGGTTATTATGCTTGAAAAGACAGACTAATCAGGTGGTCCGTAGGAATTTTATCGAAATTGGTTATACGTTGGTGAAGAAGGTGGTTTTTAGTTTTGAAAAAATGTTTTATTACCTGTGCTACTAGCCTCAGCCACCAGGTCCTGCTCGCTGTCCTTGCTCACGAGCCCAGGGGGCGCGTCCTCCGCCCACGCTGCTGACAGCACCAGGCACCATACCACCGCCAACTGAAAATATCAGTAGGAAAACTATTACCACTTATACAATCATAGGTAATGTCGAAAACACGTGATTTGTTCCGCGGGGTTACTCTAAAAGCAGTACGCTAGACGGACGTTACTGCGTATCCGCGTTTAGTGTCAAGTAACGTTGAGTATTAATGTACAATGATAAAGTCTAATTTGGTTTGACATAGAAATTGGACGTCACTATCCGACCACTATCGTATTTTAATGGAGTTGCCTCCCTATTTAATTCGAGGAAGTTGTGTCTCTTTAACTATTTACAATTCAATTGTGAGGATCGAACTCTTGCCTCACAGACACACAGCCAGTGCCTAAACCGCTTGGCTGCTTCAACCATGGGCCTGACACGCTTTGATAGAGAGATACGCGATAGTCTTTTTGAGATTTCTAAAGGAAAAGAGTGCCATGTTTTGTCTCTATCATCGACCGCACATTTTTCCTGGTCGGGTTATAGGCACACTTCAAATTGCTTAAACTTACTTAAAGTGTGCCTATAACCCGACCATGAAAAAAATATACGTAGTATTATTAATATGTCTTTCTCTTACTCCTGGACGCTCGGTGGCAAATCTACACTACTTGTATATTCTAAATCTTTGGCTTCAACACTATAATTACACAACAATCGACTATAATCGACTAAGTGCAGGAAGCGTGTCTCAGGGTCATGATCGATCACATCACTCTCACCGCTTCCGATATGACTACAATGCACGCAAATGAACTAGATTATCTTAGGGCTGTCTCTCAAGTGGATAGTATTATTTATAGGTAGGTTTATAATTTTTATTTATTACTTAAATTTTAAATATTTATATCTATATAGTGTTATATTTAAATATTTATATTTATATTGATTATATTTTATGTAATTAAATACGTCTTAATTCATTCTTCCGATATAGACGACCTCCGTGGCGTAGTGGTCACCATGCTTGTTCGCCACCCAGAAGTTCCGGGTTCGATCCTCGGTCAGGGCAAGTCGAAAAATTTACTTTTCCAATTTGCCTGAGTCTTGGATGTTTATCTATATATGTATTTGTTATAAAATATAGCATCGTTGAGTTAGTATACCGTGACACAAGTCTCGAACTTACTTTGGGGCTAGCTCAATCAGTGTAATTTGTTCCTATATATTTATATTTATTTATTACTCTCTCTGTTGCAAAAAATAAAACAATAGATAAACAATTGACCTGGGAGGAATTCCTCCCAGTGACAGGTAAAGGGTTATCTTATTAAATTTGCACCCCATCTACCATTTTTATGCTACGTCCCAAAGATGAACTAGTAGACAATGCTTAGCATTAAGTTGTACCTTTTGTACTATAATCTTAAGATTTAAGTGAAATAAATAAATAAAGGAAAAAAGTATTATCAACACAAATTAGCTCTATTGAAACACGCACAAACACACCCTTCCTACCTCTCCCCCTTCATAATTGAGTAGTATAGTTTTTCTGTAGCGGAAGTTTCCACTTTGTATATTAGTTTTTAAACTTAATATTTCTCCACCATTCGTCCTAAACTGTAAAAGTGCTTAATTTTGTTAATCTTTCTGATTGCCGGCGATACAGGCTTTTTCCTAGTGAGGGAATCGTTGTTAATCATAGTTTATTGATTCTCTCGTTAAATAAATGATTTTATACCTACTTATTTAGTGTTGAAACATAGAATAAAACGCTTAAAAATTACAACATCACAAGACAATATGAACACAACGGCGGATATAATCTATTTGGGTAGAGGAAAATTTATTAGGTACAATACAGCGTGGGCGCAGTACCGTTACCTATTTATATATCCTACTAGCTGTAACCCGCGACTTCGTCCGCGTAAGAGTCTAGAAAATGTTTCTAATATGATTTTAATTTGTTTTTTTACGGTATTAATTTTGTTATGACATATGAATTATTATGTTAAAAATTTAAAATGTTTGAATAGGTACTTCTTCAATATAACAATCTTTATAAAAGTGTAGGGATTTAAAGGCCTAGCGAGCGGACCCAACGAACCTTGTCGAGCTCCCGCTCTCAATCCCGCTCCCGCTCCCGCTCCCACTCCCGCTCCCGCTCCTGCTCCCGTTCCCGCTCCCCCTCCGGCTCTCGCTCCCGCTCCCGCTCTCGCTACCGCTACCTCTCTCGTCCCCACTGCCACTCCGCTCAAACACGTCATGTTTCTAGCTTCAAAAATGTCGAATTCATACAAATTGCAACCCCTATTTCACCCCTATAGGGATGTTATTTTTAAAATCTAATGAATGCATTATTATTTTCTACTACTAAATAAAAAAAATTGTGTCTCTCACTTTAAAAATAACGAAGTTTCATACAAACTGGCAACCCTTATTTCACCCCCTTAGGGATGGAATTTCCAAAAATCCTTTCTTAGCGGACGTCTCCTAGTCACAATCTACCTATTTGTCAAATTTCATCTTCATTGGCTAAGTAGTTTTCGAGATTTCGTGATGAGTGAGTGAGTGATTTTCGCTTTTATATATATAGATTACAAACATGTTGTCACACGATAACTGCCTATCATGTTATTTTATGCAATAAAGTAACGGACCAATATTCATTCAATTATAAACAAATACTTTTCTCAATCATGTTGCAGCAACCCTACATCAAGATTCACCAGACAATAGGGTAGAACGACATAAACGCTTAACACCGACGTTAATGGTTTGATAAAATGTAGACGTTTTACAAGTAAGCTGCTTATTAAGTATTGCAAACTTCATCCTAACGCTTTCCGCAGTTGCATCCGCAGCTGTTTTTCGAGGGAAATATTATGTGCATGTCAATAGGCAATTGATCACCCTAGGATTTCAGATGTTAACCCTTCTTGGAGATGCATTTGTGGCAGGACACGTTGTGCTTAGTGAATGTAACATCAGGATTCAGGTTACATTGATAAAAAATCAGGAACTCACAAAATACACCTCGACGACCTCCGTGGCGTAATGGTCACCATGCTAGTCCACCACCCAGAGGTCCCGAGTTCGATTCCCGATCAGGGCAAGTTGGAGAATGGCCTTTTTCAAATTGTCCTAGGTGTTTATCTATGTAATTTTTTGTTATAAAAGTTTCATTGTGTAAGTATCCCATAACACAAGTCTCGAACTTACTTTGGAGCTAGCTCAATCAGTGTAACTTGTCCCTATATATTTATTTATTTACACCTCTTTTATCTTGGAATTCAATGTGGTAGGATTAAACAACCATTCATTTGACATGCATGTGTTAAAAAATCCCGCGAGCCCTCATAGCTTGTAAATATCGACTAATCACCAGCTTCACACCACTTCACATCACTACGGTTTTTGTCTCGTCTATCTATTGTCTATGATTACGCCACAGCATGGCATGGAGTCGGATGAGGCTTTTTTCTGGCCGAGGCATTGTATCTCTCCTGAGAATCTCGGAAGTGGAGTAGATCTAACCAATAGTAATTGGAAGAAAGTCGATGACCCGATTTAACTTCATCGCATAGTCAATAGATACTTAATCAATAAATCTTATATTTTGTCTAACAACTAAGGTGGGTATACCACGGAAGGCCACGCTAACAAATAAACAGTTATTATTCGTTTATTTACTGGATAAATGAAACTAACAAATATTTAAGTAATACTTTGTTTTATTACGTAACATATAAACCAATTCTTTTTATTGTAGATTTAAGAAACAAGGCCATTATAATAAATCAGTCATTTAACACGAAAAGTTACTAAATAGCAATTAAATCTGCAATTTAAAAAAGTGGTTTATATGTTACGTAATAAAATAACGTATTTCTTAAATATTTGTTAGTTTCATTTATCCAGTAAAAACGAATAATAATTGTTTATTTGTTAGAGTGGCCTTCCATGGTACACCCACCTTATTTTAACGTCGTCGATTCCGATATCGAAGAAGCGAGGGACCGTGCTGCTTAAAGAAGCGCGAGAGATTCGCCGCCGCGTCTGATTTCCAGTTCGATGGGTGTTTGTGTAAATAAAAGGAATTTGTCATCACATGGCAATAACTACGAAATTTTAATAATTGGCCTTCGAAGGAGCATGGCCTTCCATGGTCCACCCACCTTACTTATTACTTCTAGACTGACTACCTAGAGAGAATGGGGGAAAACGCGTTGTCTGCTAAGCGATGCGGCTGGCATATTACCGTTTAAAATGTAAACTATATACAAAGAAGAAGGAACCCTTTTAGTTTCGCCATGTCTGTCTGTCTGTCCGCGGTTTTGTTCAGAGTCTATAAGTATTATAAAATTTATAAAGCTGCAATTTGGCGTGGGTAGGTATGATATTAATCATGCCGACAAAGTGGTAAAATATATTTTTTTGTTTAAGCACCCTATCCTATACATGTAAAGTGGGAGTCTATATTTTTTTCTCGACTAACCAATCGTGTGTGATATTGTTGAATAAAAATATTGTGCTTCTCAACACAATTTTCGATAAAGGGATCCGTGTGTGAAATATTCGGTTTTGGCAAATTTTTAAGAGTCAAGAAATGAGTTTATCGAAAAAAATTTAGTTTTTTTAAACATTTTTAGTCCCGTGTGAACTCAATGTCAGCATTTGCAACTACGGAACCCTACCCTGCGCGTGGCCCGACACGCACTCGACCGGTTTTTCTTCTATCGTCCACATCAAGCTTATCGTGGCCTTTGGGTTAGGCCTGAAGTGCCATTTTTCAAACGCGGAGTCACCTAAACGAATGATTTTTTCATATAAAAAACCGTACATTTATTTAGTGACTCTGCGTTTGAAAAATTGCACCACTGGGCTTTGTCTACCCTGCCTGGGATAAAGACGTGAGAATGTGGCTGCAAGAATCACGGCGCAAATCGATTTGTATAAGATAATCGCATAAGGAAGTTATTATACAGGAAATAATCTGGCATTGTAGAAAGGTTAGTGATTTCCTAGGAGAAGAGAAAGCATGCAATGCGGAGGTGAACATCACACTCATGTTGTCACGTAGCAATAGGCTATTTTATCGACCGTGTCGTCACCATGCTAGTAAGCCACCCAGAGGTCCCGGGTTCGATCCCCGGTCAGGGCAAGTTGGAAAATGGCCTTTTTGAAATAGTCCTGAGTCTTGAATGTTTATCTATATATGTATTTGTTATAAAATATAGTATCGTTGAGTTAGTATCCCATAACACAAGTCTCGAACTTACTTCTGTGTTATTTGTACCTATACAGGGTTACTGGTAACTAATGCAAAACCTTTTAACATCCGAATCAAACTCCCCAACACATTATAGATCTGCAAGAAAAAAGGCAAAAATTACAGAAAATAAAATGGGCCTCCCATACAAATTCACTGATCACCTGGTCGAGTTTCTATGGGGATTCCAATTTCTTTTCTTAGATTTTTTTATTTTTTTCATGCAGATCTATATTATGTTAGGATTTTGATTCCGATGTTAAAAGGTTTTGCGTTAGTTACCAGTAACCCTGTATATTTATTTATATTATTTATTTTCCAACAAGTCCAATCAGGATACTTTTTTCTAAACGTCAAAACAAACATTTTGTTTAGGATTTGTATGAAATACAGGCAGATGACGTCATAGTTTCTTGGAGTCGAATAGCGCTCTTTTTAAAAGTTTTTCTGCAATAATAAATCTAATACAAGTTAAAATGGACATGTTCAAAGACACGTGATTTGTTATGCGACGTTTTATGTTCTAAACAGTACAAAATAATTTATTTTTAACACAGAGAAATAACCAATTCATAAATATGGCTTGAAACCATTTCTGCAAACAAAAAGTAAAAAAAATCATATTTGGTTCATTAGTCTAGTGACGCGAGACCGCGTTCAAATTAAAAAAAATAAAATAAAAATGTTTGATCAAAGATAAATGATAATTTTTTCATGTGTCTGTAAAATGCTGAATGCTATCGCTTTTATTTGAATATAATACAATTAATTCGATTTTAAACAAAAAAAAAAACATCCGGCTTGATTTTCTTTGAGGAGTTTCATCCATATCTCCAAAGTTCTTCATCATATCTTCACCAAATTAATATGGGACGAACTTGGTAGTAAAGGCTTTCAAATAAAAAAAGAATCATCAAAATCAGTCCACGATTGACGAAGATATACAAACAAAAATGAAAAAATAAAACATACAGTCCAATTGATAACCTCCTCCATTTTTAAAGTCGGTTAAAAAGCGTGAGAGGATAGTGCATGACTACATCACGAAGCCCTAAATCCTCCCCTCCGTGCCAAACATGGTATTTCGAAGTCGCCCTCCCTAAAAGGGTCACGCAGTATTTATGTTATGTTCCCTTAGGTTGCGGTCCCCTTCAGTGGCGAGTTCATCAGCCGGCTGAGTAGGAGCCTTGGGCCGCAGATTTAAGGGGGCGGCAAATCAATATGTTCGACCTCTTCCTTTTTGCAAACTTTGCAAATACGTCTGCGCTTAAAGAGCTCCCATTCAAATCATCTCAGAGCAAAGGGCTGCTAAAAAGGTTTTATGGGATACATGAATATTTCGGGGTCAAGTGCTGCCCCTATTTGAAATAAATTATTTGAAAGGAAACGGAGACGCCCGCGCGACCCACCATTAACATCAGTGTGTCGGGCGGCGGCTTTGTGCACGAGCGCGTCACATTCACCCTGATGAAGACCTCCGAATGAGGTCGAAACATGTCGGCCAGTAGCTGACTCTCTACGTGAGTAACCCGTGTTTTATTAATAAAAACGGAGATATCATTAAAATGTTGTCTCATGCGGCTAGCTAGATAACCTTTGAAACAATTTTATGAACAACTGTCAGTTTGAAGTGAGAACGTGAAGCTTTTCTACGCACATACGCCAAAAGTGGCCAGTTTTCGCAATTGTGCGTAGAAAAGCTTCACGTTCTCACTTTAAACTAAAAACAGTACTTAGTTCTTAACATAGTTTGAAGGGTTATCTAGAGCCTAACATTTTAAAGATATCTCCGTTTCCTTTCAATAAAATTATTTCATATGAAAATAATTGGCCAAGTGCGTGTCGGGCCACGCGCAGTGTAGGGTTCCGTAGTTACGAATGCCCACTGAGTTTATACCACTAAAAACGTCTAAAAACTAATTTTTTATTAAATTTGTGTAAAATTTTCATTTTGCGAGTACATTTTATAAGATGAAAGCCTGTAACTTTTTAAATTGTAAAAACTATTTTAGTTTATATATAACCGTTAAATAGATAGAGGGGGGGGGGGGGACACTTGACTCAAACAAAAATTTTCAATATAAAACCAAATATTTTAGAAACGGATCCCTTAATCGAAAAACGGTGTTCACTTTACGTGTATGGGAGCTGCTATAGAGTATCATGTGTTTTGAAAATAAGAAGTAGGTACTCGTATCTATGGGATTATTATTATTACTTGGAAGAAAAGTTTTGGCCACATATGGTCACTGCACCATTGACTATATTTTGTGACAGTCAAAGTGATATTAAACTCAGTGATTCTATGAATTTCAGGTATCGAACTAAACACATTGATATCCGACACCACTTTGTTCGGGATAAAGTTCAAGCTGGGAGGATATCGATCGAATACATCGACACCAAACAAATGGTGGCTGATGCGCTGACCAAGGGCACCCCACAGGTGAAGCTGCGCTACTGCTCTGAGAGGATGGGTTTGCGTGCGTTTGGGAGGATGTTGAAATAATGAATTATGAACGCACCCCACCAGCTGTCAATGTCATCTCCATCTACCTTTGCCGCCAAAAATTAGACGTCTCCCTCCAAGTGCAATGTGTGCTCGTTTTTTTTCTTTTTTTCTAATAAATTAATTCAATTTCTATCTATATAATTTACCAGTTTTTCATTTCTTTTATTTCTACCTTTCGTCATTACCAGAGGTCGGAATTAGGTTTATGTATTTGCATCGAAATGTAGATCTACCCGGTATTTTTAATGGACAATCCTGTGTTGCCAACAATATTACAAATAAACAATAATAATAACCTCAGGGATACGAGTAGAAAAGACAAATAAAACAAAGATAATAAACATACAATTTTGATTAGTAATTACGGTAGTATTTATTCGTTTTTACATATTGGCAACGTCGCGCGTGCAGTGGTTTAAATTGTTAAGAAGTAAATAACAGTAATACATTAATATTAATTCCAGGATTTCAGGTATATCCACTTTCTTCTTCCTCTGTATGAAATCAGTGTAAGTACATAAATAACTCTACCGACCTCTGTCATTACGCAAAAAGTGGTATTCGTGTGTCGCGGCCCTGAATTCTGTCTGGTTAGAGCTGCGAGACTCACGGGGCTCTGTCTACCCAATAGGGGAAAAGACGAAGATGGCATAGTCCTATTTCTATGCCGGAAACCACTCGGCACCTCACGGTGAATGCCACGTAAGTGGATATTATATAAAACTATAGATTACAAAACTCGACACCGCAAGCCTAAGGGATAACATTTCAAGTGAAAGTTACAGATTACGTAGTATTAACTTGACAGGCCTAACTCGGACTTTCGTTGGAACAGTCGGGGTTTCGTGTCCAGCGCTTTACTGAAAAATCTAGACCCGCGGCAGCGTGTCAGAGCCAAGTTAAAAAAAAAGGAACTGGCGACGCAGCAGCCAGGTCAAATGTTAAGATTCTTATCAATGTAAAGTAAAAAAGTATTTTATTTCTCCACAAAAGTATTAGTACATGGGTGTATATACAAAGAGATTGTTGGAGACTGACGACTGTAGAAGGTTTTGTCTGTATTACAGTACGCCAGTGCTCTCCCACTATTAATACATTTGTAACGTAGAAAGCTTTACACAAATATATTAAATTCAACTTATATCTATGGAAAAGATAATCTTAAAATAAGAATATGTTTGATTTTAAATGTTAACAAAATAGTAAATAAAAACAACTATTAGAAATATATATGTATTTTTTATTAGTATAAATATATAGCGATATGATATATAATTTTTTTTTTTATGATTGATCGTTTGAGATGGACTAAGACTATCAATAAAATTCAATATTCTCTAAAGAACTTGGCGGCCATTTAGATCTCAATTCTTTTGTCGGAGTTTGAACTTGGCTCCTATTTTCACATTTATGTTTTTGGTGGGTTACGTATTAAAACAATGGAACAAGCTTTATGAAATTCAAGTTAATAATAACACTAATTTCGTTGATAGAATGCAAGCCGAGCCGCGCTATCTCTCTCTGTCTATTCAAGATAATGCTTTTTCTAGCGTTGCCCTGGATGAAACAATAAGCTTTTCAAACCATGCTCGCGTTGACGATAGAGCGCCCGGAAAGGGCCCTCTTAACTGCAACATACCTGGTCTACTACTAGAAAATAGGTAGTGATACCGCTCGATAGTCCACGATAGACTATCGAACGGTTGGCATTTTTCGATTGAAACTATCTATTGTAACTATCTATTGAAACTATCTATTGAAACTATCTATTGAAACTATCTATTGTAACTATCTATTGTAACTATCTATTGAAATTATCTATTGAAACTATCTATTGAAACTATCTATTGTAACTATCTATTGTAACTATCTATTGAAACTATCTATTGAAACTATCTATTGAAACTATCTATTGAAACTATCTATTGAAACTATCTATTGTAACTATCTATTGTAACTATCTATTGAAACTATCTATTTTAACACGTTTGTTAGGCAATACTAAAATTAAATAAATGTCGAGTGGAGTTTTTGGCGGGAAGTCAAAGGTAATAAAGGGTTTAGTTGGAGTTTGCTTAAATTTTTTTTGCAAATTGATTCTAGTGGACTTTATAACATGAAATTGGTGTAGTTTAGTGTTATAAATGTTCATTCTCATGGAAAATATATAAAATGTTTAAGTGGACATGTGCGGCTAGTGATATTTATTTGTGGACTCTGATGGACGACTTTAGGAGCCGTTCGTCACTCAATCGGCTATGAAAACCAGTGGACTCGTATAGATTTGGCGCCAGAAGCTCCCTTGAAGCAATCAAAGGACCTACACCAACCTTTGATTGTATAATTAAGGTTAGGTAGTAGGAATAAAGAAGTGAAAAATAAAGATGGACTCTAAAGGACTAGTATCCAGAACAGTGTTGCAAAAAACAGTTTTTTTTTCTAACATGAAAAAAAAATGAAAAAAAATATGACAAAAAAAACGTTTTTTTCTGAAGCATTTTTTTTTTCAAGAATACAGAATTTAAAATTCATAAGGCAGTTTTCGTAAAAGATTAATACTTAACAGTTTATAATTAGAGATTTTTATTTATTTATAAACCTACCATACTTTTTTGGTGGAATAGTACCAAGTTTACATGAATATATTGGCAACATTCAAATTGCGTACCAGGATTCCCGGTACAACTAGGTACAAACTTAAACCGAACGGGGATTTCCCGGTCCGGAAGACATGGAAATTCATTAGTAATGAAACAATCAAACAAAAATTCAGTCTAAATAATCAAAAAAGTCTAAATTAAGTTATTCGATATAATTTTAGTAAAATATAAGAAATTAAAAAGCAATGAAAGCATACATCAATAAATTATTCAATATAATAAAGATATTTTTTCTGTAAATAAAAAAAAACAAATTTAGAATGAAAACAAGGGTACAAAGTATTTTTTCTTTTTTTTTCAACGTTAAGAAAAAAACATTCGTTTTTTTTTTATTTTGCATCCCTAATCCAGAGCCGTAATTTAATTTATAAAAAAAATGTCGAGAAAAGTACATAATCATTTGTTTCATAAAACACGAGCAAAACACAGATTAGGTGAACGACCCGCGTCGTGATGTATGAAAGGCAAGTAAAAGTAATCATTACTGAATTATAATTGCAGGCCTTTCTATTATTTCGAGCTATGGGAGCCATTGTTTGTAGATAATTTCATCTTCTTCTTCATATAAAATACGACAGAACACTTAAACTGCATTTTATGAGATAAAAAGAACAAGTCATTTAAAAAATAAACCCAGACTGTCTTTTTCGTCTTCACCTCTCACTCTATAATCTATCGAGCCGTTCAGGCTGCAGTGTGGCAAACACTTGAATTTGGCGCCGAAAATCCGCCATTTTGTTTTTTTTTTATTTATTTTTATTTTGATATACTCAGTGTCACTCTCACAGTAAATACGAATCTAACGACACCTGTCGCCGCGCGCAGTATAATTTGTAAGTTTTTGTTTTTGGAGAAAATGCTGCAGTAAAGTTTGTTACAGCTTCTTCCGTACTGAGATGGCAGTAAACTTGGCTGTAAGTAAATGATTTGACGTCAACAACTACCTATTATGAAATATCCAAAGATAAATAAATTATTTTTGTCTTTTGAGTGACACAGGCCTGCTTCAAAGTAGGGTAAAGACTTAAGGCGGCCCTTCCCGGCTACTCTGTCGTCATCGCGATCATAGTTAGAAAAGCTTGTTGTTTCATCCAGGGCAATGCTAGCAAAATTTTTTTTTTTCTTGACTCTCACCTCGTGTTTAGTATCTTTGAATAGGCCTTTAAAAAATATAGTGAGCTTGTGAACAACATTTTTCGATTTAGGGATTCGTTTCTGAAATAATTTGGTTTTATATTGTAAATTTTTGTTAGAGTCTAAGTGTCCCCCCCCCATCACCCATATATCTTTTAAACGGTTATACATTAACATGTGGAAAAATTCACAGCAGTTGTACATATAATGAAGTTTAAAGAAAAACTATCAGAGCTAAGTAGGGTTTACAAATTAAAAAGTTATAAGCAACCAACTTATAAAATGTACTCGGAAAAGGTAAAGTTAATACAAATTCAATAGAAAATTAGTTTTAAGATGTTTTTAGTGGCGTGAACTCAAAGTGGGCATTCGCAACTACGGAACCCTACATTGCGCGTGGCCCGACACGCACTTGGCCGGTTATTTTTTTTTAAATTTCAATACATTTGTAATGTTTGTATTGAAATATTTTCTTTACCTTTATAATTTATGAACGGTCGAAGTTCAGCAAAAATTTGTGCAAAAAAGCCGATTTCCGGAGGCTTATACTGAATTAGTTTTTCTAAACTTATTTTTTTTGTTTCCATAGAAACCTAGAAGTAGCACACAAGATACCTGTTATTTCAAAAGATTTCAGGAAAGATTACTTGCAACGCCATAATCACGTACGAGCGTTTGTATGAAAATTAAGACGGGAAGGCCGCGTGTTGTTTACTTATAATTAAATTCTCGAGCTGTCCACGAAGCCATTTTAATTATTTATGTCGCGTTAATGGAGGCGTTTCTCCGAGATTGTTTACACTGTGGTTTCTAAGTTTATACGTTAAGAGCGCCCAGATAAATACATTTACAACTAATCAGACTCACTGACCGTCATCCAATGTGGGTCACGTTTACTTGTGTTTTAAAACAGGGCCTTTACTCCTTAAAAGGGATCATCCATAAATTACGTCTCAGGAATTTCATGACTTTTGGACTCCCGCCTCCTTGTCACAGTTGGTCACAATTTTGAAACCCCCACCCCCCTAGTGTGACACGTCAGAGATACCGTTTTTTTATTTAATTAAAAAAAAGCGGGCGTAGCTACTAAGTAATGTAATAAGGGTGACGACAGGGTTAGAAACGTATAATTGTAATTAGTCGGCCTTTTAGATTATCCAAAAATAATGGACCCATATTTTTCAGTTTACCAAAAAAGTATATATTCACTAAGATACGAAGCATCAAAGTTCCGGAGTAGGGGCTTGCGACGTTACCTCTATGTGAAAATCGTACGTAGCCGTGACGTCATGCGAAATTTCAATGCGCTGTATCTTTGTCATTTTTTGTTTCTCAGAGAAAAGAAAAAATACTTGTACAATATTTTTATAATCTACCGATTGGCTCAGAGTATTTTTCCATTCGTCATGCCTATTGATAAAGCTAGAAATATTTTAAAGTTTATTTATTATTAGTATTAGTCAATTAATAAAGATTTTATATTGTGACGTAAAGAACCTTATGACCCCTCCCTCCCCTTGTCACACACTTCATTGACCCCCTTCCTCCCCCTTAATGTGTGACATAATTAATGGATCGTCCCAAATGTCACAACAGCCGTCTGATAGTGTCGACTTAGATATTTCAGTGTCAAATCTACATCAAATGATTACAAGTCTATTTGGGTTTCGGACCGCGAATCGCCCAAATACTGTTTCTGAAGGGCGTCATTCGGACCGCGACTTTCAAGAACTGTAATGATGAATAACTACATATTTCAATAGATATCTATCATTTGCTAGGCAAATTAAAAGAACCCCGACTGTCAAGCGTTACGTTAACCCCCAATAACTTTTAAAACGGCTGAAGTGATTTATAACAAAGTAATTTCAAATAGGAAATAATCCCGTATAGTGATGAAACTATAAAAAAATGGTACAAATAAATTATTTCAAGCGTTATCGTCGCACATACGTCCACAGACATCCGGACATCCACAAACAATTTTTAACTTTTGGAACGAAGTTCCCTATCGCGCGTTGCGAAAGGGAGCTAGGTAGACAGAAAAAATTAAGACCAAAAGTTGTAACGACACTTTTTGTTCATTCAAATTTATGAAGATAATAAAAACTTGATTTTAGAACGCAGAAAAGAGTTTGAATGTAATTTAGACCTATCCGGGTGTCCCTTGACAACTCTCAAGTTTTTTTTTAATATGTTATGCTTGAGAAATATTTACTACGAGTATTATATGTGTTTATAAAGGGGTTTCTCTTCATGTAACTTGTTGTTTTAGTGCAATATGAATATTAATAGAGACAGTTAAAGTTCAGAAAAATGCTTGACCCTTACATGTAGTATTCAAACGCTCCGCTTATCGAGGCACGTAATATTTTGGTCTTATAGACAAAGCCGTAAGCTTTATTTATATGCAAGTACATATCATCATCGCCGAAAACGCATCGGACCTCGAATGCATGCTGAACGAATTGGTCATGGAAAGTAAAAAGGTGGGCTTGTTTTTAAATGCATCAAAGACGAACATATTTACTAACAGCCTTTTTCAGGAGATTGTCGTTGATGGAGAGTCCATAGAGTACGTACAAATCTATATTTACTTGGGACAGCTGGTATCTTTTGAGAAATGTACTGAGAACGAGGTGCTCAGACGAATCGCTCTAGCATGGAAAAAGTACTGGAGTCTAAAAGAAATAATGAAAAACAAGGATGTGGATATCAACATTAAGAAAAAATTGTTTGATGTAGCGATTATTTCATGCATCACATACGGTTGCCAGACCTGGTCGTTACGAAAAGAGGATGAAGATAGACTCGCTGTATGTCAGAGGCGCATGGAGAGGAGCATGCTCGGAATAAAAATATCGGACAGAATGAACAACAAGAAAATTAGAGCTAGAACGCGAGTGACAGACGTTAGGTACAGAACAAGACAACTCAAATGGAAATGAGCAGGACATATATACAGAATGAACAACTCAAGACTGACTAAGAAGATGACAGAATGGATCCCAAGAAACAACAAAAGAAGCAGAGGAAGGCCTAAAACGAGATGGCGAGATATGTTTAGAAAAATAGCAGGACACGACTGGGTGCATAAAACTAGAGAGCGAACATGTTGGAAAGCTTTGGGGGAGGCCTACGCCAAAGAGGCGACTACTACCTACGAGGAATAAAAGACGCAAAAAAAAAGAAAGATGAATATTAAAGATGTTAATTAAAATCACTAAAATAAATCTTATAATTAAATTGACAATTAATTAATTATTAAATTATATACTAATATATTGGACATGCATAAGTATAAATTTGACATTCCGATCAGACAAAAAAAAAATCTCTAAATGTTGCATCGCATGCATCAACCTAAGTTATTGTTTTTTTTGGAAAAATAGTTGACAGAACTTGTAACTGGTAGTAGAATAAATGGCTATTTTATTTTATTTCATTTATTTTACATATCATCATCATCAGGTCTTTTTGTCTTCACTGCAGGAGCACGACCCTCTCTGTACTACCAGAGCCATACTTGGCCAGAGCAGCCAGAGGACTTGGCCTACACTCTCCACGCTGGCCAGAATGGTTGGAGAGGTCTCATTGATACTTATAAGCTTTGTTTAGTTTGTATTCCCTAAGTCGCCTTCTACGACATCCACGGGAGGAGTTGGAGTGGCCCTATTCTACTCTGCCGTAAACCAAACGGCAAATATGCAAGTACAAATAGCACTACTATTACTGATTTAAGTATATTTTTGCTAACAATCCATTAAAAGTCTGTTCTCCTTTAATTGCTAGCGGACAGCCCCAACGATACGTTATTTGTCAAGGATCATGGATATCTGTGAGGTGAGGCATGACCTTTGAAGACACGAGGGAGCGTCTTTCCGTTCTATACAAGGCCAGAACACAGCCATAAGAATAATTTAATTTGCTCAAATACAGTACATAAGATGTCAATGTTATAATTAGTGTCATGTAGTAATAGTAAACTGATCTGACTGCCTCCCTGGTCCAGTGGTCAAGGCGTTCGCCTTGTCAGACGGAGGTCATGGGTTCGATTCCCACTGGGAAGCATACTTTGTGAAAAGTTGTTTCCGGTCTGGATAGGATATTGCAGGTTTGAATCACCTGATTATCCGAAAAGAAAGATCACCGTGTTTCGGAAGGCACGTAAAACTGTGGGTCCCAAACGCCACCTAGCGTTTGAACATCAAACTATCCAAGGATTTGTTTCTGGTTTGCCCTTTGGGTTGTGGAGGTCAGACGGCAGTCGCTCTGTGTAAAAACCAGTAACCTCGTCAAATCTCCTTGGTTAGGTAGCGGACCCCGGGCTCTGAAGCGTTACTGCTGAGGATACAACCGGGAATACGCTCGGATGATGATGATGATGAGTAATAGTAAACTGATCGAGTATATTTTGTAATTTAATTTTCAAATCTGTGATTACAAAGTATACACAAATTTTTCGTACTGCTAGTGTATAATTCGTAACGTGAATATGTGCGTCTCGGTTCCGGATATATTCCATCACTTATGCTTGGGCCGCACCTGTGCCTATCGTCACGAAGCTTCGTGCTATTAACCGATACACGCAAATGTGACCGGCCGTTATCGGGTCGAATATTCGGACTTCGTCTTCGTTATCGCGCGGGTGGCGGCGCAGTTTTACCGCGCTAATAATTTGCTCTGCGTGGTGGGTCTAGCGTTGTTCATTTTGACGTTTGTTTTCAACTTGTTTAAACGCCTGCTGTGCGATGGTGCCACGGTTGATTGTAAAAATGGAGTGGAATAATAAAATGGTGTTAACATTTTTAGGTTTTTTCTTTCTAGGTTTCTTTTTAGGGTTCAATAAATGCATTATGTAATTGTAAGCACACATGTAAAAGTAAAGAAAGTCGTCCACGTATTTAAAACACGTAGATGACGCCATCCTGGATTATTGCACGATAGTTCGTGAAAAATAACGAAGACCCTAGTATGACCACAGCTTTATCGCGATCTTTTTACACTGAAAAATTTAGTGTACAAAACGTACGAAGCTTCGCCGCGCGTTGCTTCGGGACAATAGACGCAGGTGCGGTCGAAGCATTACTACGCTTGACAAGAAGAAGTGCAAGTTACAAAAATACAAGAAAAATTAAAAGAGTTGGATCTTTGAATTTTTAAATAGTTTAGTGAAATATATGTAATCCATTAATGAAATGGTCTATGAACTTTATTAATAGAACTTTACTAATAGGATGTAATTGCACAGATATAACAAAATACTGCTTATTATAAGTAATAATGGAAGTTTGCGAACATTATTAATATTTTGAAAAACATTAAATGCTAGGTCGTGTTTTCTTTTTCTGTTCTTTTTTGCAGTTGTATCTCCCGAAGCTGAGGGTCACGATCGGCCTGCTTGTGTTTTGATTTAAGTACTCTTCTTAATGCTTCTTCTTGCTATAGATGATAGCTGTGCGTGTATCTTACGAGTCAGTGCTTTTTTAAAAGTTGTATTCAACAACTTATTATTTGATTTTGTTGGTCCGTAGCCACATTTTTAAGAGAATTATTAAACATATTATTTGCTTTTAAATTTGACGACGATGGATGGTTTTAAAAACATTTTTTCATTGCAGCAAGTGCGTCATTGAAGTGTCAGAACAAACGGAATCATCAGTATTGGTGTATATTGAATTGAGAGGTTGTTCTAAGATTCAAAGATTCAAATGTTTAGTGCCTGTAAAGGTCTAATTATTCAGTAATTAGACCTTTATAGGCACTTTTACGCGTCAATAAGTATAATTTACGTTACGTGTAAAGTATATTAAAATATAATTTATTTTTAAAGAAATGCTACCGATACCAGCGCTTCGTAATGACCACTGCTGAGAAGAAACGCCGAAAGAAACTCATTTTCACAGTATTGGTCGCCTACTCGCCTGAAGGGCTTTGTCATTTTATTATTTTTGTCTTTTAATTATTAAATACTTATAATATAATACAATGTTGACACATTTAACATGTAATGCTTGCGAACGAATTAACAAACATAAAGTGCGCAATAAAAATATTATATGTCAAAAAAAAAGCGAAGCCGAGCTGACCAGTCCCTCCCGGCAGCAGTGTTCACGAGTTGACGCACGGATCAGCCATCGTTAAACTCAACCATATTAGAGGGAATCCAACGACCCGACCAGCGACGCCACCACCGGATTGGACATTTTAGTGAGCATGAAAAGCCCGATATCGCAGACCTTGTCAAGAGGAAATATTAGTTATATGTTGGTCACCTATTGGTCGCAGAGCATTAACATGTTGAAGTTCTGATTTTGTACAGTAATCTTGTTTAAGGGTATACTGGAATCAGGAGTCATGTTAGAGTTTTTATCAAGGATAATATCATCATTCATATTTTGATAAAAATAGAATAGAGGCGCTAATATGAATTACCGTGCAATAGAAAGAGAGGACAATAAATAAAAATGGTGAGTGAGCATGCACTGCTCGAGTTTTTTTTTTTTAATATCAGTATAATTGTAAGGTTGACGTTTTTGGAGAAAATGCTGCAGTACAGTTTGTTACCGCTTCTTCTGTACTTGCGCTTTGGAGGCGGCAGTAAACTTAGTTGTAAGTAAATGATCTGACGTCAACAACTAACTATTAAGAAATCGAAAGAAAAAAAGAAATGACAATTATCAAGTGATATAAATATCCAAAGATAAATAAATGATTTTTTAACTTTTTTTTTGAGTATAATTCGGAATCCAAAATTTAGGGGTTCCCTACGTACTTGCGAGCGCCGCTGTTGCGACGCACGCTGTTGCGAATATTTTGTGTTACACATAGAAAATCAATAAAATGTACATTATAGGTACTAATATTTTTCATGTGGAAATGTTTTTCGAAACAGCGTCGTTCGCGACCACATCCTTTGAGTCCACAAGCCTTCGAACCTATGAGGCAGTGGAAATAGAATTCGCAACAGCGGCGCTCGCAAGTACGTAGGGAACCCAACATTTAGCGCGCTTACTATAAACGATTAGTCCGTATGCGTATTGGCACTGTATATTATAGAACAATGTCTATAAGATAAAAGATAAGATAAAATTTCTTTATTGCACCAACTAAGTATGACAATAATAAAAAGTACATTTAAAATCTAGTAGGTACAAAGGCGGGCTTATCACTAAAGCGATTTCTTCCAGCCAACCTTTGGGTAAAGAAAACTATAAAAGATGTAGGGGAGTTGGCGCAGTTAGAGTACTGCAGTGTAGAAGAATATAAGTATACCAATAAATAATAGGAGTACATACTATAACAAATAAATGAACAATAAAGTTGTACCGTTTTGGTTAGTAAAACCTAGATTTAGGATCTAGGAGGATAGATGAGATAAAGGAAAGACTAGATATTGGCAAATGAGATAGGTATAATGAACAACTATTACATTACATTAGTTACAAAGATTTACAAGAACACTAGGTACAGATTAGGTAGTCAGGGTCGTGAGTTATAGGCACTAGATCCGTTGAGTAGCCCTTCTAGGTAGAAGAACTACTTAGCTGGAGATGCAGCCGAAGAAAAGAGAGGACGAGCGTTTTTTTTTTTTTTTGAAGTGACATACATAGGTTGCCTCGGACGGCATTTCCTACTTCACCCGGACAAGGTTTGAGGAGCGAGCCAGAGGCCCGGCATCCTATATTTATATACTACTAGCAGCAGCGCAAAGGGCTCCCAAGGGGGAAACCTCGGCTTTGGGCGCGCTAGGGATTAAAAATGTGGAACGCTTCACGATTTTGCGTGTCATCCTTGCGCAGGGGCCATGCTAATCTTCTCTGTATCGTTCCAATTTTAGTATATGTACTGCCGAAGCAAGTACGAGGACGAGCGCCGGCCGCCGCGCCTTATATATGGGCATGGGCCCCCCCCGCTGCGCCGAAGAAGGGCGGAGGAGTGCTGGAGCCCGCGCGATGTCACAAAGTAATAGAAATACATAAACCATAAAATTTGTACGAACATTAAAAAAAGTAAATGAAAGTAGCCAGTGAAAAGAAAAGAAGTAAAGAGATATTAGTTAGAGCTAGAGGAAAGGTAATGAGACGTTACCAAATCTTTGAATTTTTTCAATGATTCCACTTTACGAATATCCAGTGGCAAAGCATTCCAAAGTTTTACTGCCTGAACTGAGAAAGAATTAGAATAGAAATGAGTACTATGAACAGGAATTGAGAGTTTAGTGAGCCTATGAGTTAGGTTACTACGAAGTATACGCGAGTATTTGCGTACTAGCCTTGTATAGATTGGAAGGCATTAGTAAAAAAGTGGTTTCCGATCTATCTATATAATATTATTCGATATATAATATTATTCGATATAAATACTCGATTAGTTTCAACCGCCTGCATTCTGGCCTTGTATAGAACAGAAAGACGCCACGAGGGAACATACATTATACATACACTGCATGTATGTAGGTTATGATTATGAGTTTCGCTGCTGTATGATACAAAACTCATAACCATAACCCACCTTTTAACATGCCGTAGTCGGGTAAAAAAGGCATAGACTAAGGCGACTGGCTCTGCTGGCTCTGCACGTAGCTGCGTAGCGCGGGGCCGCCATAAAAAACGACGAGCGTATACGCGGTGTCAGTGCAGTGTGTAGTGCTACGCGTGTTTTCTTTACAAATTGAGATACTTGCATACAGTCCGCGCTACACAGCGGGGTGCGGAGCAGTGTGCGAAGCGCTTTAAGAGCAGCCTTCCCGTCTTACTTTTCATACAAACGCTCGTACGTGATTATGACGATTGTAACTGATCTTTCTGGTTTTTTTTTGAACTAACATGTATTTTGTGCGCTATTTCTAGGTTTCTATCGAAATAAAAAATTAAAATTTGGAGAAACAGATTCAGTTTGTCTCCAAAAATCTGATTTTTTGAACAAATTTTACTTGAAATTGTTTATAAAGTACTCATAAATTGTAAAGGTAAAAAAAAAAATTCAATAGAAACCTTGCAAATGTAATAAAAATTTTATATAAATTACAGTTATTTCACTCACTGGTAAGGTTTACTGAAAAATAAGTAGGTATCACCTGGAACAAGTTTTATGAAATTTCCGCCCCTAATGAAAAGAGAATATTCGTTCAATGGATAGTTAATATTAATACTAATTTCATTTAATAGAATGCAAACCATGCCCTCAGGCGCTATCTGTCCCTTTTTGCTTTGCCTCTTTTTCTAGCATTGCCCTGGATGAGATAACAAGCTTTTCAAACTATGCTCGCGTTGACGACAGAGCGGCCGGGAAGGGCCGCCTTAAAGAGCCAATATGTAGTCAATGAGAAGCATATATACTTATAGCAAGCAATAGACTCGCAAGCACACCGTGGCCCACATCGGAGCGCTTTCCAGCGACCTTGCGCCACTTGCACTCGGCATGCCACTGATGCACTACTGGCTACTTTCCTATGCAAGTCTCGACTCAATGTAAACACTGATTTAATAGCTAGTAGTTCGGCAGTCCCTTGACGGCTTTGACTCATGTTCGAACTTAATCACATTATCACACTTCACCCTAATATTATAAAGGCGAAAGTTTGTGAGTGTTGTTTCTTAACACGCTACCGGTTGGACCAATTTTGATATGGTGTGCAGGAAGCTGACGCTGCTGGATTAATACATAGACTATTATATATATATGCAATGTGAATTTTTTATACTTGATCGAACGAAGTGTGCGGATATTGGACGAAATATTATCGATAAAAAAATGAAAAAAAAAATGTTATGTTATGTTAGTCATTTAAAACATCCAGGCTTTAACTATTTCATTAATTATTTTTTAACTAATTTCCTGTTCGGGATTGTTAATTATTTTTTACTTTCTTAGCTTTTTAAACTTTGCAGCTTTCAAATGAGACCACTTTGAAGAAAATACGCCGTTTACTTAAAGAGAAAAGAATAAAAATCGAATGACGACCTTTACAAAAAAATAAAATAAAATTAAAGTCTTTATAACGATTTTTTTTCCAGTTTATTATGGATTTCCAGTTTATTATTTCGTCTTATAACCGCGCATTTCGTTTGATCAAGTATAAAAAATACACATTGTATAAAGACGATTTGACTATACTCTAACGACCGACCACCTGCCTAAGGTTAACCCTCTTTTAGAATGCAATTGTGCGAAAATCTTTACAACTGGCCGCCGCCCGACATTACCCTTCTTGGGAATGTTGTTGTAGCAGCTCGAGATGTTTCTGATTAGTCCTTCAGTCGGCCTTTTAAGACATCTAATCTACAGAAAGAGACGGAGTTCTTTTTTTATGTTATAGAACGGCAAATGAACAAGCGGGTCACCTGATGGTAAGTGATCACCTCTGCCGATGGACAACTGCAACACCAGGGGTGTAACAGAATCGTTTCCGGCATTTCAGGAAGATATATACTCGTTTTTTTGAAGGTTTCAATGTCGTATCGGTCCGGGAACACTATTAAAGGAAGTTGATTCCACAGTTCGGTCGTACGAGGTAAAAAATTCCTCTTAAAACGTACGGTGGTTGATTGCTAACTATCCAAGTAGTGTGGATGAAATTTTAATTTCAGGCGGGTGGTGCGGTGGTGAAATTTAGCAGCAGGTATTAAGTCGAACAATTCTTCACAGCATTCCCCGTGATAAAATGCATAAGGATGCCACATCCCGAAGAGCCAGAGGATCATGACGGCCGACGAAAGTCACTTCGTCGAATTTCAGGCCGGAAGCCACACGGCACCCTATACGTCATAGATTGAGTATTCCGTTGTTAGTGTATTATAAACTTGTAGGTAGCTCCTACATGAAGAGGTAGGCAAGATACGTAGAGAACTTGAGAGAAATAACACAAAGTTATTTTTGTTTATTATAACTTTACAAAACTGATATAGATGTAATCAGCTCGAGAGATGGTAGAGGAATGAATGTAGAATGATGAGGAAGGAATCTAAAATTTGAAAATTGAATTTGAAAATGAAATTATTTTTAGACAGATGGACAGTATGAAATGGAAAAAGGAGGTAAACGGGAACATGAAGGATGAGGTTTATTGTAACATCGTTACAAACTTACCTGTGTTCAGCCAAACAGTAATAATAATTAAGTAACCAGTGAAGAATTCCAGCAGTGAAATAAAATCCTCTTACCGTCCTCCATCGAGGAAACTGAAACAAAAAAAGAAAAAATAAATTCAGTATTTCAATGCAATTTTTTTACAGATGCCACATGTTATTAGCTAGGTAACAATAACATGTTGTACATTTATCAAAAAAAAAACAACAAAAAAAACTAAATCTAAAATTAAACTATATTTAAAACTTTGTATGAAAACAATTCAGTTTGGTTAGGTATTTCAATAAATGTAAACAATTTTGACATCTCTTTTTATTGAGATATACACTTTACAAAATACTTACTATCTTTACATATTACAAATTAAGTATCTAATTCATAATTTTGTTAAAATCTTACAACAGAGACTCATAAAAAAACATAATTTTTTTTTTCTACACTATACTCATTTATTCCAGAATAAATTATACACAGCACAATACATAAAATAAATAACTAAACTAAAAACAAAATAACCTACCTATAAATTAAAATATATCTAATTAAAAATAAAACATTATATTATATAAAAAATAGACCCCAGCGGTCGCTACGGTCGCAAGGCAGGGTGCCTAAGAGACTGGCAGCATTGCCTCGTTGTATGGCCAGACTTAATCTCTGGCCAAAATGCGCACCAGCTCTTGGGTCCCCAGAAACGTCGACCAGGCGTGTGGAGATTTCTTTAAAAATTTGACGTGCCTCCACACCCCAAGGCCCTAAAGTCTCCACGGCGAAAGGCGCAAATATATAAGGCTCACCTAGAGCTGAATATTTGCGCCTCTTGATGGCTTTAATTTGCAAGGGTATTGATTTATAAAGTGTACCTATATTTTAATAAAAAGATAAATTTACAATGTCAATAGAACCTATTTACCTTTATTTAGGTACCTAAACAAATGGAGTACCTATACTTATTCTTAATTTACTTGTAATCATTTTCATTGACCGAGCGAGCGAAGCGTGTCCTTTTCAATATTCTTTCGTGTGTCAACTTCATTAAATATATATTAAGTATATATAAGGACAAACCACACAGATTGAGCTAGCCTCTCGCTAGCCCCAATCCCAAAGTAAGTTCGAGACTTGTGTTATGGGATACTAACTCAACGATGCTATATTTTATAGCAAATACACACACACACACACACACACACACACCTGGCCGGGAATCGAACTCGGGACCTCCGGTGTGAGGTGTGACAGCCTAGCATGATAACCATAAGGTCACAGAGGTCGTCAAACTTCCTTGAATATCTTCGATGCATAAACCTCTCTGTTATATGTACTTATATCCCAAACAAAACCACGTCCACAACATACCACACATTATGATTGTCATGCGCTGTGTTTTGAATTCCAAATAAGTGTACTTAAAACAAACTGCTTTAAAATTCTGTCTACACTCATCAGCGGGCATGTTATCGAGTGTTCGAGACTGTGAGGAAGTAATAACATGTAATAGGATGTAACAACATGTAATAATTACAATGCGACACAAATAAGTTGAAAAAAAATGGCGGACTTCAAAGCATTTTTGTACAAATTACCGACTCCTAGGTTGAACCGAAATGGCGGTTATGAATAATGTGCCGACGACCGCCATTTTGGTTCAATTTATCACCGCTGCCCATGGACAACTGCAGCACCAGGGGTGTAACAGAAGCGTTGCCGGCCTTTCAGGAAGGGAAGATGTAGGGGAGGGGGAGGGGGGCCTCCGGCTCTCTCACTCACCGAACGACGCATAGAAGCGGTGACGCTACTACTCAGACGTCGATTTTCTGTGGGAGTGTGGTACTTCCCCGGACGAGCCGGCCCATTCATGCTGGCAGTGCGCATTACTAGCGCTTTCGCAAGTAAAGCGATACCGGGCGTGGACCGCACTTGGATGGGTGACCAAAAGTGGCATATACATTTCCTGAACTCTTCCGTGCTTTGGTAGGCACGTATAAGCCGTATTGGTCCCGGCTGTCATGATTGTATGGCAGTCGTCAAGCTATGTCAGATGCCTTTATAGCGACCGCGTACTGGCAAGCGAAGCGTGAGACACCCACCCACAAGGTGGTCAGACGACCTGACTAAGGTCGCTGAAAAGCGCTGGATGCACGCCGCTATTGATCGGTCATTTTGGAAATTTTTGGGAGTGGCCTATGTCCAGCAGTGGACGTTATGCGGCTGAAATGATGATGATGATAAGAGAAAAGAATAAAACACAAAACAATCTTAGTTACTTTGACTTTTTTGTTGCATTATTATACAATATACAATATGTAACAAAATCCCTGTCCGATCCTCGTAGGAGTAACTCAGACCGTCAATATGAACAACTCTTCCTATGGGACCAATGCTTGAAACTCGAAGAAAAAATCTACATTTTCATATAAATTGCCGGGCCGGCCGAACACTTTTGTATGAAAATGTCGATTTATTTTCGAGTTTCAAGCATTGGTCCCATAGGAAGAGTTGTTCATATTGACGGTCTGAGTTGCTCCTACAAGGATCGGACAGGGTTTTTGTTACATATTGTATAACATTTCTTTTTAAAAGTCCTAAGTTTTAAATATTCAAGCCCCCAATTATTCACGGTTCTGTCAGCATCGGAAACCGCGATTAGTGACGCATACATATTTGCGAATTTCGTCCAAAACAGGTTTTCATGAAAATGAAAGTAGTTACCTTACAATGGCGTTACGCAGGCATGTGGTAAGGTATGAAAGACGTAATGAGTTATTGAATTCCGAAAAAGGAGGTTCGAATTTAGTGCTAATGTTCACCTCTTTTTAGAAAAAAACATAAATAGAAAGTCAATGGAAATTGTTATTATAATGTTATGCATAGAATTGTTGAAGAGCCTTTAGTAACTATAGTATTGTTGCAAATCCTATATAAAATAACCGTTATGTTATGTTAGCCGTTTTGCGTGTTGAAAAGAGATGACAGATTTTATAAGATGTGAAAAAAAAACTTTTGATAATTTAGAAAATATGTTTATGACATCTAAATCATCTATTATTAGTCACTTCGGGCAAAAAAGAAAGATTTCAAAACATATAGATTTTGAAAGAATATATAATCGAAAATAGGTTTCTCAATCAAAAAACTTTCAACAGAAATTTCGTTTAAATGTAAAAATAGAAAAAAAAAAACAAGAAAGGTAAAAACATTCGTATAGCTAAATTTCGTCTTTAATATAGGTAACGACTTTTTTTTTTTCATTTATTTTGGCACAAACAGTCATTATGTTACAATTACAATTGATGTATGTTTATGTAATAGACAAACACAGTGCCGAAACTAAGTATAATTAATACAATTTCTGAAACATGCTGACAAACAATTTTTGTTTTGATTATTAATATGTTTAAATTACGCAATTTTAAGAAGTAGGTTAACAAATTATCAACACAATATGCAGTACAACGCACCTAAGTTCAGCCTTAAAAAGGAGTAATACTGTCAAATTTAATTTTGCTTAGGCCTAAAGGGACAAATTAACATAACACATCCTACGAGAGAACAAATCTAAATGTAATTGTCTTAGCTATGCAGCTTGTTATAAGGTAGCTTTTTAGTAGTTGTTAAGGAGTTTGAGAATATATCAATATCAAAGAAATCACCATTGTACCTTACTATACAACGATGGAAAAAAATGTTTTCAGTATAGTTTTTGCGCGACTTATATACAGGTATGTATATTTCTGCTAAAGGCATTTTGGATTAAATTCCCAAAAAGGGGTTTGAATAGTGCTAATTTGCGCCTCTTTTCATGTGTAAACAAAAATAAAAAAAGTGTTGCAAGTAGGTTTGCACGCATGTATTTTTTCCTATCTCGGAGGGAAATCAAAGGGTTTACTTGGAGGTTGCTTAAAATAATTTTGCAAATTATTTTAGTGGACTTTATAATGTGAAATTGGCGTAGTTTGGTGTTACAAATGCTCATGTTTCAATAAGTGAAAATAGTTAAAGTGGGCAGTCAGAGTATTACCTATGGTTGTAGTGATATTTGTTTATGGGACTGCGATGGCGTCTTTGGGCACCGCCATCTGCCACGCAATCGGATATAAAAACCAGTGAACTCGTATAGAAATTTTGCCAGAAGCTCTCTTGAAGCAAACATCAATCATTCATTGAGACTTTTAAGCAATATAGAAACGAAAATCTAAGAAGAGGCTCTAAAGGACTCGTATCCAAAGCCGTAAAATTATATTTAAAAAGAATCCTTCGAAATGAGAGATTTTGGCGGGAAGTCAAGGGGTTTAGTTGGAGTTTGCTTTAAATTATTTTGCATATTGATTCTAGTGGACTTTATAATATAAAAATCGGTGTAGTTAGTGTTATAAATGCTCATGCTCATGGACAATATGTAAAATGGTTAAAGCGGACACTCATAGTGCGGCTGTAGTGATATTTATTTGCGGACTGTGGTCTTTAGACGCCGTCCGCCACTCATTCGGCTATGAAAACCAGTGGACTCGTATAGATTTGTGACCAGAAGCTTCCTTGAAGCAATCAAAGGACCTACACCAACCTTTGATTGTATAGTTAGGTTAGGGTTAGGAATAAAGAAATTGGCGCCATGGGTTAACTAGACACTGGCAAAATAAGCTTCAACGAAGTTTAATCGCCAACAACAAGAAAAAAAAATCCTTCGAAATCAAAAACATAGAATTCCTAAAAATGCTTCTTTGCTTTTTGAGAATTATAACCCATAAAATGTCTTTTCTTGAGTGCCAGCACGTAACACTTGCATAGTATTAAATACTTCTTATACAGCCAAAAACCTCTTTATTCACTTTGATATTTTGGAGTGAAAACTTCTTTACGAGCGTGGGTATTTTTTTAGATGGGAAAAAAATCATTGAACTCGCGACACTGCTACCGGACCCGTAACCGACACCAAGTTTTCACTTCTGTCGGTAGAAAAAAACAGTAGCACTCCGGGAGAGTGCCGCTGTTTTTTTCTAACTCTAGCCCACCCGGAGTGATAAACTTGGTTATTTTTTAATCGGATTCTACTTAGTGCCGGAAATCCTAAGCCAGTATGATAATCTACAACCTCGTTGGGATGTGACACTACCCTACATGGAATTTTCCTTTCGCCTCAATTTTCCCAAAACCGGATCTCCGTTTTTTAGCCTGTGAAACATCACAGCCCGCCGACATCCGCTTTCGATGACGTCACAACCGGTCAGGCCGCATGCTGCCAGTGAAAGTCGCACCTGCGGCGGCTATGGGTTTGTTTTGAAGCTTACGAGCTTTAAGTCAGTGCTTTCATGACGCTAAATCATCTCTCTTTCTCTAACACTTTAGCGCGTTGACGACCTCCGTGGCGTAGTGGTCACCTTGCTAGTCCGCCACCCAAAGGTCCCGGGTTCGATTCCCGGTCAGGGCAAGATGGAAAATGGCCTTTTTCAAATTGTCCTGGGTCTTGGATGTTTATCTATATATGTATTTGTTATAAAATATAGTATCGTTTAGTTAGTATCCCATAACACAAGTCTCGAACTTACTTTGGGGCTAGCTCAATCAGTGTTATTTGTCCATATATATATATTTATTTATTTTATCTTAGATGTGATACTTCGGAGCCCGACATTAACTTTCTGGAGTTCTCCATTTCGCGTGATTTTCGGCAGCATTTTTAAACCCCGAAAAAAAAAGAGGGATGTTATTATTTATTTTACGCTAATATCTGTCTGTCTGTGGCATCGTAGCTCTCGAACGGATAGACCGATTTTGATGCGATTTTATTTACGTGAAAGCAAAATCCCTTGCGGTGGTTCTTAGCTATGTTTGACGAAGTGAAAGACGCTTGAAAATTGGAGTTTTTGATTATACCTGGACACCTACCTAAAATAGATGGCGCTACGGATATCAGTTCCACTTAACATCGCTTGGAATTTGTAGTTCTCCCATTCATCACTAACAGGTCGTCGGTTTTTTTTGCCTTGTAAATAAAGTTGTAATAAGCATTTTTAAAGGCCTAAGGCTTGGTCACCCACATCACAGAATATGTACTCGCCTAGTAAGTACGTGAAGCTTTTCTTTACACATTAGAGAAAAACGGCCACTTTTGTCTAATGTGTGAAGAAAAGCTTCACGTTCTCTCTTTAAACTGTCAACAGTTGATCGTTAAATAGTTTGAAGGGTTATCTAGGACATTATGAAGACAAAATTTTAAATGATATCTCCTTTTCCTTTCAAATAATTTATTTCAAAAGGGGGCAGCATTGACACACTCAGAAAATTCATGACAGAGTTTCCCTAAAGATTTGGCGATGCCAAATGATAGTCATCTATCAAGTAACGAAAACCAGCCAAAGGAAAGCCAGCTTCAAATCCCAAGTTGAATCTTATTTTCTATCTATATGAAAGGTAAATAAATATCCTTCCCTTGTTTCCATTTCCCTTCACCACGTACCTACTCTTAATTTCATTTTTTTTAAGTGTAAGTTGTAAGTATAATAATAATATAATAATAATAATGTTTATTTATTTCTCCACAAACAATGGTAATCTTAACAACTAAGGTTACAAAAAAAAAATGTATATGTTGTACTACCTACCAGCTTGTTTGTGGGAGCTGATGCTCGCACTAGGTTTGCACCTGTATAGCAAGACATCAGGCCCCGGCTCTTGTTTTGTAGTCAAAAAAATGGAAAGTACAGTACATAATTAATGACAAAATAAATAAATAAAACAGAAAAAAATAAGTAATTACAACGTTATGAAGCTATTTTAGAGAAATGATAAATAAAAATTTTGATGCAGTTGGTGGGGTCTCAAATTGTCATGTTACGTCTATATGTGTTTGTGTGTGTGTGTGTGTGTGTGTGTGTGTGTGAGAGAGTTAAGTAAGATATATATGTATGTTTATTATAATTATTGTATATAAGTATGTTTATTTTGACCGCCCTGCACTACCTAATTTTCCATTACTATTTTTTATACAATGTGTATTTTTTGTACTTAATCAAACGAAGTGTGCGGATATAAGACAAAATATTATCAATAAAAACTAAAAAAACCGTTATGTTAGTAATTCAAAAAATCCAGGCACTTTAATTTTTTCATTAATTATTTTTTAACTAATTTCCTGTTTGGTATTGTTAATTATTTCTTTCTTAGCTTCTTAAACTTTGCAGCTTTCAAATGAGACCACTTTGAAGAAAAAACGCCGATTACATAAAGAGAAAAAAATTAAAATAGAAATACGAACTTTGCAAAAAAAAAACGTTAAATTAAAGTGTCAATAACGTTTTTTTCCGGTTTTTTATTGATAATATTTCGTCTAATTCACATTTCGTTTGATCAAGTATAAAAAATACACATTGTATAGCGAGGTTGCTTGCAAGAAATTGCTTAGCGATAAGGCCGCCTTTTGCGCATTTCCTAGTTTTTAAGATAATTATGTCCTGCGTATTTATTTATTTTGTGCAATAAAGAGTATTGTATTGTATTGTAACGAAGTACCTACCTTCAGTATACTATGAAGCTACCTTTAATAGCCTGTTACGTAACCCACATTATTGCGGTTTGGGGTTATCGTCCCGCGGTTCGAGCTATAGCAACCGCATTGCGACATCGCAGAGGAATTTCTTTTGATTTTATCTCATTGATCTCTGTATTTCGTGGCGTTACGTCATTTTACGTTGTTTGGAAGAAATGGCTTTGGTGAAAGCAATATAACTGGCCAAGTGTGGGTCGGAACCATTCCGAACACGAAGGGTTCCGAACCATTATCTATAAAAAATCACATTTGTTGTATGTGAACCCCACATAAGAGAGCCTTTTAACTTTTGTTTGGTTGTCTCGCTCGCACAATCAAACATTTTTAAAGATTATTAAAAATGTGACTCATTTGAAGAAAAGTGTTTTATAAACTTTTTAATATATTACATGTTAGATATTGTAGACATGTTTTTTATATTGTTTATGTGCTTGTGTATCGAGAATAAGGTCAACAAAATTTTAAATTCTCGATACACACACACGTGTGTGTGTACTTTTAAGATTTTTGTTTAAAAAAGTTAATTGAATTTGTTAGGTTTAACATTTAAATAAAGTTTTGTTTTCTTGACAGAGTATATCAATGTGGTTTATTTTAAAAATAAAAACAATTATAACTGGTTATTAAAACAATTTGTAACAAACTGTAATAAGATTCTGATTTGTTAGGTACATTTTAAATGATAATAAAAGATGACTTAATAATTTTGAAAATAAATAAAAAGGTGATATAAGACATTACAACTGTTTTTTATTACACTATGTTTAAAAAAACTTGTTGACATATCCGCGTTCTGGGCTCTGAAATCCGGGATTTTCACGCGTCTTGTCCTGGTTGCCAAATTTTAGAGATGGCAACCCTAATTGTAATGAAGTTAAATAAAAGCCAATGTTATAGTGAGCGAGAAGGTAGAGAAAGGAATCAAATTAGTTATAGATTGTTAGCCACATAGCATAATAACATGATTCGCATTCACACCCACGCCCTTAATCAGCTTCTACGATCTGCGCGGGAAGAGAAGCAGTTGGTACATTCTAAGTTTTTCTTTTCTCCCAGACCAGCTTGGATTCGCCATAATATAAGAGTACCCTGATGACGACATTAATACGAAATAATCCCGATTGAAGGAAAGTCCTTTCTAGGGTTCAAAAAATCATTAGATTTAGACCTTTACAGGCACTTTTACACGTCAATAAGTATAATTTATGTTACGTGTAAAGTATATTAAAATTTAATTTATTTTTAAAGAAAAGAAACCGATACCAGCGCTTCGTAACGACCACTGCTCAGAAGAAACCGTTCCGTACCCAGCGGGTAAAAATGAGACCCTTACTAACACTTCTAACTTAATCTGTCCGTCTGTCTGTCATCAGCAGGCTGTATCTCATGAACCGTCATAGCTTAACAGTTGAAATTTTCACAGAGGATGTATTTCTGTTTCCGCTATAGCAACACTTACTAATAAATATTTAAGAGCTTTTCACCTTTGGTTGGCTGTCTAGCTCGCACAATCAAACATTTTAAAGATTATTAAAAAATTTGACTTGTTTGGATAAAAGTGTTTCATAAACTTTTTAATATATTATATGTTATGCGCTAGTTCGGAACTCGAACTCGCGGCGCACGTGGCTAATTTGTGTGCTATTTCGCTGAGAAAGGGATAGACTCGGTTATGAACAGTGCGGAACTATTTACTCCGATTTATACGCACATCGGAACTACAGTCTAGTGTGTCGTATCCGACTTATCGCACAAAAACGTTACGTTACACGTCTAAAAATTCACGAGTATGCGTTTGGGAGAAGTGTTCTTGTGATAAAACAGCTGAATGTTTTAATTAAAAGTAAAGTTATTTAAATTTTTTAATAACCAAACTATGCTTGTACGAATTTTGTTTTAGAGATTTTATACTCCTTCCGGTATTTAATTGTGCCCAAAGTTGCGTAAAAATTACGTGTTAAAACGGAATGTTTTGAGACTCATAACTTTTAAAGTACTTATCATTTTACAATTATGATTCGATACAAGCATAGATAATGACAAGACAAATCGATAGAATTAAAAACTTTAAACAGACGATACCGAACAACGGAGTCATCACCCTACAGAATTTGTATGGCGAAACACCTGACTAGCGTACCCTTAATATCAGTTTTTTTGCAATTATCATGACAATTATTGACATTATTTTGTGACGTTTTATTTTAACAATACCAAATAATGTATTTTTGATCCATTAAAGTACCCAATTGCCGATAAGTAGTTTACTTTTCTCCCAGCCTAGCACGGAAGAAGATTCATGCTATTACCATTTGTTATTCATTAATATTCTCGAGTGACGTCGCAAGGTCACTGTCCGCGTTCGGAGTTTCTATTGGGAGAAAGGCCACGAGAGGCTGCGCGTGCGCATATCTACATGTGTTCTACCGGTTTTGGAGGTGAATGGACACTTGTTAATTTAAATCATGGAGATGAAGATTTTGCATCGGTTTTAACTGAAATTTTAATTATTTTTTTAATGAATATTGCGATGCAATTAAACTGATGACTTGTTTTGTTTGATGAGATCCTTTTTTAACCGACTTCAAAAAGGAGAAGGTATATGTTCTGTTTCTTTTTTATGTTTACTAAGTACTAATCATTAGTAGTAAAACAATATTTTTATTCAAAAACATACCTATCTATTACATACAGATCAGCCCCATGTAATTTTTATCAAAATCGGTTAATGAGTTTGGTTTTTAAACCAAACATACAAACCTCCAACTTTTTTGAAGCCGGTAAAATATGATTTAAAGAAACTCAAAAGTTCAATGTACCTATTAACACGAGCTTTACCATGCGACCACATACGGGGACATAATAACAAGTCGTTTCATCTGCAACATTTTCTACGAATCACCGGTTTTGCGTGAAAGTGATAACCAATGTCAAGAGTCAAGGGTGCAACCAGTAAAAACATTACCAATCCCACGGCTAGAGCAGCGATATGAACACGGTGCAGTTCTGTCAATAAGTTATCCAGTTTTCTCCGCATTTCGCTTGGAATTAAGCGATTTGTTTGGAAAAGAAAACACTTAGAATGTTTTAACCAGGTTTGCAGCCAGCAGCGGTTTGATGGGAATAGATAAACGCTTAAAACTTCTACACACTATATTTTCTTTCAAGTTAATAAATATAATAATTTATTTTGTCATAGGTAAAATGAGTGTTGATACTTGTGGCTCTGTGAGCTGTAACCTCGCGAGTCGCCCCGGCCTGCTGAAGTATATCGGATAAAAAAGTTGTTAGGACAAAAAAAATGCGTCTTAATTATGGTTTTTGTAAGAAATGGCTTTAATATGATATTTTTAAAATTTTCAAACCCTATATTTCCGCCATATTGAAAATTTTCGAAAAACTGAATCCACAGAAGAATTCTATACAATATGTAACAAAAACCCTGTCCGATCCTTGAAGAAGCAACTCAGACCGTCAATATGAACAACTTTTCCTATGGGACCAATGCTTGAAACTCGAAGAAAAAAATCCTTTTTTATACAAATTGCCGGGCCGGCCGAACACTTTTGTATGAAAATGATGTTTTTTTTTTCGAGTTTCAAGCGTCGGTCCCATAGGAAAAGTTGTTCTTATTGACACTCTGAGTTGGTCTTAGAAGGATCGGACAGGGTTTTTGTTACATATTGTATAAATTTCGAATCTTCTCACAAAATTTCAAGAATCGGTTGAGAAATGCGACCTGTAGGCGAGAACATGCGGACAGACAGACAAAATGACAGCCGGACAAAAGTATTTTTGGCCAATCTCGAAACAGAGACGCTTCGCTCGCTCGGTCAATAAATTCAAGTATCACTGTGTTGCACCGTTAGGCAAACAAGAGACCACACAAAGTTACAAATTGTAAGGTAATACATGCGATTCTAAACATTTTTTCAGTAAGAAAGATTTCTAAAAATATTTACTTTCAATTTACATAATATTGTAAGACAATATTTTTTTTTAGTCATTTAGGTCCCATAGTTGGGCAAAATCCTCCCCTCTTTGTTTCGAATTATTTCTATATTTAGCTGTTTCACTCCATTCCTTGTCAAAAGCGGACAACTCGTCCTTCCATCTCATCCTAGGTCTTCCTCTGGACGTCACTCCGTCTGTTGGAACCCAAATTGTTGTTGTGTGGGCCCATCTTTCGGGCAACATGCGGCAAACGTGACAATATTATTAAAAGAAAAATGTAGTATACTATATAAAAATTTAAATGTATACAGATTAACAGATTATAAAACTAAAACTTCATCCTGCATTTTCTTAATTACCTCATTTCTCCATCATTTAATTCCGTCCACCTCTCAAATTTAATTTATAAATTCAATGTTTAAATTCTTCGCACTCAGCATTCTGACGCATTCATCTACCACCTCTCATACTGATAATAATTTGACCAAAAATTGTTTATTTTTATACCAGTCTGTTATATTTTTAATCTATCTAACTATATATATATATATATATATATATATATATATATATATATATATATATATATATATATATATAAAAGTGAAAATCACTCACTCATTCACTCATCACGAAATCTCGAAAACTACTTAGGAGACGTCCGCTAAGAAATTCCATCTCTAAGAGGGTGAAAAAGGGGTTGCCAGTTTGTATAAATCTTCGTCATTTTTGAAGCGAGACACATGACATTTTGACGGGGGCGGGGGCGGGAGCGGGTGCGGGAGCGGAGCGGGCATAAGCAATTCAAACATTTTAAATTTTTAACATAATAATTCGTTCATATGTTTATGACTTCTACGCGGACGAAGTCGCGGGTTAAAGCTAGTAACAAATAAATGTAGTTATTAACCTTTGTCGTTTAATCTCTTGCTCTACGACTACTTGTATATATTTCACTAGCTTTTGCCCGCGGCTTCGCTCGCGTAGGGGTGTAATTTATCAAAATCCTTTCTTAAGGTATGCCTACGTCATAGTAGCATTATGCATGCAAAGTCACAGCCCGATCGGTTTAAAATTGGCAAAGTTTCATACAAACTTTCATCCAGTATTTTATCCCCTTGGGGGTAGAGTTGATCAAAATCCTTTCTTAGCGGATGCCTACGTCATAACATCTACCTGTATGCCTAATTTCAGCCCGATCCGTCCAGTGGTTTGGGCTGTGCGTTGATAGATCACTATGTCAGTCAGTCAGTTACTCTTGAGTTATATATATTTAGAAGAAGAAAATGTGGGAGCAGTCGGAAGGGGGAGCACACCTACTGTGGTGGGTCTACAAAAATAATATGATTACTGCTGGGACAAGTGGAGTTCCCTTACTTCGTTCCATCCGGGTGTCCCTTGACACCTCTCAAGTTCTTTTTTTTCTTTAAAATTACTCAATTTTGTCGAAATCCTACGCTAACGATACGTATGTAGGAAAACAGGAGAATGATAATACGAAAAGGTGAATGTAAACACACATTTCAAAGTTATTGACCTCTCTTAAACGTTAAATATAATATGCATATCTTGATGTTGCCAGTCAGTTAACTTTACTTACATCAGTTACCATAAAATCTTAATTCCTTCAGCCAATTATTAAATATCGCAAAATCGCGAACACGATCACGTAACGATATGTTATTGAAAGTTGTCCAATTATCATGTTAATTCAACTGTTATATAATACACATCGGGTTCGCGAATTACTTTAATGCGGCATATCATACGGAAGAAATTTTAAAACAAAGAGAATTTGTAGAAAAGAGGTCGGCGTTTTAGATACGACGAGATTTTTTTTTAAATTATTTCTTATTTTTCTTACAAAAGAGGTCGGCAACCAACCCTCCGGGTGTAGGATTATGAATTTATATTTGGGGCTTCACTAGGAAACAAGAAATTATTTTAAAAAATATTTGAAAAACAAGCTTTTATCATTGTTTAATTGTTTATCATCAGTACTATTCAAGACGAATCAAACGAGCTCAAACTCGATGGGGTTGCGTCGTTTTATTTCAGAGCTCCTATGGCCACCTTCCAGCTGCATCATCAGATCAGCTCCATGTCATCGAAATATTGCATTGTCACGCGATATACGAGTACGTATGTGTGCGATATTTCAGCTCAATCGGAAACCGGGAAGTGGGTCAAATTTAACTTGCAAGATTTGATTACAGACAGACAGACAACGGGACAGGTGGAACTAAATAAAAGCCAATAAAATAGTAGACGATTTAATCTCTATAAAATGAAAATTTATCATCTTTTAATGGCGCTCAATAAATAATAATATAATAAATATTCAAAGACAAATCACAGAGATTAAGCTAGCCCCAAACTAAGTTCAAACTTGTGTTACGGGATATTAACTCGACGATACTATATTTTATAACAAATACATATATAGATAAACATCCAAGACCCAGGACAATTTGGAAAAGGCCATTTTTCGACTTTCCCTGACCGGGGACCGGACCTAGAACCTCCAGAATGGTGGAGGTCGTTAAACTTTGTCTATGCACCCAGGGTCGGATTTAGAGGTCTGGAGGCCTCGGGGCAACGAGGAGTGGAGGCCCCCTGGCTTAGGGCCAGGGCCTGTAATATTTTACTGATTGTCAGATTGGAGTGAACCATATAGATCAATGATTGTTGTTAATAGTTAATAACAACATAATCGTGTTTATAAAAAGTACTATAGGTAGAGGTAAAACAGTGAAAAAAAATCAAAGGAAAAGTTGTTTACTAGTGCTAACTAGTCGGAATCTGAAAGATTTTTTCGAAGTCTATTGAGGGGGCACTACTATTGTGGAGGCCCCGGGCTGTAGCTCCGGTTGCCCTCCCCTAAATCCGGCCCTGTATGCACCACAATATAAAATTGTTTATAATTAACAGGTTTAACGCTAAAAGCGTTTTCTCCCATAATCAAATATAAGAAATAACACGAAAGAACGCGGGCACACGTTCAAGCAACTAATAGTATTTTATGCAACAGTTGTATAAGGAGGGTTAAAAAATGCGAGTGGCGCAGGTTACGATGCGAGCCTTGGCGAGCCTCGTAAATTGACGCCATCGAGCATTTTTTGACTACTTATACAACGTTGCATACAATACTTTTTCTACGACTACATTTACTAAAATAAATACAAAAATAAACAAAGAAAAGTACGAAATACTACCATATGTTTGGTAGATACTAGGTATCTATGGAAGACATTTTTTTTTATTAACGTCTTCGTAGTGACTAAAACTGCCATTTTTGAAACATGGAGTCACTTAAACGAATGTTTTTTCATACAAAAAACCGTTTGTTCAGTGACTCCACGTTTGAAAAATGGCACCATGTGTTAAAATAACGATTTTATTATGTTGGCAGTATGGTAGATCTAAAGAAAAAAAGTTATAGGTCTATGGCTAGGAGTATCGTTTTGGCGAAATAACGACACATGTGTAACAATAACGACATATTTATTATATTAGGAATAGACTATAGAATTTTCTGAAATCTATGTTCGTATATTAGTTTTCGGGACCATTTAAAAGACAGATAACAGTACAGGAGAAGAAAAAATTTATTGTAGATAGTGTTTGGACTGATTGACCGATTTCGACGCGGTTTTTTTCAGTGAAAGCAATTTCCCTTGCTGTGGTTCTTAGCTACGTTTGATAAAAATCGGTCTTGTCGTTTAAAAGTTATTGGGGGTTACTGCTTGATAGGTCTTTCGATAGCAACTAATAGATGGCGCTACGGATATTAACTCGTATCGGTAGTTCCGCTACTTATCACTAGAGAGCGTTCTTGACAGCCGGATTATTTTTATTAATTTATCTAGTAAATAAGCTTTTAACTATCAGAAGCAAGAAGTTAAAGCTTATGTAAAGAAAGTGCAGTGTGAGAATACCGATGACTATCTTAAAGACAACAAAGTCCGGCTTGAGCTTGGCGCGGGTCCCTCTTACAGGTTTGTATACTCACAAATGTCATAATTTGGTACATTTAGTACATACTCAATCTAAAACATGACATTATTTTAAAATTTCGACATTAAAAAAAAAGTACGACCTAACAATTCTTCTGCAGTAGCGCTTTGGAGGCGGCAGTAACTTAGCTTTAACCTTTGACGTCAACAATTGTACAACAAATTGACGATTTTTAAGAGATATTATAAATATCCTATGATAATAGAAAATATATATGCGACGACCTCCGTGGCGTAATGACTAATGGTCAACATGCTAGTCCGCTAATCCAGAGGTTCTGGGTTCGATCCCCAGCCAGGGCAAGTTGGAAAATGGCCTTTTTTCAAATTGTCCTGGGTCTTGGATGTTTATCTATATATGTATTTGTTATAAAATATAGTATCGTTGAGTTAGTATCCCATAACACAAGTATTTCATATTTATTTTATTTTGCTTTAGGTTTCAATTTACATTTAATTAATTTAAGTGTGTTAAGTTCTTTTTTGTTAAAATATTTAAGACGAAGTGGTAGCTAAAGTGCCGCCCTCATTTGAAATCAATTGTTTAAAACTAAATATGGTGATAATTAAAAATTTGATACAAATCAAATTTTTAATTATCACCATATTTAGTTTTAAGCAATTTATTTCAAATGAGGGCGCCACTTTAGCTACCACTTCGTCTTAATTATAATTATGTTTTGTGCACATTCCTATTTATTTATATTTAAATTGAATTGAATGATATTTGAATATGAGAGTAGGCAGATAAGGAGTGTCCACTCTGAACGTACCAGCTCTGCGGCGGGTCATCTGTTGAACTTTCTCCGCTTTCTCGTGTGTGACGTAACTCCGAAACCGCATCTCACGTCGCTCCCGGAGCGTTGAAGACATGACGATAATTGCTGGCCATTCGATATTGACAGGTTGTGATTTAATGTTAATATAAACAATGGATAAAGTTACGTTAAGAGTCCCCTTACCCTGGACAGAATCAGACTTTCCTATACAAACGTAGTCTACGTTTTATTTTGAAACTTAAAATAAATCATTAGAAAGAAAACGGAGATATAATTTAAAATGTTGTCTTGATCAGGCCCTAGATAACCCTTCAAACTATTTTATGATCTACTGTTTACAGTTTCAAGTGAGAACGTGAAGCTTTTCTACGCACATTCGGCAAAAGTGGCAGTTTTTCGCAATTGTGCGTAGAAAAGCTTCACGTTCTCACTTTAAACTGTAAACAGTAGTTCATAAAATAGTTCGAAGGGTTATTAAGGCGTACTCATTTGACATAGTAAGAACGAGACAAAACACATTTTAACTAAAAGAGGTTTAGCAAAGGTTTGATAACTTTTATGAATATGGAGGTTAGAATATACAAGTAGCGATCCTGACAGACCTCTCTCTCATATACTCATCGCTTACATAAGCTTTAGAAAAGCTCCCAAAATGCGCTGATCACGAAATACCAATCATACCAATTTAGAAAAGTGGTGTTGTGTGATAAACAATAGGTCACAACGAACCATGTTTGTTTTTAGATAATGTGTCGCTCACGAAATAGTAATAATACTTTAGCAAGAAAGTTAGTAGATACGTACATTATGTTTTCTATAAACTTATTCATTCATTCATTCATAAAACTTTATTGATCCACAATTAAAAATTGTTTACAATTGGCGGACTTAACGCTAAAAGCGTTCTCTCCCAGTCAACCATAGGGAAAAACAGATAAATGGTTGCGGCGTAAAAAATAAAACAATAAATTTACAACACAATATACTTACATTTAATATACATATAGTATAATAGATATATACCATATAATATGTCTTATAATATATACCTTACATTAGAATATTAAAGATACATACATATATAACATACATACATAATACACAAATACACATACATACACTACATACCAACACTGATGATGACGACGGTGTGAGATCCTATTATAAAAAAAAGCTAATTTAAAAGATGAGAATGTACTCTTCTTTTAAAAGAAAATTTAGTGGAAATTTCTTTGATATCAACGGGTAAAGCATTCCAGAGCCATGAAGCTTGTAGGGTAAAAGAGTTAGCCATAAAGTTTGTGCGATGTAAAGGAATGAAAAGGAGACGAGAGTCTGCCGAACGAAGTTGCCGATCATGACTGTCAGAAAGAAATTGAAATTTGCTTTTTAGATATTCCGGAGAATTTGGATTAAAGAGAATTGCAAAAAGTGTGCAGAGAATTCGCATTTGTCTGCGTTCACGAATAGGAAGCCATTTAAGCTAAGATCGGAAAGATGATATGTGTCTTATGGAGTCTTATTATAAAAAAAGCCATAATCGTGGTTTGGTCCCGTATTATCTAAGTCGGGGTTTAGTACGGTAACAAGCGATAAATCTACTTTAGACTTTCTTTTATTACAAAACCTAAACCAAACACAGAATACGATAGATCCAACTTAGTCTGACCGGAAGTAGAAAAATCGTTCCATTTTTCATAATAATATATTTTCGTCGCAAATATTTTAATTAAAAGCGAAATAATATTAATTCAAAACTATGCAAAGTATATAATTTTACCAATAACCTCTTATTTATTGATCTGATTACTAAATAACATTTATTATACAATAATAAAGTAATTATAGTATCAAAAAACGGAACGAAGCTAAGTTGACAAATTTGACAACGTTATTCTATATTTAGTCTGTGGGCACTTGTCATAATAAACTGTCATGGAGCGTAACCTATGATTTTGTTTACATTTGTAAATTGTTATGGAGGGTAAATGGAAGGAGAACTATCTTATATGGGGGATATTTGAAAAAGTGTCCAGCTGTACGCAGTAAATAACAGTTGAAAAATCCTCCAAGAGTGGCGCTAGCTGCAGCAAAGGGTATGGAATGAATGTAGCCGTTGGTGACAAATTGAAGTTAGCCGAGTCACAGAATTACTGGGTTAAATAATTTTTGTGGCTAAATTAGTCAGCTAGTAAAAGTTAAATTTAATAAACGTTTCTTGTTTACGTTGTCCAATATATTTTGAAAAATATAACCTAAAATAGTAATTATGGCGCTTGATTTAAAATTTACCCTGTTGCTACTGTAGCGCCACCCTAATTTAACACATTTCAGCGGACACTTTTTACATACAGAGACAGTTCTCCTTCCATTTACCCTCCATATAAATTGTAAATAATCTTAACAAATATTGTTTTTATATGTGTGTTGTATTGTGTTATAAATATAAAATCGTGTTTTTAATGTTGCGAATGGAAATAAACGAACAAAAGTGTTGAAATAGTGTTTGTCATGAAAACTTGTAAAACAATAAATATACTTTTATATCATAATCATGGCAGTTTTAACACATTTCCTGGATATAATAATCATTTATTATTAGCCATCAGGTAAAATTTCGTATTTACTAAGATTTCACAATAATCTTATTGTTTTGTTTTGATTTCTGTCATGAATTTTAGGTTAGTCGCAGCTTAAAGTAGCGTCCTAGCTGGTTTATCTTTAGACCGAGGATCGTCCTCAGAACAAAACATAAACCTTGTTTTATAATAAGATTTTCCTTGTTACCTAGTTTAGACCGACTTTAAAACTCGATCTATCTCTAAACCTTGTTTTATAATAAGACTGATGGAGTCTTATTATATCTATCTACGTCTTATCATATGACAAAGCCCATCTGGGGACGTATTTTTGAAATCACTTATCACATTACGAATGGTTTGCGCGAGCGTTTCCAAACGGGCGCATTTTTGAAATGATCGTATGCATCGTATTTGCAACGAGTGGTCTCAACCACTCGTAATTTTGACATTTGTAGCGTAGATATGTCAAAGAAACCCTTCATGGAGAATCCGTTCCGATTTATGCTGCTTTTTTTATTTATGGTGAAATTCTTAGAAAGCCATAGACATATCTTTGATGTTTTCTGCGTAAAACAATATTGTTTTTAGCTGAGACGACGGTTTCAAAAATACGGTCAAATGGTTTTTTGGAAAACCATTTGACGGCGAGTTGGAAAACTACACTTTTTGTGTTTCGGTGAGTCGTAAATGAAAAATGGCGCTCCTAGCGAGTAGGCGACCAATTTGGGTATTTACAAAACAATAAATTATTTTGTACTGATAAAAAAATAAAAAATCACAAAATAACGTCACTTGTCTTCAAACATATCCATTATCCATTTTTTGTCCATCCATCCATCCATCATATCCATTTTCAACAAGATTTTAGATTTATTATTGCAGAAAAACTGATAATAATATAAAATTTCAATCCGCTAGATGACAACAAGTCAAATCGTATACTTTTTCTAAACGTCAAAACAAACATTTCGTATGTGATTAGTATGAAATACCATAGAATTATAACCTATCTTATCTCTGTGAAATACAAAAGCGTGACGTCATGCATTTTTGGGGTCAAATGGAGCTCTTAATATTATAATAAATCTAAAATCTTGTTGAAAATGGATATGATTTATGATCAATGAAAAGTGACACTATTTCGTGACGTTTTATTTTATGAACTGTACCAATTTTTTTTTTGACCCAGTCATCTAACCGATTATCAAGTGATACAAATTTGGAGTCAAAGTCAAAAGTCAAAAATCATTTATTTATCTTCGGATATAAATAAATGATTTTTGACTTTTGACTTTGAGTGTCGTTTTTAAAGTTCGTGTTTCATATTTCTATCATAAATCACCAGCGAGATTGTTTTATATGCAGAAGTTACGTAAGGAATTAAAAAGAACTTTCTAAATTTTAGCCTAAAGTGATCTAGATGTGACGAAAGTTTCTCACGCGCGATTTCTCTAACTTGGCTCCGAATATTTTAATTTTATAAAACTACTAGTAGTACATTACTAACATGATGGGTGTTTGGTGGGATTATTATTAGGAGAAAATCGGGACGACCAAGAAAAAGATTGTCTGATGATTTGACCCAGCTTGAAAAGAAGTGGAGGGTTATATCGAGGGGCCGGGACGTATGGAAAGAAAGAGGGGACTTTGGCTGGTCCTAGATAGAAAATTGAGGATAAACCTAGGACTTTCATGAAAGCCACGTATAACAGCATTGTGAAGAAGAGTATACTGGCACACTACTGTCTTCAAGAAAGAAGAATATTGGTTCTTTGTGTCATGTCTGTCTTGTGCAAAATCTTGATGCTTTTAACCGAAAATGGAACCAAAAGAATTATTGCATTAAATTATTAACAATTTCGCAAATATAGTGACACTGTGCTATGTACGACAGATGTACTCTTGGATGTAAACCACAAGTAACATAAGATAAGATAATATTTTATTTGCTATAAATAGGGTGTACAAAATACAGGTGTTGAATATAATATATAATAAAAGTAGCTTAAACCTATTTAGCCATATTTAATACTTTGACTACCTCCGTGGCGATGGCGTATAATGGTCAACACGCTAGACCGCCAATCTGGAGGTTCTGTGTTCGATCCCCAGCTAGGGCAAGTTGGAAAATGGCCTTTTTCAAATTGTCCTGGGTCTTGGGTGTTTATCTATATATGTATTTGTTATAAAATATAGTATCGTTGAGTTAGTATCCCATAACACAAGTCTCGAACTTACTTTGGGGCTAGCTCAATCTGTGTTATTTGTCCCTATACATTTATTTATTTATTTTATTTTATTTATTCATGCACCGAACTCGCAGCCTTAAATTTTACATTCTATTGCGCAGATGTATCTTCGAGTGCAGATGGCAAGTAATTATTAAATGTCTTTGCACATGGCATAACAGTTATTTTTTTAACTTTCCGGCACTAGATTGAAACCGAGTTTATCGCAGTTTTGTGTTGGTTCGTTAAAAGAAATGTCAAACTTGAAAAATACTTATTTCTAAAATATGTAAGCATTGTAAGAAGGTCTACTTGACTGCCTCCGTGGTCCAGTGGTCAAGGCATTCGCCTTGTGACCTGGAGGTCATGGGTTCGATTCCCGGTTGCATCCTCAGTAGTAACGCTTCAGAGCCCGGGGTCCGCTACCTAACCAAGGAGATTTGACGAGGTTCCTGGTTTTTACACAGAGCGACTGCCGTCTGACCTCCACAACCCAAAGGGCAAACCAGGAACCAATCCTTGGGTAGTTTGATGATCAAACGCTAGGTGGCGTTCGGGACCCACAGTTTTACGTGCCTTCCGAAACACGAAATCATCTTTCTTTTCGGATAATCAGGTGATTCAAGCCTGCAATATCCTATCCAGACTGGAAACAACTTTTCACAAAGTATGCTTCCCAGTGGGAATCGAACCCATGACCTCCGGGTCACAAGGATAACTCCTTGACCACTGGACTACGGAGGCAGTCGCTTTGCCTTCTATTATAATGCGCATAAAATTGTCATGCCGTATCAAGTGTCCCGACTGCCTCGTCTATTTTCAACGACCTCTAGGATGTGCCTCTTTACACCTTTTCTATTTAGATCTTCTATGTTTGTTACTTTGTCCTTAATTTTCATGGGAGACCCTAAATTATTTTTTTTTAAGGAAAAATAATTTTAGTATACTTTATTAGATACTGCATAATACACACCCATTCGAAGCCGGGGCCTAAAACTAGTAGTAAATAGCAAGTGAAAGAATACGCAGTTGTCGCTTATTTTTAGTTGGTTTGAATGTTATCACCGTCCCACACCGGCTGCAATTTCTCCCGTCACACCTCGACCTGTCTGTCCGTCTATTGTTTTCACACTCTCCCACGTGAGGTTCAGTGTCATACACAACTAGGTTCATCAGGTGTGACAAGTTAAGAATATTATAAAAACGAGATGTTGGTTCAATGTTAAGTTTTTTTTTTCATTTCCAAAAACGAGGAGTTATCAATTCGTCGCGATCTGTTTCTTTTTATGTATTTTCTTCTTTCCAGGTGGTACCATGGAAATTTTATCAAAATCGGGTGTGTAGTTTCGGGATGGAGTCGGTTTTTAGTTTTGTTAAATATTTTAGTTTAATTTATATTCAAATTAAGTTTTTTATTTAGATTTAAATTAGTTTTTAATTTAGATTTAAATTAAGTTTTTAATTTAGATTTAAATTTAGTTTTGAATATACGTAGTTCCGAATGTCGACTTTAATTTTGAGTTTAATTTAGTTTTTAGTTTTATTGTAACATTTCTTATTGTTTTGTTTTCTATTATTAAATAAACATTACAGATACTTTTTATTATTGTTATATTCACTTATACAAACTTAGTTTAAAAACTTAACTCCTGGACGATTAAAAATATATTAATCTGTGGTAGATAATTTTTTTGTTTAGATGTACCGTGTACCTTCGAGGGTGTTATATTCTTTTAAAAATCCTCTTCAATGAATAAGAAAAACCAACTCGTCTCTCCAGCGTGGTGATTGTATGCAAATCCTCCCTTTGTTGGGAGAGGTCTTTGGTCCAGCAGTGGACTGCCTATAGACTAAAATTTAATTTCTAATAATTGAAAAAAAAGCAATTCGTTTTCTTTCAGAAGTTTCTTCTATTTCTTCTAAAGTTCTGCATTATATTTTCACCAAATTAATATGGGACCAACTTGGTACTAAAAGCTTTCAAATAAAAAGAATCATCAAAATCGGCTCACAAACGGCGAAGATATCGCGTAACTTACCTACAAATAAAAAAACATAGGGTCGAATTGATAACCTATGTGACATCGCTCCAGCACTCCTCCGCCTCTCTTCGGCGCAGCGGGGGGGGCCCATGCCCATATATAAGGCGCGGCGGCCGGCGCTCGTCCTCTATAGGAAGCCGGGCCTCTGGCCCGCTCCTCAAACCTTGTCCGGGTGAAATAGGAAATGCCGTCCGAGGCAACCTATGTCTGTCATATCAAAAAAAAAAAAAAAAAAAAAAAAAAAAAAAAAACGCTCGTCCTCTTTTCTTCGGCTGCATCTCAAGCTAAGTAGTTCTTCTACCTAGAAGGGCTACTCAACGGATCTAGTGCCTATAACTCACGACCCTGACTTCCTAATCTGTACCTAGTGTTCTTGTGAATTTTTGTAACTAATGTAATGTTCATTATACCTATCTCATTTGCCAATATCTAGTCTTTCCTTTATCTCATCTATCCTCCTAGATCCTAAATCTAGGTTTTACCAACCTAAACGGTACACCTAGCTCCTTCTTTTTTGAAGAATTAAGAGGACATTTATTGTCATTGTATTCCGCAATACTCATTCTATTTAAAAGATTCCAATTTTCCAATTTACCAAGAAGCAATAGGTAACAATTCTCAATTGAAGACTTTACTATCAAAACCATAAATCTTGCCCATCAAGTTACCTAACGAGATATCTTTAAAAATTATATACATCTTCAAGCGTACTCGCGAGCACTTTTACTTCTCATCTGTGGTTATGGTTCAACGACCCGAAGTGTTTTAACCGACTTCAAAAAAGGAGAAGGTTATCAATTCGTCGGAATCTTTTGTTCTTTTTTTTCACCGATTACTTGAAGACGCCTGAAAAAATCCTTTTTTTTAAATTAATTTTGTCATGTGGTCCCATAGAAATCTTATTAAAATTGGTTTGTTTGTTTGTTTGTAAATAAATAAATAAATAAATAAATAAATCGTTTATTTATCTCTCCAATTATTTGCTTACTATTTGGTTATTATTCTACCTTACCTTATAGTAAAAACCTAAAATAAGTGGAGAGAACTGGTGCCTGAGATAGGAAGGCATGGCCTTCCTGTATTACAGGTCGCCAGGCTCATCGCCCTTATGATAGATTGCACATCAAGATATAGGCAAAAGGAAATGAAAAAATTAACTTTATTGTACTATGAAAACACACAATTACATAAAACAACAACATAAAGAGTAAATTGACAACGGCGGACTTATCCCATAATGGAATCTCTTCCAGTTAACCGGCGAATAAGAAGATAGGAAATAGGATAGTTTGGAGTTGAAAGTCGAGTTTTAGTTTTGAAAAATTATAAAGTGTAGGCATTATATGTGAGTACTTATTATTAAATTAATCGCCTTCGACAAAATGAAGTTCTTTCTACCTGTTTTTTAAATTTATTTCTTTTCGACGAGCTTTGAGGCTCACCGATACAGATTACGTCTTTCTTTATCCAAGATGATACGCCGATTTTTTGAGTTTGAAATCCATATGAGACATAAAGAAAAGTGTTTAAAATCTGTAAAAAGATATGTCTTAGTTGAGGATCTAGTCTAGTCAAAGTCGCATTCAGTATTTTTTTTTTTATTGCGGAAATACCTTAATGATGGTTTAAAAGTAGGTACGGTATGGATTTTATAAAACAACAAGGGCCTGGGCGCTTTAAGAGAGCGAGATAGTCTTATTGTGATTTCTAAAAGAAGAAACAGAAAAGAGTGCCCTGTTTTGTTTGTATAATAGAATTATAACCCATAGAGGCAGTTTCTATCACCAACCGAGCATTTTTCATAGTCGGGTATATAGGCACACTTCATATTGCTTATACTTGAAGTGTGCCCATACCCCGACCATAAAAAAAATATATTTTAAATCTTTGTAAAAGTTTTTTTTTATTTTTTTTATAATATATTAGTTTAGGCATTTATCCTCAATCTCACCTGATGGTAAGCGACGATGAAGACTAGGTTGAAGCATGCCTATCCAAAAGATACCCATTCAATCTACTTTTGAATGTCCCGGGACTGTACTTCTCTGGGAATATAAACGCAAGCAGTTCATTCCACACCTTAGCTACTCGAATCAAAAAGGAATTGTCGAAGCGTTTAGTTCGAGACTTAGGTATTTCACCCCTGTCCGCGCCTCGTAGTCCGATAGAGAAATGGTGAGGGTTTCACGAGATCAAAAAGAGCCTTCGAACACTCTCCAAAATGTATCCTATAAAAAACCGATAAGCAGGCTACTTTGCGACGATGCTCTAGGGACTGCAATTTTCTATTCGAAAGCTCATCGCTGTTTATAAGCCTGCGGGCTCTTCGGTCAACAGAGTCTAGTGCCTGAAGTTGGTATTTAGCGGAGCCATTCCACAAGTGACTGCAGTACTCCATGCAGGAGCGAACCTGGGCTGTATAAAGATTAAGTAGCCGTTCAGGGCTGAAGTACCGCCGGACCCTAGAGATGACGCCCAACTTCCTGGAAGCAGTCAGTGCCATCGACTCTATCTGTTGGCCGAAGTTGAGTTGGGACGTAATGAAAAATATGTTCATTAATCTTATTTTTCTTTTGAAACTCGAGATTTTGAAAGGTCGAAATGTGGTTTGTGGGGTCAAACCTTTTAAGTGGAGAATTCAAGGCCAGATACATGCTAATTTACCTTTTTACTAAATTTTATTACATAAAATGTAACAGGCCTTTACTTTTATAACGGTGGTATACTCGTACGGCGTATATAAATGCTTATATATATACGGACAAATCACACAGATTGAGCTAGCCCCAAAGTAAGTTCGAGACTTGTGTTATGGGATACTAACTCAACGATACTATATTTTATAACAAATACATATATAGATAAACATCCAAGACCCAGGTCAATCTGAAAAAGTTCATTTTCCATCTTGACCTGACCGGGGATCGAAGCTGGAACCTCCATTATGACAGCCTGGCATGATTACCACTAAGCCATAGAGGTCTTCAAGATATAGGGGCAATGACCACATTAAACCCAACCACGCATAACTCTTAGAAAGAGAACTTAGCTAATGAAAAGTACCTCGGCGACTAAGGTACGCTCAATGAAAAGAAAACTAGGTTCTCCAAAATTAAACCTAGCCACAGAATAGGTAAGTATTCATCCATCAGGTGAGATTAAAGACAAATGCCTAAACCAATATATTGTAAAAAAAAAGTATTTAAAAGAATGTAAACAATCTTGACGTGTCTTTTTATTGAAATATACACTTTATAAACCAATACCTTCGTAAATTACAAATTATTTAGTTTATAAATTACACAATTTATTTGATATTTGCAAAGGTATTGATTTATAAAGTGTATAATTTAATAAAAAGACACGTCAAGATTTTTACATTCTTATAAATACCTAAACAAATAGACTTTACACTTAGTATATCGAGATGTCGTGTCAAAACCATATACATATTAAATCAAAATGAATGCGATTTTCAAGATCGTCAAAATAAGGACATAAATCTATATATTTACAAAAATATCTTGTTGAAAGTAATACCTGAGAGAAATATGTAACAAATTTATATACCAAGAAAGTAAAAACAAATTCCGATTTTCAAACGTTCACTCCTGATCACTTTTAAATGGCAATTTTCATCAAACCTAGCTAAAAATTCGCTTCAAAATCTTAGGTGCTACTATGACACACGCATACAGACACATAGACTAATAAATAAATATAAACAGACAAATCATATTTAGAGACACATATACACGTCAAACTTTCACTCCTCTTTTTCGTTAGGGATTTTAAAACAAATAACAACAATGAATACGAATAAAAACATTGCATAAAACTTAAGAAATCCTCTTACAATAAGAATGGAGAACGTCCTTCTTTAAAAAAATATTAGTAACCTCCTGCGAACAATCGTGCCATATACAGAAAGCGGCGGGAAAGGCCGTTTCCGGCGGATGGCGGCCATTTGGTGACCGTCTTCCACCGTGGGAGGCTTTTTTGTAGCAAAGCGCATCCTTGACCACGTTACGGTGACACATCTAATAATGGTTTGAGAATCTGGAGCTTACTACGTTTGTCCGAATCAACCTTGTCCGATAAACTGTTTGACAATAAACCTTTTGTCTTTGGTTGATTCACTGAATGTAAATTTTTCTCAAAAAAATATTGTACAGGCGAAAAATAAAAAGGAAATTGTTTTCGGCCAACTAAATTCAAAGGTAATAATCGAGCTGGTAAGGAAACGAACCAGGGACCTTTCGTTTAGTTCTTCTGATAAAATTCTTCTAATAAAAATTATACTTTATAATAACAAAAATCATGCGGCACAAAAAGCCCAGTCAAATGTTTAGGTTCTTATAAATACATTTTAGGACTCTCTACAGAACATGGCGGCGATTTAGATCTCAATTCTTTTGTCGGAATTTGAACTTGGCTCCTATTTTCACATTTATGTTTTTGGTCGGACATCATTATCTTTTGTATCAGAAAGAAAAATGTTTCGCTCGTATAATTTTGATAGGCTTTACCTAATAAAATCGAAAAAAAAGAAACAAACCTACGAAATTCACCGTTTTTTGCATTTTTCCTTTGTATACGCGTAATACCTAGATGCTAAATATCAACTTTCCTGGTCATAATCGAAGTAGGTCACCATTTTGATCATGCATAAGTGAATCAATGATATTTTTCCGTTTTTTCAAACGTTATTATATCAATAACTGTTTGAAATACATTATTGAAATTTTGGAGTCAAGACTACAGTGAAGACAAGCTAGAGGACTATGTACGCGCAAAATTTCATGTTTTAGGTTAAATACATTTTAAGTTATGAAGGGGTCAAAAGTAGTTTGAAATGTCGCGTTCTTTTCTTTGAACTTGGCTCTGACACGCTGCCGTGTGTCTAGATCTTAGATCTGGTTAGCAGAATTTGTATTTATTATCTTGTTTACGATTAAAGACTTTCAAAATAGGCACCACCAGACCTCAATCGTCATTTTAAACCGTGAATTAAACTCAGCATTACATGCGAGTGTAAGAAATACTTTCATCCGTTTTATTCACCAATTAAATTTGAATTCTGTGCTAAGTCGAAGCACTTTCTCGATTTTAGCATAAATTCGAGATATATTTGAGTAATGACTTTGAAACTGGTTTCAGGCGGTTTTTTCTATCAACTTATCCACATTTTTTACAGACGTCCAAAAAGAAAAAGATTATCAATTCAAATATGTATAGTTTTTATGTATAAATAAATATATACTACGGATATGTACGGACAAATCACACTGATTGAGCTAGCCCCAAAGTAAGTTTAAACTTGCGTCATTGTATACTATTTCAACGATACAATATTGTATAATAAATACATACTCGTATATAGATAAACACCCAATACACAGGACAATTTGAAAAAGGTCATTTTCCAACTTCCCCTGTCTGGGGATCGAATCCAGAACCTCCGGATTAGCGCACTAGCGTATTGACCATTACGCCACGGAGGTCGTCAAAATATTAAATATGGCTAAATAGGTTTAGGACAAGGAGAGGGGACGCATATTGCGCGGGACCTTAGGAGATTCCTTTCTGTATTTAATACTTATTAATTATGTGGTATTGGTGTTACATAATAAGATTTTTATTCATTCATTACATTATATTACATATGATTGTGCATAAATTTGGTACATATTTTGACTCAATACATATGTACCTTGTCAGTCTTTGCAATGGGACAAGAGGGAGCTAGGAATCATGCAGATATTCTGTAACGGAATAGTAGGTCTTATTTATTAGAAATTCTTTTATTACTTTTAAAAACTTATTAACATGAAGAGAGTGATGAGTGTAGATGAAGCGAAAGAGGTCTGTCAGGATCGTAGCAAGTGGAGGTCCTTAGTCTCTGCCTACCCCTGTGGGAAACAGGCGTGATAATATGTATGTATGTAAAAACTTTTTGTAATTTATTTCATCTTTTATACATTTAGGCAGTTTATTATTATCTTGGATAAGGTCTTGAGCTGTGAAGTTTAAATTTTGATGGTATTTGAACCAAGTCATTTGGCTTGCGCGATTTATATTGGCGAGAAATGTCACTATGCTTACAGTATAAACTTACGAATTTGCAAAGTTCTAATATGTAAATGCTGGATAAAAGAAAGTCATCGCACCCTCGATCGCTTGCTAAGAGCTTTAAGTTCAATCCGTCTTCATTATCGCGTCAATGGACCACTTCGTCGAGAAAGTTTGTTTGCTCCGTGTTACTCTGTTACTCAATCTCGCCGTAACCTGTTTCGATGATGCTGTGAATGGTTTATGATCCTACCTAGCTTATCTTGGTAACACTTAACTTTTTAGCAAACTATGTATTGTTGTATTGACGACCTGTGGACGTGGTCATCATGCCACGCAGTCGCACCGGAGGCCCCGGGTTCGATCCCTGGTCTAATCAAGGTGGAAAGTGATCTTTTTCAGATGGATTTGGGTCTTGGATGTTTATATGTATTTGTTATAAAATATAGTATCGTTGAGTTAGTATCCCATAACACAAGTCTCGAACTTACTTTGGGGCTAGCTCAATCAGTGTGATTTGAAAAAAATATAATCTCTAACAAATATACTGAACCTATTTCAAATTCATCATCTGCATATCAGCCGCATAACGTCCACCGCAGGACATTGCAGGCCTCTCCCAAGAATTTCCAAAATGACAGGTCAGTTAAGTCAGGTCGTCAGACCACCTTGTGGGTGGGTGTCCTACGCTTCGTTTGCCAGTACCTACCTTTTATGAAATCGAAAGAAAAATTTACTATTACTAAGTGATACAAATATCCAAAAAAAAGTAAACGATTATTGGCTTTTGACTTTAAAAATGTCTTTTTATAAAAACTAACTTTATAAGTAGGTTCAAACAGGCCTGTGTCACTCCCCGTTTAGGTATCGAAAATATACTTACATTATTACTACGCGCGCGGCGACCACTTCGAAGGGGAAAATTCTGTTAAATTATCTTTTGTCCAGAGTAATAAGAATGAAATTGGCTTGCAATGGATGTCTAGGTATCTAAACGAAGAGGCGAGGGGTTCTGACGCGAGCGACTTCTGTATCTGAGTACTAGTACTTATTCTGCGGTTCAAACCACAGCTATACACCCCAAAAGGGTTGACATCTGGTAAAAATTAATCTATAAATAAATAAATATATAGGGACAAATTACACTGATTGAGCTAGCCCTAAAGTAAGTTCGAGACTTGTGTTATGGGATACTAACTCAACGATACTATAATTTATAACAAATACATACATAGATAAACATCCAAGACCCTGGACAATTTGAAAAAGGCCATTGTCCAACTTGCCCTGGCCGGGGATCGAACCCAGGACCTCTGGGTGGCGAACTAGCATGGTGACCACTACGCCACGGAGGTCGTCAATCTATATCGTCTATTAACGGCTTCCTGTCATCAAGTCTACTTGAGTTGAGCAAGGTTCCAGGGTTCTTCTACCCTTTAAGGGAATACATGATTTTCTTTTAATTATTTTAAAAGAAACGGAGATATCATTTAAAATTTTGATCTCATAGAGCTCTCGATAACCTTCCAAATTATTTTATAAAAAACTGTAATGTTTACAGTTTAAAGTGAGAAAGTGAAACTTTTCTACGCATTTCAACCAAAAGTGGTAGTTTTTCGTTAATGTGCGAAAAAAAGCTATTATAAAATAATTATTATTAATTTAAATTGTATTGTATTATTATAATACAATACGCATTAAAAGAAAAAAATATACATTATAAATGTAATGCGTATTGTATTATATATTATAATACGATACAATTTATTTATTTCAGCCGTTTGGAGTTGAAACGTTGGGGCCGTAGGGACCATCGCTGCATCGGCGCATAAATTATACATCACTGTCACACAAAAGCTGACTGAAATCACGCGTGACCAGAGGGCTGGCCTTTATCTGGCTCAAAAGATAAGAATTGCCATTCAACGTGGCAATGCTGCCAGCCTTCTGGGCACGTTACCAAGGGGCAGCGATTTGCCAGGGTTTTTTATTTATAAGTAAGTAATTTAAGTTATTAGTTCAGTTTTAGTTACTTTTTTTTGTTTATATTATGTCCTGTATTTATTTATTTTGTGCAATAAAAAGTATTTAATTAGTTTTGTGTTAATTCGTGTTCCGACACAATTTAAATTAATAATAATTGTATTATAATAATACAATACAATAAAATCGTATGTTGCAAATAAAGCTTAACTTTGCAATAGAAACTAATTTGAACTTGTATTTCGTTTATATCGTTTTGGTTTTTTTCGGGTGTGTAAGTGGCCAACACTGGTGTCCGATTTTTCAGGCATCTGACATAAAAATCGTTTTGCTGCTCTAAGCACCTATTCAAAAAACAACAAAAAAAAATATATATCACAAACAGTCTTCCACTCACCATGATGTCCCTTCAATCCTTGGGTCACTCACTGTCACTGCACTACAGTCACTATTTTGTTTCTACAAGTAATTGTCACTAGGCATGGCGCGCGGTCAGCAGAGGGGTCGCGAGTCGACTGGCTGCGCCGGCGCACCGCGCATGCGAGGAGAGTGTGGGAAGGTGAGGATAGTGTGCGCACGCGGCGGTGCTTGTAAGCTTAGACTCTGAAAGCTAGGAATTGACGACCTCCGTGGCGTAGTGATTAACACTATGAAAATGAGTTTCTTTCGGCGTTTCTTCTCAGCAGTGGTCGTTACGAGGCGCTGGTATCGGTAGCTTTTCTTTAAAATAAATTAAATTTCAATATAAACTACACGTAATGTTAATTATATTTATTGACGTGTAATAGTGCCTGTAAAGGTCTAATTCTGAATAAACATTTGAATTTTGACACGCTGCGACAATCCACCGGAGGTTCGGGGTTCGATCCCCAGCCAGGGCAGGTTGGCAAATGGTCTTTTTCAAATAGGCATGACGACTGGAAAAATATGTTTGGCCCATTGGTTTCAGATTATTAAAAATATTGTACATGTACTTTTGAGAGAAAAAAGGCGAAGATACAGCAAATTGTAATTTCGCATGACGTCACTACTAGTAAGAACGATTTTTACACAGCGGTGATGCTCCGTATCTTTGTGAATGTTTGCTGTTTTGAATAACTGTAAAATATGGTTCAGATATTTTTGGATAATCTGAAAGACGGACTATTTAAAATAATACTTTTTTGACCCTGTCGTCACCCTTATTGTCCTGGGTCTTGGGTGTTTATATCAATAATAATATTAATAATCAGCGCACTGCTTTTTGAGCAACATTTTCGCTGAGCCTACCTTATTGTACCGCTGCAGCATCATCACATCGCTTAAAACCTTTATGTACAACGTCATTCGTGTATATCCTTGAATGAAAGTGTGTATGTGTGTGCAGTTTTCACAAATAAACCATTTATTTATATATATATGTATTTGTTACAAAATATAGTATCGTTGAGTTTATTATCCCATAACATAATTTTTAAACCTACTTTTACTTTGTGGCTGGACTAGCTCAATCTGTGTTATTTGTCCGTTCTTAAAAAAAACACGTGAAACGTCAATTGACATCTTAGGAGGCTAAAAAGTCGCCAAGTGCCTTAACATAACTCATAATAAAGTAATAAACAGATACGTTTATTTGTACGCAAAATTTAAAAACCGGTCCATCCGTTTGAGATCTTTGATGCCACAGACAGACAGACGGCCAACTTAAAACACCCCTGTTTTTTTCAGTAAAATATCAAATGAATTTACAAATTTTGATAGTTTATGCATTTTTACCAGACTTCCAAAAAAGAGGAGGTATTTGTCAGGATTTTTTTAGGGTTCCGTAGTAAACAAGGAACCCTTATAGTTTCACCATGTCTGTCTGTCTGTCTGTCCGTCCGCGGTTTTACTCAGCGACTATAAGTACTAGAAAGCTGTAATTTAGCACGAATATATATATATTCATTAGGCGGAAAAAACAGTAAAATAAAATATTGTAAAAAAATTTTTTTGGGTTAGCTCCCATACAAGTAAAGTGTATAGTCAATTTTTTTTCTCGACTAACCAATCCTGTTGGATATCATTGAAAAGGTCTTTTGAAAATATTATGAGTTTGTGAAAACTGTTTTTCGATTTTGGGAACCATTTCTGAAATATTTGCTTTTAAAGTGAAAAAAATTATTAGTCACGTGTCCCTCCATCTATCTGCTAAACGGTTACATATGGACACGTGAAAAAATTCACAGCTATAGAATATATAACGAAATTTAAAGAAAAATTATCAGAACTAAGTAGGGTTTACAAATTAAAAAGTTATAGGCGATTAACTTACAAAATGTACTCGGAAAAGGAAAATTTCATACAAATTCAATAGAACATTAGTTTTTAGACGTTTTTAATAGCATGAACTCAAAGTTGGTTTTAACTACGGAACTACGGAACCCTACTGCGCGTGGCCCGACACGCACTTGGCCAATTATTTTATGTATGTTCACCGATTACTCGAAGACGCCTGAACCGAAATGGAAAATTCTTTTTTTGTTTGAAAGGGTATACTTTCCAGGTGGTCCCATCGAAATTTTATCAAAATCGGTTGTGTAAGTGAGGGGTGAAGTCGGGTTTTAGTTTTGAAAAATTATAAATAATTAAATATATAGGGACAAATAACACAAACTGAGCTAGCCCCACAGTAAGTTCGAGACTAGTGTTATGGAATACTAACTCAACGATACTATATTTTATAACAAATACATATATAGATAAACATTCGCTGGGCTATGTCAGTGACTTTTTTTCGTAGGAGAACAAAAGTCGCTGACATAGCCCAGCGGATTAGTTCGTTGAAGTGGCAGTGGGCGGGACACTTAGCGCGAAGAACCGATGGCCGATGGGGCAAAAAGGTTCTCGAATGGCGACCACGTACTGGCAAACGAAGCGTAGGACACCCACCCACAAGGTGGTGGTCAGACGACCTGACCAAGGTCGCTGGAAAGCGCTGGATGCAGGCCGCTCTTGATCGGTCGTTTTGGAAATCCTTGGGAGAGGCCTATGTCCTGCAGTGGACGTTATGCGGCTGAAATGATGATAAGCATCCAAGACCCAGGACAAAGTATCATGGGTATCCTTGGAAATAAAGGGAACAGATGAACATATTGTACTAGACAGGCATACATAACTGCAAAACGAATTACCCTTCATTCCTTCGGCGTAGTTGGCAAAAATATGAATGAAACCACAATCAAAGCATCTACAAACAAACGTACAAGCTTAATCTTCCATACAATCACTTCTAAAGAACTTGTTTACTATATTGTCAGCGAACCTCAAAGGAAAACCAACTTTACCTCAACGCTTTAAAGCTGAAAATCGTGTATCAAACGTACTATGTTTTCATTCACATAAGCTCTTCAAATTGATACGAGAAAATAGACTTTATAAACATGAGTTTAAAGTATACTTTCGGGTGGTGTAGTAACAGGACGTAATGTTCGAAGAAGCGATGGCGTTCCGTGCTTTCTCGACACTTTGCAAATATAAGAATTGATTAAAACCATATGATTAGTAAATATATTGAAAAATGTCTAGAAAGTGGGCACGTCTTTACGTTTAACGGTGTAGGTAGCGTTGCCAGGCTTCCGGATAAAGCCGGACATAGTTAGGCTTTTTGTAAATAAATATAGCTAGCCCCAAAGTAAGTTCGAGACATGTGTTGTGGGATACTAACTCAACGATACTATATTTTATAACAAATACATATATAGATAAACATCCAAGACCCAGGACATTTTGAAAAAGGCCATTTACCAACTTGCCCTGACCGGGGATCAAACCCGGGACCTCTGGGTGGCGGTTTAGCATGGTGACCACTACGCCACAGAGGTCGTCAAATTCATGTTAATAGGCGATGTAGCTAGCAACCCATCACTATTTTAACAGGGCTAAAAACATTTTTCCATTCGTCATGCCTATTCCCTTGATAGGCACCAAAGAGCAAAAAAAAGATATTTTCCTATATCTTTGATCGGATCGACAAACCAAAGAGAATTCAATTACTACGTCGGCAAACATTCAGCATACAATAAAAACATGCGAGAACCAGAGATAAGAGGGGTTATAATTTAATAGGGAGACTTATTCCAACTTGCCCTGGCTGCAAATCGAACCCGGATCCTCCGAGTGGCGGGCTAGCGTAGTAACCACTACGCCAAAGCGATGTTCTTCAAGCTTCATATAAAAGACTTTAACGCGTTCTGTCTAGTTAACGTTGCCAGGCGTCCGGATAAAGCCGGTAATAGTTAGGCTTTTTGATCGCGTGTCCGGCTTATCCGGCTTTTTACCTACATTTCGCTAACGAGCGAGCGCTGAGTCCATGCGCAGGCGATGAATCTACTATCGGTCGCTCTCGCAGAATTTAAGGGGTTACATGAATTTTACGGGGTCCAGTGCTGCCCCCATTTCAAATAAACCATTTGAAAAGAAATGGAGACATCATTTAAAATTCTGTCTTGATCAGACCCTAGATAAACCTTCAAACTATTTTATGAACTACTGTTTACAGTTTAAAGTGAGAACGTGAAGCTGTTCTACGCACATGCGCCAAAAGTGGCCGTTTTTCGCAATTGTGCGTAGAAAAGCTTCACGAAAAAATTCAGGTAGCCCCTTAATAAGAAATATAAAATTTTCATAAATTCATTACATTCAAATTTGAGGATAATTTGAAAATATTGATAAATGTTTATCAAGAATTTAATTTTGACTGATGGATGAATTTATTGACTGATTAATAATAAAGCTATTTGACTGATTTAGCATTCGAATTTATTTATTTTTCATTAGATTTTTACATGATTTATGGTAATAACCAAATAGCTTGATTTTTTCACACAAGTTTTTGTGTTACGTACCAGTTTTTTAGACTTACATAAGTATTTCTTGCTGTAAACACAATGTTTTAATCAATTTTAATAGATTAAAATTTTTAGAAATTCTTTTAAGTAATTTTTTATTTATTGGTTCATGAACACTTGAAAATTTACAAATAAAACCCTATAAAAGTTAACATAGTACATAGGTGCTACTTATTTCTAAAGAAATTCTTCCAGCAGACCCGCCAGAGGAAATCGGAAGAAAGAGGCAATTGGCGTGTACAATACAAAAATAAACAAATACTTATACCTACAAGAAACATAAATAAATTAATAAACATACCTACATAGACGTACGTAAAATAAACTTACATAAATACATAAATATATAAGATGTATTCTTCTGGTAAATCGATCAAAACGCAACTGAGTTTCTCTGTAAAACAAACATTTTATTTTTATATGTTAAGTTGACTACATACTTATGTGTAATTACAAATTTTACCTGTAAAACAAAGAAACAACATTTAATGTTTTTGATCGAAATGTCGATCGCGAAGATCACCATATATTATAATTAAATGGAATTAAATAAATAAGAATTCACGTTTTTGTCTTTACAATGTTATGCCTGTCACTCAGCTGACAGCTCAGTTCCCATAGATTGTCAATGGCAAGTGTCACACCAACGACCCGACACGCGGGAATATTTAAATTAAGAAAATTATAATTTTTCTTTACAAACTGAATATGTACTGTATATTTAGAACTTTGTGAAATGTATGTTTTGTAAGCGTAATAAAGTTAAATAAATTAAATAAATATCCAGCAATCAAATCGCGTACGTCCACGCTCGAGGTTGCTTACCAAGCGTTATGATAATACAGCCGCTGTGCCGTCGAGCTCCGACCCGTTGATAGTGATACCAGAACTCTCATCTACATAATCACCGAAAGTTATAAATAAACATAATAAACGGATAAATAATCAATTAAATCAAGGTTGCCGGACGTAGACGCAGCAGGGTCAGAAACATAGTGCGCTGTTATAGGGGTGTCACGTGACATTGAGTTTTTTATCCGACTACGCCAAAGCCAAACGGAAGGGTAGTGATTTTAGCAATCTTTGTATATAAGTATCAGAGATCGCGGGAGCTGTTGCTATCAAAAGTATGGATATGACTAAAAGTTCCGGGATTTCTCGAGAATCTAATTGCGTACTAAGTAAATAAAACAATTGTGACATCGCGTGGGCTCCAGCACTCCTCCGCCCCTCTTCGGCGCAGCGGGGGGGGCCCATGCCCATATATAAGGCGCGGCGGCCGGCGCTCGTCCTCTTTTTCTTCAGCTGCATCTCCAGCTAAGTAGTTCTTCTACCTAGAAGGGCTACTCAACGGATCTAGTGCCTATAACTCACGACCCTGACTACCTAATCTGTACCTAGTGTTCTTGTGAATCTTTGTAACTAATGTAATGTAATGGTTGTTCATTATACCTATCTCATTTGCCAATATCTAGTCTTTCCTTTATCTCATCTATCCTCCTAGATCCTAAATCTAGGTTTTACTAACCAAAACGGTACAGTGGCGCCCAACGTGGGGCCACTGTACCGTGATTTCAGGATAAGTATATTTTTTTCGATTAAAATATATCCTGAAATCACATAATTATGATTGTTTTATTTATAGATTATATCGTCATATCCATACTTTGGATAGCAAGAGCACCCGTGATTCCGATCTCTGGCAAGTATGTAGACATTTGTCTTTGTCTGTTGCACTATATCATCCGAATCGCTTATCCAATTTTCACAAATGATATGTCAATTGATTCGCCATTATTGTCAATCACACTTAATAATATTATATACCTAGGCGAACGTTTGTGTGTGTATGTTTGTTACTTCTTCACGCGCAAACCGCTGGACCAATTTTTATAAAATTTGGTGTGCAGGAAGCTGACACCCTGAATTGACATATAGGCTAACGGTAACACCGCGCGGCGCAGCAAGTTATGAACATTATCTGCCAAAAAATGGAGGCCAATTTTTTCTTTCGATAACGAGTAAGTATCAAATAAAAGGTAAATATATTAATTGGATAATTCATACTAGTATTCAAGGGCGTCGCCAAGGGGGGGCAGGGGGGGGGGCAGTTGCCCCCTCTAGAGATCAAATGTAGCTAGCCGCAAAGCGACCAAAGTCCTAAGGCCGTGCGAGCAATTGACTTCCTTACCTATTAATAAATTCCGCATCGCATGACAAAACGTAAATAAATTCACGAGGTTTAATGTATATAGTAGAAAGTATTGAAATATTCGGAATAACATTACATTAAGATTTTGACATCCGTTTTTAAAATCGCCGCCCTTTTCATCAGGACTATATCAGATTTGCTAGACGCAAGGCCATTAAACAGTGTAAAAATGTGTGTGTGTGCATTGCATTTCTTTCTAAGACAGCCGTTCCTTGTAAAACCTAGTATTGTTTAATGAATTCTCTGGAATTTGCTAGCAGTTTAACTGCTACCATTTGCCATTGACCCGCCCTTAATCATAAGCTGGCGACGCCCTTGCTAGTATTCTTCTCGAGTCGAAAAGCTATAATAAATTTGACCAGGGTTTGGCCACGGCGACTCCTCGGTCTTTTACCTCATTAAGGTCCTACAATGTGGATGAAGTGGGGCTTTTTGGGCAGGACAACAAGTGGGTCATTGATTGGACAGCATCGCACTCGCATTTGTCGTTTTTGGAGAAACGCCACCTAACTCTGTTCTCTTGACATCTCCAAACGCCAGTCAGGAGTCTATTTAACGACTTCCAGACTTCCAGGGGAGGTCGGTACCCGGTGGAAGTGTCTCAGCGGCGGAATATCAGACGGTGAATCCAGAAATTTATGGCCCCATAGCTCTACTCTAGATCTAGCGGCTTCTTTGGCATCAAGGGCTGGCTGTCTGAGAAAACTGTTTAGGCTTTTCAGACGTGTGGGTGGTGGTACACGGCCATAGACTGGATGCCTCTCCACAGCAGAAGCCGCGGTCCTTCGTACACTAGGCAGAGCTATTCCAGCAAGGGTATACACGTGGGGAAAAGGTGTTGGCTCGGTACGGATGATAATGCGGCTGGAGGCATCAAGTGCCACATCCATCTCCTTAGCGTGAGCAGAGCGCGCCCAGACTGTTTTTCATAGTAGAGTATTTTTTTAAACGTTATTTCTTGTTTTCAGTTTGTCTAGTTGGTCTAAACTCACCACCTGAAAAATTACGGCATGAAATAGTTTAGAGCAGTGGTTCCAAAAGTTGTCTGGGCTACCCATTGATCTAATACAAGTTTACAAACTCGGACCCACCTCTAGGAAATTTAATAGTTACCGACATGAATAAAGGATTTTTGAAACTAGAAAACAAAGTTTTAATATATTGTTTTTTTTTTACTTAATTAAATAACTACTCGTAAATCAATAAAGTTATTTTATAAAGAATGAAATTGTTTCCCATGTTTCGCCATTACAGTTTTGACATCAACTTCAACATGATTTACTTTTAATCGCAGCGAGATTAATAAGTCAGATTTATTTCTCACCAAATTAGAAAATATGACCTCACATAGATACGAGTATATAAGGTAGTAAAAGGGAGAACGACTCTCATAGCTTCATCAAACAGGCGTGGATAGTTACCAGCAATAGAGAGCCGGAATTTCGTTAATTGCTTACGATTTAAACTTTTTATAGTAACACATTTTCTGATAATTAGTTCTTCCCAGCGTCCCCCGGGACGGATTTCAACACGCGTTTGAAATCCGTCCGGCGCAATCACCCGCCGCACGGCCGATAACTCGGTTGGTTGGTGTGAGTTCTACAGGCATGGCCCAGTCAATATTTGCTCGCAATCCACCAGTAGGTCTCGAGCCATAGTTTGGGAAACCCTGGATAGCTATGGCCATCCGTTGAATTAAGTAAATAAATATATAGGGACAAATCACACAGATTGAGCTAGCCCCAAAGTAAGTTCGAGACTTGTGTTATGGGATACTAACTCAACGATACTATATTTTATAACAAATTCATATTTAGATAACTATTCAAGACCCAGGTCAATTTGAAAAAGGCCATTTTCCATTTGCCCTGACAAGGGTTCGAACCCGGGACCTCTGGTCGGCGGACTAGCATGGTGACCACTACGCAACGGAGGTTGTAAGTACTATAAATAACAAATAACCTTCTCATTTTTTGTAAGGAGGTATAGAGGGCAGCCCTACCAGCAAAACAAGATGGCTGTCCACTTTCGTCTATGCTAATATTCGCCAAATTCTCGGCCGCACCCACACGGAGAAACTGTTTATCATAGTACACTGGTTTACGTCACTTTTACTGGCGACCTTCTTTATCATCTAGTTACAAGTACCTTATAAGGTTTTTTTTTTATAATTACGTGTTAGTCATACCTAATCAAAGCTAAATATTTACCGAACAGGCGAAGCGTCTCAGTTTCGAGAAGGAAACAATGCTTTTGTCCGTCTGTCAGTTTGTCTGTCCGTCTGTTCTCGCTTACGCGTCGCATATATTTCTCCACCGATTCTCGTGTTTGTATAAACAGGTTTGAAAATTACATAGATTTTTGAAGTGAAAACTTCTTTAGCGGCGTTGTTGGCACTTTTTTTTGTAATGGTTAAAAAATGTTAAACTCGCGTCAGGCCACGTGACCGCGTCAGGACACGGGACCTGATCGAAACTTCGTAAGACGGATGGAGAGTAGACAGCCGGCGCGGCGTAGGAGAAGAAGTATCCCCCTCTCTTTCTACGGCGCGGCGAAAATGTATGCCTGCGCCTGCTGTTTCGTTTAGGCGGCGCAGGGCGCTTGCGCGTGGCACGCTGTAAATAAATAAATATTCTATTCTACCACATAAATGATAGTACTTTTATTCTGATAATTAAAGCAATTCGTGCAAAATTATTCCCTAACCATTCCAAAATATCAAAAATGCACAACGTTAATATTCAAGTTTTCACTTCTGCCGGCACTCCCGGAGTGCAACCCGTCGTTTTTTTTGTCAATTCAGTTTTTCAATTTTTTGCAAAATGGCGGGAATATGGAGGTTAAATTTATGGCCAATCTCGAAACTGAGACGCTTCGCTCGCAATAGACAAACGACATGTCAGATTTCGACAAAATATAGAAATTGGATACCTACTTATATCCCTAGGACATGGTTTTCCACGATCAGGATGAAAGTAAATATAAGTACCTAGTGTTGGGAAGTTTTTAATTTTGATGGTCTAAAATGACCACACTATATTTTTTACATTATAAAAATTACGTAATAAACCATATGTTGCTTGCTGACCTGATCAAAGCATTTAAAATATAGAATCTAAAAGACTAATCTTATAAATACATAGTATTACGTCTTTGTCGTTAACGAGGCAGAGAGGGCACTTTGGGTCTTGCGGCTCTAAGCAGAGCCCAAGACTCACAGCCACTTTTGGCGTGATAGTGGGCGAGAAGGTGGAAATAGGAATCAAAATAGTGATGGGTTGCAAGCCGCATCGCCTATTAACATGATAAGCATTTTCGCCCAGTCCTTCGACCGGCTTTTTTCCGAGACCATCTTGTCTTTATGCAATATAAAACAAAAATGCTGTCCGATCCTTGTAGGAGCAACTCAGACCGTCAATATGAACAACTTTTCCTATGGGACCAATGCTTGAAATTCGAAAAAAAAACTACATTTTCATACAATAGTGTTCGGCCGGCCCGGCAATTGGTATGAAAATGTCAATTTTTTCTTCGAGTTTCAAGCATTGGTCCCATAAGAAAAGTTGTTCATATTGACGGTCTGATTTGCTCCTACAAGGATCGGACAGGGTTTTTGTTTCAAATTGTATAATAACGCTCTCGGCTAAATATTATATGTAGATGTTCAATAATTCCTTACAACAAACATTACATACGCCCCTTGAGAGAAAGCGGTTGGTATGGTGTCGACTGGTTCGTTGCGTAATGTTGGTATTTTCAGCTGTAACTAAATAACAAAATTAAGAGGAACAGAAGTAGGTATGTATGTACGTCAGTCTGCAAATAAGTTCATTAAATTTAATTTATTCATTAGCAATGATACATTGAGTTCGAATTTCAAACTTAAATCGACTTAAATCTTTACTACAAAATAAGTTATGGGAAAAATACATATAATTAAAAGTCTTCAAACGAATAGCAACACTTTTTCAATAATAATGCTCTTAGTTTACGTTTCAAAATTGAAAGTTTTCATACTGTTTTGAGTTTATTCGGTAATTTATTGAACAATATTACTGTTTGATTTCGTGGTCTGTGTTCTACAATGTTTAGTGCAAGAGTAATCATGATTACTCTGGTCAATTCCTTCCGCCTCGTGCTCTCGCGGAGTAACATTGACGTTTTTATGACACCCCACACAAATTTACGTGACATACTTTCTGTACGCAATATATTTTGAACACGTCAGCGGCCATTTTAATGACGTCACAACTGTTGACTCAACCACGTTAGAAACTGTCTCCCGAGGGTTTTTAGTCAGAATAACATGCGTATCAAAATACTCAAATATGGTGCTGGTTTCAACAAAACTTCTGGGCCATGTGACATTAAGGGAAGCGGCATCGGGCCTGGTCTGCACTTATATGGGTTACCACAAGTGGCATAAACTTTTCTTGAGCTCGTTCGTGCTTCAGAAGGCACGTATAAGCCGTTGGTCCCGGCTGTCATCATTGTATGGCAATCGTCAAGCTATGTCAGATGCCTTGAGGCAGCTTGAAAAATCTGACACCAGTGTTGGTCACTAACACACACGGAAACAACACAACAGTGAAAAAATAAATTATTTCGCAAAATAACAAAAAAGATACCAGTTTAACATCTATGCCAATCTTTAATTTATTGAATTCCATTGTAATTCAACTTTACATGGCTTGTTTCGTAAGTTATGCGGATTTTGTTTTTAAAACAATATAATGTGACGTAAGTACCTACTGCCGTTCAGAAAACAAGTCGACTTACCGGCAAATTACAAACCCTCGACGACGCCATCTAGTGATAGTCCGTCTAGTTTTAAAACGGGTTTTTGCCAAAAGTGGCCACTTTTGGCAAAAACCCGTTTTAAAACTAGACGGACTACCAATATTACTTTCAAAGGTTATTCATAAAATAGTTTAAAGGTCTTTCTAGACAGTGATACAAATCAAATTTTTAATTATCACCATATTTAGTTTTAAACAATTTATTTCAAATGAGGGCGCCACTTTAGCTACCACTTCGTCTTAAGCGTTAACACCTAAAATCTTTTAAATGATTTACTTTGGGGCTAACTCAATCAGTGTGATTTGTCATATATATTTATTGGCACCGTTATCAAATGTGGCTGTAGTTTTACAACCGGCCGCCTAGACGTCGGCCGCAAGCAGCAGCAGTTATGTAGTTCTTTAGTCGCCGCTATATAGACCGAAAACACAGCACAAGTCAAATAGCCCAAATTTCTTACGCAGTTACGTCAAAATCGGCTAATAAAGTTCAAATAGAGTTAACCAAAGTTGTCAAACAGTAATTATCTAATTGGAATGCTAATGAGGCCGCTTTGGCAAATAACTGAGATTTCTCTTCATTGGACAAAAGACTTCCGACTTCGAATAAAGGTGGGTTTCCACGGACTGATGCATCTGCACTATCACTCATCTTTATCCTTATGAGCCAAAAGCTACTTTAAGCGTGATGGTAGTCGAGAAGGTGGTAAAAGGAATCAAAATAGTGATGCGTTGTTACTGATGCTTGCCACATTGTCTATTGCATTTTCGCCCTTTTCCCCGCTGCATGTGAAGAAAAGTAGCTGGTAAATTAAGCTTTTTCTCCCCGAGCAGAAAATGATTTTGTTTTCTATAACTTTTAGTCTCATGTGTGTTTTTATATTACTAGCGGCCTGCTCCGGCTTCGTACAGGTATTTGTTACACAAATAAACTTTCCTCTAGAATAGCTCTATCTATTGCTGGAAACCGCATCAAAATCCGTTGCGTACTTTAATAGTCGTTTATGATACAAGTGTGGTAAGTTGGTCATTAGCATTACAGTCGAGACGGGTTGACTCACAAGCGGGAGAAGCCCGCGCGTGTGTCTATGGAGCCGAGACTTGTAATGAACAATACACACGTGTGCCATACTACGTTTTTCAACACATTAGTGAGAAAAGAAAATGTTCAATATTAAGACACTTCACTTAAACTTACAATGAATCTTGTTAAAGATAATTAGAAATATGGCGCTCTTTTTCAGACGCACTTCGCGCATGCGCGAGTCTGTAGTGATACGAGAGACACAGAAATCAATCCACCAACAGCCAAAAGATTACATAAAAAAAGATTTTTTTTAAACAGGACAGATTTATAAATTCATTTTAGTGTTGTTACACGTATTTTAATTAATAAATAAAATGGAATAATTTGAGTAAAACAAGGTTTTGGTCTGAGTCTAGACTGGCTGCATGCAGAGATTATATGTTTCAAAAATAATATTCGATATTTTGGATTTATAGAATCTTATTCCTAAAACATTTAAAAAACACTTTACCACACTTGTGCGGTAAGTAATATTTACCGCACAATTTCGAATGTGTGCGTAATGAAGGGCATTACATAAGTAAAATCAGTGTGGTAAATAGCACTTTCCGAGCTAATGTGTTGAAAAAGATCTTAGCGTACATAAAAAGAAAGATTTATACCCTTCATTGAGAATCCGTTCCGATTGAATTTGCCTTTTTATGCATGGTGAAATTTTTTGAAAACCATAGACATATTTTCCAAGTTTTCTGCATAAAAATTTTTTTTTTTTTGGTGACACGACGGTTTCAAAAATACCTACATCCAAATGGTATTTTACGCGAGCGGTGACTTGAAAAACTACACGTTTTGTGAGTCTCATAATTAAAAATAGCACTACTGTTCTATTCCTCCGTGGGAGCCGGGCATTACACCCACCTATGTCCATAGAATAGACCATAGAGCATGGTGACCACAACTAACCGATGTACACACAGTTATGCAAATGCAGTTTCTACAAACATGCGACAATTACGTCAGTTTTGTTTCTGAGAGATATTGGTCATTTCCTACTTTCTTCAACTTACCTTTATACGTAATTAAGTAAGTAGGTGTTAGGTTGTGTTTGTAACCCAATGTTGTTGTCGTTTGCTTTGCAACCGACTTCTAAAACAGGAGGAAGTATAATAAATGTTTGTCACATCAAAACTCCGTCGTAATATCTATGCCGATTCAAAAAATTAATTGGACCCTAGGAGTTTTATTAAAATCGGTCCAGTAATATGGTTTTTAAACCAAAATAAATAGAAAAAAAGTGTCATCAAAGTAAACAATTTAGTAGCTTCGCTGTATCTATCAATTAAATAAATATATACGGACTAATAACACTGATTGAGCTAGCTCCAAAGTAAGTTCGAGACTTGTGATATGGGATATTAACTCAACGACACTATTTTTTATACCAAATACATATATATATAAACACCCAAGGCATACAATTTGGAAAAGGCCATTTTCCAACTTGCCCTAACCGTGGATCGAACCCGGAACCTCTGGGTGGCGAACTAGCATGGTGACTACTACGCCACGGAGGTCGTCTCAATCAATATCAAATCAATGGGGGTTAAAGTTGGTTTTTTGTTTTAAAAACTCCTAATCCTATTATTAACAGACAAATAATATTATTTCAACAAACAAGGTTTCGACCGCCTCTGGATGGCATCTGGTTCAAAGAATTGGCATCGCTATACAAATAGAAAATGCTGCTAGCGTGATGGGCACCTTTGAACCATGTACTATCCGAGGCAGAATTTTAGATTCCTTGTAGACATAATTTAGTTTTTGTTTAATATAAAATAGTTTGGGAAAAAATAGTAAACGTGGAAATGCAGCAAATGTGATGGGCACCTTTGAACCATGTACTATCCGAGGTAGAATTTTAGATTCCTTGTAGACATAATTTAGTTTTTGTTTAATATAAAATAGTTTGGGAAAAAATAGTAAACGTGGAAATGCAGCAAATGTGGTGGGGACCTTTGGGCGGGGAACGATACGGAGCGGTCTCTTAGATTAAGAATTTTGACGAAGCGTTTTGCGACCTATTTATTAGTTAATTAAAATAAATATTCTTCTTTAAGGTTACTCGTAGGAGATAGGATAGTTTTAAACCCGAAATTCAAGTAGTGGACACGGCTAGTTAATAATAAAATATACAGGAGTCATAGAGAGCCCCAGGGCTGCAAAACCAAAATGCTCCTTCTCAAGTGATGGTGGACGAGAAGATGGGATAAGAAATCGAAATAGTGATGTATTGCTCGCCTCATCGTATTGTAATTGTAACATGATTCGCAATTTCATCCATTTCCTCGATCGAGTTTTACGATCCGCGCGAGAAGATAAGCAGCTCGTTAATTCAACGTTTATTTTTTGCATCTAGTCCGTTTCTAAAAAAAAATTGCAAAGTTCTTGAATGAAGTTTCTTGAAAGAAGACAATCTTCACCCGGATTCTCAAACGTCGAATGCGTAAAATCTCAACACAATGACATCACCTGTCATTTTTGGCGCGCATTAATAACAAAGATGGCGCCGAGAGTTTGTAAAAATATAGAAAGCATGTGGTTTTCCGGCACACAGCCGTACACTCACACAATACAGCCACTTTCGCAGCCTTTATTTTACAAATACCTTAACCTGGCACACTTTGTAGTGCGTCATATCCTTATTATGTAAAAATGATGTCATCTCATACAATAACTTTTGGTTTCGATGGCCGATTTTCACTTTTGATGTTTAATTCGATTGGTATTCAGAAACAGTGACGATTTCTATAATTTTTATTCAAATTCCAAATATCATAGCACTAATTCAATCGACTTAGTATATACTTACATCCTAAGTTTCTTTTTCTTTCAGACATCACGGAATACCTAAACCATATGAATATTATACCCAATTCCTCACGTAAAACCAACATTCCGTGTGCTCAATTAACGAGACAGAATAAGAATCGTAACAAGACTGATATTTAGTGAGTTGTTACGAAATAATGGGCAGTCACTCACTGCTGGACTATGTGAGTACAGTTCATCGCATTATAATAATAATATAATATTGGCCGCAGGACAGCTTGTGGCGAGTTGTTGGTGAGTAACGACACCACGGACCCGAGTGCTTCATCGGTCGGGGTGGAGACCCAAGAGTCATTAGAGCTGTTGCTCCAGGGGTGGAAGTGTTAAAGGACATAACGCCGCGAGTAACTTCGGAGAAAGCGCAGCGCACCTCTCGACACCCCTGAGTCGCCTGCACCGGTGTTGTTTTTTTGCCGGCAACTATTGTCGGCGCGTTTGAGGGGCCCATCTTGTGGGCGGCAAGCCATCACCTGCCTACAATAGTCAGTAATCATGATTATGGCAGGTGACTTTCCTATTGCAATATCCCAGCATCAGTCCATCCCAATCTCATTCCATAACCCATAGACCTGTCCCTTTTCCTTACAATAGATCTTTCTCCAGCCGAAACTTATTCAAGAGTACACCTTTCATAGGTAATGATAGGTATATCCAGGAATGGGTTTTGGCGGGAGTGCCACATAACATCAACTTCTCCAAAGGGCCTCTACGTGTTGGATTTGGATCTGTATCTCCACGCAAGCCTCCAAAGGACCGGGGTAAATAGACCCGTGATTCTCAAATGAGATATTTAAACTACATAATATATAAGTATATTTTTGCTGACGTTTCGTTTAGACCATGCAAGTTATCTATTGCTTTAATACAATTGCAAGAAACTTACACCGTCTGAATGTGCCTTTATTATACTTGAGGGGATAAATAGTTCGTTTTGGAAATCCTTGGAGGAGCAATGGACTTCCTGGGCTGATCACAACGATACAGATTGACCTATCGAACTCGAAAAAAACCATAGTAATTCAATGGATAATTAAGTTTTTGTTAATTCGTTTTTGTGTGTGTAAGTGGTCAACATTGGTGTTAGATTTTTTAAGCTGCTTAAAGGCAACATAGCTTGACGACTGGCATACAATGATCACAGTTCGGAACAACGATTCAACATGCATTTAAAGTTTTTAACTTGTGATGTATCTTGAATGTACGTTTATGTTTGTTTAGGTCAAATCTTGCAATTAATTTTTCAACCAGTTATCCTCAACCGATTGAGCTGAAATGCAGTATACTTGTGTAAGTTAAGTCAAAGTAAAAAAATTTCACTTTGACTTTGACTTTGACTTTGAGAAAACCGGGACTACCAAGAAAAAGATGGGCAGATGATTTGACCCAGTTTGAAAAGAAGTGGAGGGTGATATTAAGGGACCGAGACGTATGGAAAGAGAGAGGAGGGTTTTTGTCCAACAATGGGACTTAAAAGGCTTATTAAAAAAAAACCTCATTAAGTTAGACTCGTTTGACAAGCACTTTATGGATGATGATGTCTCTGGTCTGATCACGGAGACGGAAGGTGGTCGCTTGAACGAAAATATGTTTTTTTTTCTTCAAAAAACTTATTTCTCTCTTGATGTGTCGTCGACTGTACCGAGTGAACTTACGACACCCACAATTACGGAAGCATCCCGGTTTCCAATGCAAAGGTCGTTGCACACTGGGTGGCCACTTCGACGGTCATTTTGGGATATTTTCATAAACATTTTTACAGTACCTGAAGTACCATTATTACTTCCAGGTATAAATTACTTTGTTTAAAGTTTAGGAGGTATATGCCTTAATAGAATACATTTTGGACAATGTATAACGTTATTTTTTTTTATCTGATTATACGTATATTATTTTAGTTTAGATTACTTACACTTTGCAGTAAAGAAATCACTGGTAAAATTAATAAATAAATTGAAGTTCATAGTCCGGAATATCGAAATAAATAATATAATTTGAAAGGCAGTTCGAAAAATATTCAACTTTTAAATTAAAAGGGCTATTTTTTAATATAAATTTAAAAAAATTGCCAAATACAATACTTTGAGGGTCATTCAATTTAAGTAACACCAATTGTTATACTTGTTGTGAACAATTTAAGCAAAGACCTATCTACTCTTTGCTGTGAACAACATATGTAATTTACATTATGTCAGTATCTTAAGGTGGCCCGGTTCCCGGCCGCTCTGTCGTCAACGCGAGCTAATTTTGAAAAGTTTGTTCTTTAGTCCAGGGCAATGCTAGAAAAAGAGGCAAACCAAAAAGGGGGAGATAACGCCTGAGGGCTCGGTTCACATTCTATTGAATGAAATTATTATTATTATTAACTATTTTTTTTTTACTATTATACTGAACTGGGTACTGGTACAACAAGTATTACTTTACTAAACTCAACTTACATTGCCTGTTATACTGTGTAAACACGTTTTTGTCTCAGTCTATAGCAAAGTGTCTGCACATTCTTAGATTTAAGCATAAAATGATTGTTACATGTTGTGTATGCCATAATAATCAAGAAACAGCAACGCTCTCTTTTACCAATCTCGACAACCCACGATTATCGATTAAACATTTAAATCGATTAAAATGGAACCACATGTCCGCGCAGCATCCGGCGAGCTGGTGACCGTACGTTTTCTCGCACGGAGAAAGTGGCGCCCTTCGGCCTTGCGGCGGGCGGTGAAAGCTCATTAATAGATCGATACTTGCACGAAATATGGGGACAGGTTTTCGTCACTTCTTTATGCCTGTAGCGGGAGCGAGGTGACATGCTCTACCGCCACAAAGGGAAGATCTTCCCACCAGGCATGTTGTTGCGCCTGGGGAACCGCGGCTCCGACGGTGTATCGTCGGAAGTTGTATATATGCAGCGAATCGGGCATACCTACTCTGATATCGAGATGTAGGATACTGCTGGCGCCATTTCAAATGCTTCTTGTGAACTATATTGTCGGTTGTCTCTTGATTGTAGTTCCTCTTTTTCCTCGTAGTGGCCGTAGAGGTCGCCACATGCCTAACGGGGTTCAAAGGCCTTAGGCATAGGCCACTTTTAGCGTGACGGTGGACTAAGGTAACTAATCGGCTAATTGCATATCGGGACACACGCAATGTAGTTTCCCGCGGTTGCGAATGCTAATTTTTAACCGACTTCAACAAAAGGAGGAGGTTATCAATTCGTCGCGATCCTTTATTTTTTTTTATGTATGTTCACTGATTACTCGAAGACGCGTGGACCAATTTGAAAAATGATTTTGAATATGAGGAAAGGGGAATCCAAATGACGTAGAGAACAGCTGGTATTTACTACCTTCTTCTTTTCTTCAGGACCAAAGATGGAGATAAAAATATATACCTCCATTCATCATCTCATCACATCAGCCACAGGAAGTCCACGGCTGGACATAGGCCTCCCCCAAGGATTTCCAAAACGACCGATCGGAAGCGGCCTGCATCCAGCGCCTCCCTGCAACCTTGCTCAGGTCATCCGACCATCTAGCAGGTGGGTGTCCTAAGCTGCGCTTGCCGGTACGTGGCCGCCATTCGAGAACCTTTCTGCCCCATCGGCCATCGGTTCTTTGCGCTATGTGCCCCGCCCACATAATAAGCTATCCGCTTGGCTATGTCGGTGACCTTCGTTCTCCTACGAATCTCCTCATTTCTGATTCGATCGCGTAGAGAAACACCGAGCATAGTCCTCTCCATAGCCCGTTGAGCGACCCTGAGCCTTCTTATGAGACCAATAGTAAGGGACCTACTCCTATACCTCCATTAGTGAAAGTGAAATGAACAGATTGATACTATATTTATTATGTGTGTGTATTGCCAAATTAGGTGGACAGGTGGCGAGTGCGAAAGTGCGAATTTTTAGATAACATGGTCAAGTTTGGCGTTTATATACGAGACTGGTATGTGAGAGGCGTGTGTCCGTTATGGAGACGGAAAGTCGGAAACTAGTCATAAAATATTAAGATTTGGCGAAGATCTGGTGGATATGTTACCGGAAATATGTTAAATTCAGGAATTCTATACATTTTCTTAATAGCGATCACAAATGTATAACAAATGAACACGTTGCATGCAACGACACAGTTATAATTATAATGTATCAACATTGTATTATATTAAAAGTATTTATTTAAAAAAAAAAGACACAATAATAATATGACAAAGCCCTTCTGGCGAGTAGGCGACCAATACTGTGAAAATGAGTTTCTTTCGGCTTTTCTTCTCAGTAGTGGTCGTTACGAAGCGCTGGTATCAGTAGCTTTTCCTTTAAAATAAATTAAATTTCAATATAAACTTCACGTAATGTAAATTATACTTATTGACGTGTAAAAGTGCTTGTAAAGGTCTAATTACTGAATAAACATTTGAATTTTAATTGAATTTTAAGACTAGGGAAAGTTTGTATGAAACATGGTCCATGTTGAAGATAGAAAACAATAGTTAACGTAGGTAGCAGATGTAGCGTCATCTTATTAGAGACAGTAAGAAAAGCCGATGGACACATTCTTATAATTTATTTCTTTTATTGGTTCACGTACAATTGAGAATGTAAAAATAAGACCTTTTAAAAAAGTAAACAGTACGTATACCACTTTCTATCCGACGCGCCGAAACGCCAGCCAGCTTTAAATCCCAAGTTAAATCTTGTTTTCTATCCTTATGAAAGGTAAATGAATATCCTTCCCTTGTGTCCATTTCTCTTCATCTCGTACTGTTAATATCATTTTTTTCAGTGTAAGTTGTATGTATTTATATAAGATTAATATGTATGTTTATTATAATTATTGCATATAATAAGTATGTTTATATTGACCGTCCCGCACTACCTAATTTCCCATTACTATTTTCTATATAGCGAGGTTGCCTGGAAGAAATTGCCTAGCGATAGGGCCCGCCTTTAGTTTTTTTCCTAGTTTAAATTATGTCCTGTATTTATTTATTTCGTGCAATAAAGGGTTTTGTATTGTATGTACATAGGTACGATTTATTGCGGATGTGTCCATTCCATGTTTTATATTGTTATTTTAGTTATTTATTTTTAAAGTAAGGAGTACTTATAACCGGAGAGCATGTATGAAAAGAGTAATGAGTGTTGACGAAGCAAAAGAGGTTTGCAAGGATCGTAGCAAGTGGAAATCTATAGTCTCTGCCTACCCCCATGGGAGACAGGCGTGAAAATATGTATGTATGTATTATTTTTATATCTTAAATTATTATTAGTAACATATCTTTCAAAATAACATATTTTGCGCCTCCTTCAAAAGACTTCTTAATCTCGGCATCACCAGTGGGTTGACTGGTAGATAAAGCATATGGCTTTAAGTCCGCCTGTTACATTTTGTAATAAAGTTAAATAAATAAAAAAGGTGCTACTAATTTTTAAAGAAATTTCTTCCAGTAGACCCGCGTGAGGAAAGAGGAAGAAAGAGGTTATTAAACTAAGCTTATAACTGAGTCAATGTTTTATTAATAAGTCTAAGTTAAGGCTAGATTGTAATAATATTAACGTATCCAACCTGGAAGGGACTTACGTAGCGTTGCCAGGCGTCCGGATAAAGCCGGACATAGTTAGGTTTTTTAGTTGCGTGTCCGGCCAAATAAACGGTACCCGGCTTGTCCGGATTTTAGGCTTTTTATATTTAGCAAACGAGCGAGCTCTGAGTCCAGGCGCAGGCGAGTCGAATGTCGGTCGCTCCCGCAGAAATTAATAAAATTTTTGATAAATTCATTTCATTTAAATTTAAGGATAATTTAAAAATCTCTATAAATGTTTATCTAGAATTTAATTGTGACTGATGAATTTATTTGACTGATTAATGAATGAAGCTATTTGACTGATTTAGCATTCGATAATCCAAAAATCTTGATTTTTCATACAATTTTTTTTCGTAAGTATTAATATTGACACAATAAATCCTTAATAATTCGGGTGGCCGGCCGAGGGTGTCCGGCCATTTTCCCCGAATGTCCTGCCAAAATAAGCCGGTCTGTCCGGCTATTAGGTTTGGTGACCTGGCAACCCTAGACATACCCGTAATAAATCTAACCACCGGCTGTACTAGATTATGAAACTATATTTATGGAATGAAATTATAAAATGTATATATGGAAAGAAATAGTAAAAAAAACTAAAAAAAAGTATGGGAGCGTCGAATTTTTTCTGGTTTTTTGACTGTTATTTTAATTTCATTATACTATAGTGATGTAGTATATATTATATATAGCCCGTGGTTCGATTTATTACGGGTGTGTCCCTTCCATATTGTACAAATAATTATTTTTAGTATGTACGGTACGCTTCTTCTATTCATTAAATCTCTCATACTAATATGTATGAGAATATACTGTATGAGAAAAGATTCCATTTTTGAAGCCTGACCGTACGTTGAGAAAGTGAAAAAAAAAAAGCAAATGTACCTAATTGTTTATTGTTTATTATGGCATACACAACAGGTAACAATCACTTTTGATTAAATCTAAGAATTTACAGACACTTTGCTCTCGACTGATACCCAAAAAACGTGTACACACAGCATGACAGGCAATGTAAACATTGTTCAGCTCAAGATACTGACTTAAATTGACAGCTTATTAAAAAGTTACATTATATACGTTACAGCAAGTATTTAAAAATTGGTGTTACTTTATGATAACAGAAATTAAGCCATATTTATGTACAATTTACTATGAAAAAAGGACAGTGGAGGGTACGCTTGATTGATCTGATTTTTAAAAGTATTATAATATTAATTGTAAAAGTAATATATATTAATTGGTATATTTGTATGTTTGAATCGATCGTACTTGTTTATCACGTCGATAACCATCAATTGACGCCTTAATGATGCTTCTCCGACAAACAATATAATCTCCTGATCTCCTCAAATCTATAGGCGCAGAACACATCATCCATTAAGAGTGCGCATAAAGCTAAGAAAATATCAGATTTCACCCGCGCACTTCACACACCCCGATTTCGTCAACTAAAATAACTAAACAGAAGAGATACATGCCTTCGACAATTAGCCATGAGTTTAATTTTTATCTTCTTATTCTTATATACGTATTCTCTTTTGGAGTGTTTTCTGTAATTGTTTTTGTTGCCATAATTTCGATGTGGTATTTTCTTGGGCTAAAGCACAAAAGCACAGTCTTCTCGTCTCAATGGAGCGATCACGACTGATTGATAAAACAAAACATGCGCATTACCTCGGGTCATGTGCGACAAAACGAAAGCATTCTGCGCGGAGTAAGAACGTAGTAAGCGCTCAAATGCGCCGAATTCGTTTTATTTTAATTACTCGTGAAATATACATTATTTTAGAAAAATGGTAATACAGCTCATCGGCAATATAATTTTATATTATGTATAAAAATATTGACTCAGTAACACGCATAGTTTTGTCAAAAAAACTTAGCGATGACGTAACATAGCGATTTTTTTTCATTACAAAAATATTATGGTTTTATGTTTTTAACAAGACCAATTTATTTTAAATATAATGTAATATCTACATTAAAAAAACGAAGTTATTTGTGTTTTATTCTCGAGTTTAAAAATCCAATATGCGATGGGTAATTTACCTATAGTCCCCCTCTTAAGTTTTATATCAATAACAATGTGAGGCGACCTCCGTGGCGTAATGGTCAACACGCTAGACCGCCAATCTGTAGGTTCTGGGTTCGAACCCCAGCCAGGGCAAGTTGGAAAATGGCCTTTTTCAAATTGGCCTGGGTCTTGGGTGTCTATCTATATATGTATTTATCATAAAATCTAGAAAATATCTGTCTAGAAAATATCTATTTAACACACATAAAATGTCAAGCCCAATTTTGCAGTGCAGACATTATCTCAGCGGTCTGCAACGGTCCAGTTCAAGCTGTGATTGTTCCGTACCTATACTATACGAGTACAATACTATGATCAATCACTGTTGCAAAGTACATATAAATTCTTGTTTATCTAAAATGTTACGGAGTTACTTCGTTTTATAAGTGTCACTGGTCATCAAATGCACTAAACGAACGGTTTTTTATGGCAAAACCATTCGTTAAGGTGACTCCGCGTTTTAAAAATTGCACTTTTGTGTTCTGTCGATAGTACTTACCGATAGAATAGACTAACAATAGTATCCATATCATACTATCGACCCTTGACGACGAATAAACTATTGATACTATCTATACTATATATACTTTATATACTATCTGCGCACACACATTTTAACTTATTTTTGTATTATTATATTATATTAATTATTATATATTATTTTATTTTATTCACAATATTTTATTCTATCTATATATTTAAATTATCATCGATTTAATTTTTATACAAGCTATATACACCAACTCCAAACATATCCTTACGTTTAATAAAATTACCTAAGTGTGCTTAAGTTTTATTCATATTTAACATTAACTGTTATAAGAGAGCGGTGTTTCCTGGCACAAGCAAATTTTGCTTAAAAGGAGCCACCCGCAACTAGTTACCATTGTAAACATTTAAGTGCCCAATAAACATTTTATTTATTTATTTTTATATCTATACTACCTATACTATCTTTATTTGGCGTCAAGGGTCCATACTATCGATTGTATTGTAGGTAAACGATAGTACAAGAGCTATTGATAAGCCTATTGATAGATGGTATTTTTCGATTAAAAAAAAAAAAACAATCGATGATCGACAACTCTATTTTAAACCTCCGTGTAAGCTTTCACCAGAAACAATCAACGATGGGTTTGTATTAGATGGGCCGAAAACGAAACGTGTGGATGATTGTTTTTTCTCGATTTCACAGTCTTCAGCATCCTTGTGTGACATAAATAATAAATAAATTAAATTAAATTACGTTTATTTGTTCAAAGAGTGCATACGTATTACAATAATATTTTTATGAGTGAAACCGAAAATTGAATGAAAGTAAACAAGTTTGTAAAACAACCATGCATTTTGACGACCTCCGTGGCGTAGTGGTCACCATGCTCGTCCGCCACCCAGAGTTCCCGGGTTCGATCCCCGGTCAGGGCAAGTTGGAAAATGGCCTTTTTCAAAAAGTTCTGGATGTTTATCTGTAAATGTATTTGTTATAAAATATAGTATCGTTGAGTTACTATCCCATAACACAAGTCTCGAACTTACTTTGGGGCTAGCTCAATCAGTGTTATTTGTCCCTCTATATTTAAATAAATTAAAAAAAGCTTGTACGGTAAAATGAAATTTTCTGTAAAAGCATATTTGATCTCGGTTAGAAATCATTCTATATCTATCCAAAAATGTATTTGTTATAAAATATAGTATCGTTGAGTTACTATCCCATAACACAAGTCTCGAACTTACTTTGGGGCTAGCTCAATCAGTGTTATTTGTCCCTCTATATTTAAATAAATTAAAAAAAGCTTGTACGGTAAAATGAAATTTTCTGTAAAAGCATATTTGATCTCGGTTAGAAATCATTCTATATCTATCCAAAAATGTATTTGTTATAAAATATAGTATCGTTGAGTTACTATCCCATAACACAAGTCTCGAACTTACTTTGGGGCTAGCTCAATCAGTGTTATTTGTCCCTCTATATTTAAATAAATTAAAAAAAGCTTGTACGGTAAAATGAAATTTTCTGTAAAAGCATATTTGATCTCGGTTAGAAATCATTCTATATCTATCCAAAAATGTATTTGTTATAAAATATAGTATCGTTGAGTTACTATCCCATAACACAAGTCTCGAACTTACTTTGGGGCTAGCTCAATCAGTGTTATTTGTCCCTCTATATTTAAATAAATTAAAAAAAGCTTGTACGGTAAAATGAAATTTTCTGTAAAAGCATATTTGATCTCGGTTAGAAATCATTCTATATCTATCCAAAAATGTATTTGTTATAAAATAAAGTATCGTTGAGTTACTATCCCATAACACAAGTCTCGAACTTACTTTGAGGCTAGCTCAATCAGTGTTATTTGTCCGTATACATATATTAATATATATTATTATTCGATAAGAAATCTAGTGAGATCGAATACACTGTTTATGTATTCGATCTCTCCATACACTCGGATTTTAGGACAGGCGTCGTTTCCACTGCAATTCGAATGTTTGAAAGCGAATGCGCAGAGAAAATCAACCGGTCGCGCGGGTTTGTGTCGCGCGTCTACTTACCAGCTAACTACGGACCATCTTCATGGTGGCTGTATTATAACGTGTCAACACAATAGGTATTATAAGATTCAAAGATTCAAATGTTTATTCAGTAATTAGACCTTTACAGGCACTTTTACACGTCAATAAGTATAATTTACGTTACGTGTAAAGTATATTAAAATTTAATTTATTTTTAAAGAAAGGCTACCGATACCAGCGCTTCGTAACGACCACTGCTGAGAAGACACGCCGAAAGAAACTCATTTTCACAGTATTGGTCGCCTAATCGCCAGAAGGGCTTTGTCATATTATTATAATTGTCTTTTAATTAATAAATACTTATAATATAATACAATGTTGACACATTATAACATGTAATGCTTGCGAACAAGTAAACAAACATAAATTGCGTAATAAAAAATATTAAGTAGTCAAAAAAAGCGAAGCCGAGCTGACCAGTCCCTCCCGGCAGCACCTGTTCACGAGTTGACGCACGGATCAGCCATCGTTAAACTCAACCATATTAGAGGGAATCCAACGACCCGACCAGCGACGCCACCACCGGATTGGACATTTTAGTGAGCATGAAAAACCCGAACTATATATAAGTATTTATTAATCAAAAGACATAATAATAATATGGACAAGGCCCTTCCGGCGAGTAGACAACCAATACTGTGAAATGCAGTGATTCGAATGAGGACCAAAGTCAGATAGGTACGTCGTCTATACAATAAAAAGACAAAAATGAAAGTGGACAGGACACAGCAAGAATGGACTCAAGTTGGTGGACCAGAAGGGTAATGGAGTGGGACCATGGGCCAACAAGCGAGGTAGAGGACACCCAGCAATGCGTTGGGTGGACGATTTTAAGCTTCACGCAGGCCGCAACTGGATGCAGGTCGCAAGGGAGAGACAATGATGGAAAGATATGGAAACTACCCATTTCCTGTTACTCTTGAAACTTGGTAAGTGGATGAGTGTGTGAACCGCATTAAGATTTGCACACAAAAAGAGAAAAAGAAACAATAAATTTTGGGGGTTCCCCATACTTAAAAGTGGTAAAATGTAACTTCTAAATCTAAAATAAGAGAATGATAAAACTAAAAAAAAACATATATTGTAGTACTCCCATGCAAACTTCTACCGAAAATTGGTTTGAACGAGATCTTCTTCTTCTTTAGGCCCCGCTTCATTCCTGAAGATTGTCAGTCAGCTCTTTACATCTTGATTTGTCCATGGCAAGCCTGAACAGTTGTTCTACCGTTTTGATACCAGTCCATTGTCGAATGTTCCTCAGCCGTGACATTTTACGACGTCCCACCTTGCGCTTTCCGGCAATTTTACCCATCATTATGGTCTGGAGTAGATGATTATATATAATACTTATTAGAAAGAGATCTAATAAGTAGTTTTTTTAATACGTTTATTATAAATCGTATACCTACTACCAAAAAGTGATGTAGATACTTAAGTTATGTGCAATACGAGCAGTGGTTTTTTGACGGATATATCCGACGCTCGCGAAATGGACACGAAAATGTTTGTCGGGTAAATCCGACGTTCGCGAATAATACAATATGTAACAAAAACCCTGTGCGATCCTTGTAGGAGTAACTCAGATCGTCAATATGTACAACTTTTCCTTGGGACCAATGCTTGAAACTAAAAAATCATCATTTTACATCTCATTCAATCAACTCAAATATAAAAATAAACTTTTATATTATGTTACTTGCTGCTACGGAACCCTTCATGGGCGCGTCCGACTCGCAATTGGCTGCTTCTTTTTCTTTCGATTCCATAATAGCTAGTTGTTGACGTCAGATCATTTACTTACAACTAAGTTTACTGCCGCGTCCTAAGCGCAAGTACAGAAGAAGCGGTAACAAACTGTACTGCAGCATTTTCTCCAAAAACGTCAACTTTACAATTAATTATACTGATATTAAAGTTAGATATGTGGACTGAGAAAACAATGTTATTTTATAATTATTAATATGTCATAGTGCGTCTTCCCACTAGGCTGTCGAGCTCCTCTGGTGTAGTGGAGTGATTGGCAGTTTATAACTGCGTTTGAGGCCGATAATTCAGTTTGGAAGCACTCCCTAGATGTACTATGGAGGACAGGGAATATGTGGAGTGTACTTGCTTATTATATCACTTTTTTACCGATTTAATAAAAAAAAAAAATTTATGTAGATACTTATTTAACTCAAAGACGCCTGGACCAATTTAGATTTTTTTTTTGTTTGAAATGGCATCCTTGTCAATTGGTCCTATAGAAATTTTATCAATTTTATTTTTTTAAGTTATAGGTCGGCAAACAAACAAGCGGGTCACCTGATGGTAAGTGATCACCGCTGCCCATGGACAACTGCAACACCAGGGGTGTAACAGAAGCGTAGCCGGCCTTTCAGGAAGATATAGACTCGTTTTTTGAACGTTTCAATGTCGTATCGGTCCGGGAACACTGCTGCAGGAAGTCGATTCCACAGTTCGGTCGTACGAGGTAAAAAGTTTCTTTTAAAACGTACGGTGGTTGATTGCCAACTATCCATTATAGTTTGGTGATGAAAACGGTATTTAGTTAGAAAAATTATAAATAAATATATTATTGAAATATCGAGTGTCTGTGTCCACAGTCCGCAGGGCTACTGGGTCCATCATTATCATCAACTTCAGCTTTCAGGAGACCACTGCTGGGCATAAGCCTCCTTCTGTCTGCGCCATCTGTTCTATCCCTTGCCATCGCAAACCAGTTTCTTCCAGCAAACTATCGAAACTGGGCCAATGACCTATTGAAATATCAATGAAAAATAGGACCCGCTCAGTCATTTTGTATTTTTTTATAACAAAATCACTTGAAACTAAAAAATCGTCATTTTCATACAAAAGTGTTCGGCCGGCCCGACTATTTGTATGAAAATGTCGTATTTTGCTTCGAGTTTCAAGCATTGGCCCCATAGAAAAAGTTGTTCATATTGACGATCTGAGTTGCTCCTACAAGGATCGGACAGGGTTTTTGTTACATATTGTATTATTCGCGAACGTCGGATTTATCCGACAAAAATTTTCGTGTCCATTTCGCGAACGTCGGATATATCCGTCAAAAAACCACTGCTCGTATTGCACATAATTCACTTTTTGGTAGTAGGTATTTATTTCAGATTTACTACCCCTCGCGCTGGGTGCACGGCAACTGATATAAAGTCTCGCGGTGAAAGGGTTAAACAGAGATACCTAGGTAATTAATTAGGATAAAAGTTATTGTAGCAAAAATATTTTTAATAATTCATTCATCTAAATATATATAACTCAAAGGTGACTGGCTGACTGACATAGTGATCTATCAACGCACAGCCCAAACCACTGGACGGATCGGGCTGAAATTTGGCATGCAGGTAGATGTTATGACGTAGGCATCCGCTGAGAAAGGATTTTGATCAATTCTACCCCCAAGGGGATAAAATAGGGGATGAAAGTTTGTATGAAACTTTGTCAATTTTAAACCGATCGGGCTCAGACTTTGCATGCATAAAGCTACTATGATGTAGGCATCCCCTAAAAATGGAGTTTGAAATAAAATGTCATATAAATTGCTTTTTAAGATGTGCAATTTAAATAAAATCGTAGATCGTAAAAGCTGATCGAGGGAATGGCCTAAACAAGTATGTGAATAATGGTAATAGACCATGCAACATTGTTTATCGTTAGTAAAAGCGTGAAAGTTTACTTATGTGTATATGTAACATCTAAAAAGGAAACACAAATTGTTTATGATTCAAAGATTCAAGATTCAAATATTTATTCAGTACCTAATTAGACAAGCACTTTTATACGCCAATAAGTATAATTTACGTTGCGTGTAAAGTATATTAATATTTTTTTATTCTTTAAGAAAAACTACCGATACCGGCGCTTCGTAACGACCACTGCTGAGAAGAAACGCCGACAGAAACTCATTTTCACAGTATTGGTCGCCTACTCGCCAGAAGGGCTTTGTCATATTATTATTATTGTCTTTTAATTAATAATTACTTATAATACAATACAATGTTGACACATTATAAACATATAAATATAAGATAAAGTTTTCTATTTTTTAAATTCATGTTGTCTTTTTTTGTTGTATTTTTCGATGGCCATCGAAAAATATTAATATACTTTACACGCAACGTAAATTATACTTATTGACGTATAAAAGTGCTTGTCTAATTAGGTACTAAATAAATATTTGAATCTTGAATCTTTGAATCATAAACAATTTGTGTTTCCTTTTTAGATGTTACATATACACATAAGTAAACTTTCACGCTTTTACTAACGATAAACAATGTTGCATGGTCTATTACCATTATTCACATACTTGTTTAGGCCATTCCCTCGATCAGCTTTTACGATCTACGATTTTATTTAAATTGCACATCTTAAAAAGCAATTTATATGACATTTTATTTCAAACTCCATTTTTAGGGGATGCCTACATCATAGTAGCTTTATGCATGCAAAGTCTGAGCCCGATCGGTTTAAAATTGACAAAGTTTCATACAAACTTTCATCCCCTATTTTATCCCCTTGGGGGTAGAATTGATCAAAATCCTTTCTCAGCGGATGCCTACGTCATAACATCTACCTGCATGCCAAATTTCAGCCCGATCCGTCCAGTGGTTTGGGCTGTGCGTTGATAGATCACTATGTCAGTCAGCCAGTCACCTTTGAGTTATATATATTTAGATGAATGAATTATTAAAAATATTTTTGCTACAATAACTTTTATCCTAATTAATTACCTAGGTATCTCTGTTTAACCCTTTCACCGCGAGACTTTATATCAGTTGCCGTGCCCCCAGCGCGAGGGGTAGTAAATCTGAAATAAATACCTACTACCAAAAAGTGAATTATGTGCAATACGAGCAGTGGTTTTTTGACGGATATATCCGACGTTCGCGAAATGGACACGAAAATTTTTGTCGGATAAATCCGACGTTCGCGAATAATACAATATGTAACAAAAACCCTGTCAGATCCTTGTAGGAGCAACTCAGATCGTCAATATGTACAACTTTTCCTATGGGACCAATGCTTGAAACTAAAAAATCGTCATTTTCATACAAAAGTGTTCGGCCGGCCCGACTATTTGTATGAAAATGTCGTATTTTGCTTCGAGTTTTAAGCATTGGCCCTATAGAAAAAGTTTTACATATTGACGGTCTGAGTTGCTCCTACAAGGATCGGATAGGGTTTTTGTTACATATTGTATAAAAAAACAAATTTTATAAAGATTGAAGTTTTTGCAATATAATGAGACGCTTCTACTCCACGGTTCCTGCGACCTGTTGCATGCGCCAGTGGTCACCCCCGCCCTCCGCCCTTAATTATAAGCTGACACCATAGGGCATAAGCGGAGCAGAAAGTTGAACTTGAGATATAGGCAAATAGATTAACACATATTCACGTTTTTATCCCTTCCCTAATGGTGTAGACAGAGCCTTTTGGGTATAACGGCCAAATGCTGCAAATGGTTCCGTACCATATCTATAAAAAATCATGTTTGTTGTATGGGAACCCCATTTAAATATTTATTTGATTCTGTTTTAGTATTTGTTGTTATAGCGGCAAAAGAAATACATCTGTGAAAATTTCAACTGTCTATCAATCACAGTTCATAAGGCCAGCCTGGTGACAGACAGACGGATGGACGGACGGAAAACGGAGTCTTAGAAATAGGGTCTCGTTTTTACCCTTTGGGTACGGAACCCTAAAAAAGGAATTAAAATATTGATGGTTGTAGCACGACCTCGTGCTAAAACCATCACTATTGCTGGTCACTTACGACATTACACAGAAAGAAATAGTGTTCCTATTCTAGGCTGCAATCACGGCCATGTTATATAGTAGCTACCACATTTTTTATATGAATATCTAAAAATATAAGTTATCCCAGCAGTTCCCCTCTCCCGCTCCGCCTGTCAACAAGGCCCCTCCCGAATCCAACCATGCGTGTCACAGGATAATATTATAGCGCTCAGTGAGCCACAGAGAGTTGCCCTGTAAACAGACTAAAAAGAAAGATGGAGTAAATTGTATAGAAATATAAAAAGTCGAGTCCTTAGACCAAAAGAGATGGCAAGTTGTAATATAGTGTCGGGGGAAATATAGTCTGCAAATAGCAGGTAAGAAATCTTTGCTATGGAAAAACAAACAGGGGATTTTTAAATTTTTCTATACTTTATTTTTTTTACTTTACATAGGTTATCACGTCTGTATTTGTCCCTAATGAGACATTTGGGGTCTTGCGGAGCAGACAGAGCCCAGGGCCGCAAGGTCAAAGGCCACTTTAAGCATGACGGTGGGCGAGAAGGCGAAAATTGATCAAAACAGTGACGGGTTGCTACTTGCATCACTTCGCGGTTTCGCCCCTGTGTTGCGCCCATTCCGTCGATCAGCCTTTACGATTTGTATGGGGAAAAAAGCAGCTAGTACATTCTAAGTTTATGAAGTTAAAATTACAACCAAAACAGCGTTATACTATAGTGATCTAGTATGTATAGCCCGCGGCGGGGTTCGATTTATAACGGGTATATCCCTTTCACGTTTTATAAGGACGAATTACTGAATGAGCCCCATTTATAAAATGTACTGTATAAATTAATGTCCCTTTCTGTGAGTCCAAGCTCTGACCCGCAACGCGTGAGGCCAACCGTGAACTGGTGGATTATTGATTCGTTTATTTATAGAAACTGATCTATGTGTCTAGGTAATAGTAGATACTGTACTGACGACCTTTGTGGCGTAGTGGTCACCATGCTAGTCCGCCACCCAGAGGTCCCGGGTTCGATCCCCGGTCAGGACCTGGGTCTTGGATGTTTATCTATATATGCATTAGTTATAAAATATAGTATCGTTGAGTTAGTATCCCATAACACAAGTCTCGAACTTACTTTGGGGCTAGCTCCAATCAGTGTTATTTGTCCCTATATATTTATATTTATTTATATTTGTACAGTATCCGAGAGGGGTCGATCTTCATTCTCCATCTGCCAACCGAATAAAAAATATTTTTATCAAATAAATACAGATCAATATTAGTAATAATACAAACGTAGGTAAAACATATTTATAAGCCAAATAAACTGCACATTCATTCTTGAGTTGACGACCTCCGTGGCGTAGTGGTCGCCATGCTAGTCCGCCACCCAGAGGTTCCAGGTTCGATCCCCGGTCAGGGCAATTTGGAAAATAGCCTTTTTCAAATTGTCCTGGAACTTGGATGTATTATCTATAAATGTTTCTAAATATAACTCAAAGGTGACTGACTGACTGACATAGTGATCTATCAACGCACAGCCCAAACCACTGGACGGATCGGGCTGAAATTTGGCATGCAGGTAGATGTTATGACGTAGGCATCCGCTAAGAAAGGATTTTGATTAATTCTACCCCCAAGGGGATAAAATAGGGTATGAAAGTTTGTATGAAACTTTGTCAATTTTAAACCGATCGGGCTGAGACTTTGCATGCATAAAGCTACTATGACGTAGGCATCCCCCTAAGAAAGGATTTTTATAAATTACACCCCTACGCGAGCGAAGCCGCGGGCAAAAGCTAGTTTTATAAAAAATATTGTATGTATCCCATAACACAAGTCTCGAACTTACTTTGGTACTAGCTCAATGAGTTGCCAAAAAGTTATAATATTGTTCATCACCTGTTTATTCGTCTAATACAGAGGTTCCCAAACTTATTTTGTCAAACGCCCACTTTAAAAAATCAGTTATTTTGTAGCGCCGCCCATTTTTTTCACCATAAAAACCTGAATCACATATTTGTCTTGCCTGTAGTTTAATTCAACCTATATTCTAAACGAGAGAGCAATAATAATACATACACCAGTACATTAGAGTATCTTTTATAAAAAATAACAATAATCAACATTGTTAATTTTAAATAAAAAAATAGCAATAATAATACAATTTTACAATAATAAAGAATATCGGAAGCAAAACTTTAAAACACGAAATTTTTTCAGTGTTTGATTCCTTTAACGATATAAATAGAGTTGTGAACGCATTAAAATAATAAATATTAATTACATTTTTAGTTTATATTTGTACAATAAAAAAGGATATAAATATGAACTAATAAATGGATGTTGTGTAGTAAGAGGATTTTAATTTCAGTGAATTTTAAAATATGAAATTGCTGAAGTTATAAATCACTCATTGCTTAAATCACATCAGCGCCCCCCAACTTTATTCTGGGCCTGTTACCGCCCCCCTTAAAGCCTCCAGCGCCCACAAGGGGGCGTTATCGCCCACTTTGGGAAAGACTGGTCTAATAGGACAAATGTACTGATGTATCTAGTTTATGTGTTGATAATACTCATTTTCTAAAAATGCATTGGTTATGTTTTTCAAACTAGTTACTTTGATACTTTCATTCTCGGCTTTACTCATACAATTATAGTCAAGGATCAGAGAAAAAAAATTGTAGTACTTCTGTACGAACTCTTTGAACAAATAAAAAATATTATATTTTTATTTTATTTAAGAGCGGCAAGCAAAGCGTAGGACACCCAACAAGGTGGTCAGAAGATCTGATTAAGGTCGCTGGAAAACGTCGAGCGGGCGCGGCTGCAGCTGCGGCGGAAGCCATCAAGAGGCGCAAATATTCAGCTCTAGGTGAGCCTTATATATTTGCGCCTTTCGCCGTGGAGACTTTAGGGCCTTGGGGTGTGGAGGCGTGTCAAATTTTTAAAGAAATCTCCACACGCCTGGTCGACGTTTCTGGGGACCTAAGAGCTGGTGCGCATTTTGGCCAGAGATTAAGTCTGGCCATACAACGAGGCAATGCTGCCAGTCTCTTAGGCACCCTGCCTTGCGACCGTAGCGACCTGGGGTCTATTTTTTATTTAATATAATGTTTTTTTTTTAATTAGATATATTTTAATTTATAGGTAGGTTATTTTGTTTTTCGTTTAATTTTTTTTTATGTATTGTAAATGAAATGATCTCAATAATAATTGTAAATGAATTTTCTAATAAATCAATGGTTTCGGTATGTTTTATTTCAAAATATGTTCCTGCACATGTACCGATAGACTTGCCGGAAAAATATGACTAAGGCTACATTCATTATCATTTCAGCCGCATAACGTCCACTGCAGGACATAGGCCTCTCCAAAGGATTTCCAAAATGACCGATCTAGAGCGGCCTGCGTCCAGCGCTTTCCAGCGACCTTAGTCAGGTCGTCCGACCTCCTTGTGGGTGGGTGTCCTACGCTTTGCTTGCCGCTCTTAAATAATTTACGCTTTTGCCATTTTTAGTTTATTCAGCAGAGTTTATAGGCAGACTTACAACGACTGAATGAACTGACAATTTTTAAACTTCTTCTGCAAAACAAATACGAGTCGAAAATATCAAGCAATCCAAAAAAAATGTTATCTGTATTTCGCAACAGGCTATATTTTTTTTTTTTTGCTTTTTTCAAGAATTTTTATCAAAATATCAATAACTATGTTAAACTCCGCAGGTATTATAGCTTTGTCTTCCAGCAGCTACCATGCAGAGGGGCACCCGTTCGGACGAGGCCGACGCCGACTCCCCCAAAAGCCTGGCCGGCTCCCGGAGGAACTCCACCAGCCAGTCCAGAAGGAACAGCATCAAGAAGGAGAAAGAAAAGGTATTTACTTACCTTATTGTGCAGCAAAAAGATCGCGGACACATTGTGCTGGTTTCGTTTTTATTACTATACAGCGTTACTGGTAACTAAAGCAAAACCTCTTAACACATAGAATCCTAACATAATATAGATCCGAAAGAAAAATATAAAAAATCTAAGAAAAAAAATTTGACTCCATAGAAATTCGACCTGATTAGTGAATTTGTATAGGAGGTCCGTTTTCTTCTGCAATTTTTGTTTTTTTTTTTCTTTCAGGTTAAGAGGTTGGTTACCCGCAACCCTGTATAGTCCAGTCAACGAAGTACTTAGTTGTAGAGTGCGTGAGCGGGAACCTAAGCGATTCCTTCAGAAACTTTTTCAGAGCGCTTAGGGTATAAACATACTAAAAGTTCTGACGTTCAGGAGGTGAGCCTGAAAGTTCTCAATATTTGGATTTTCTCTTATTTCTCAAAAATGAAGCATCGTAGCCAAAAATGTTAAGATTGAACAAGAGCTTATAAAATTCTCTACAACTTTGATTGTACACTCTTTTGCCAAATTCCCAACTATATCAAAGTCAAAGTCAAAGTTAAAACTCATTTATTTATCTTTAGATATTTGTATCACTTTATAATTGTCATTTCTTTTTTCTTTCGATTTCTAAATAGTTAATTGTTGACGTCAGATCATTTACTTACAACTATCCGCTCACGCAGTCTACACCCCTGTGAGTCATTGTTGTTAGTAAGTTGGTGTAAGAACGGTTAGTTAGTTATGTATATTGTACCAAAAAAATAATAATATACTAGGCTTTAGAACAAAATATGATAAATTTAGTACAAGGGCGGGCTTATCCCAAGAAGGGCTTCCAGCCAACGGAACGTTTTTGTTTGCGGCTGGTCAAAAAATGTTGCTAAAACTTTTTTTTCTACATATCTACATAAGAACAATTAATGAAATATTTTCCAAGCGGTTATTTATAAAACGTAGTAAAGCGTAAACTATTGGCGTTTTTGTAAGCCTAATATTTCGTGATCAAAAAAAAGTAGACTTTTCAAGCCAATTTAAGGCAAGAATTTTTCCTCTGGGGGAAACATCGCAAGGACATTATTAAAACCGGAACGTTCTATAATATGACGCCTAATGTCTCGATTTTAATGTCTATGTTTAAGTATAGAAGTTTACCAAAAAAACATTACTATACTAAAAACATAACTAACATTCTTAACCTATTTCCGATGTTACCCCGTTGAGTTAAAAGCACTACAAAGTGTACAACCATGTTCTCTTGACTGTACAATTACTCATTTTAAAATTTATCCTCCATTCACATCATCAATTTTGCGCATTTCCTAGTTTTATGATAAATAGATATGTAGTGTATTTATTTATTTTGTGCAATAAAGGGTATTGCATTGTATTGTATCTACTTATCAGTTACGGGACTTGCGGAGCTTCCTTAGACGGCGATATCCATCGAATTCCCTTAGGGGTTTCAAATTAATACGCATTTATTACCAGAGATCGGAATCACGGTTATCACGGGTGCTATTGCTATGAAAAGTATGGATATGACTAAAAATTCCGGGATTTCTCGAGAATCTAATTGGGTACTAAGTAAATTATGTGATTTGAGGACAAGTCTATTTTTTTCGATTAAAATATGTCCTGAAATCACATAATTATGATTGTTTTATTTATAGGTTATATAGTCATATCCATACTTTTGATAACAATAGCACCCGTGATTCCGATCTCTATTACTAACAACAATTCTTACCTACGTATATCCATTTACCATTTCATAAGCCGTAAACTAGCAGCTTGACTGGATTGCACACACCCACATTATTATTTTTATTAATATATATTCACACAGTTATTTATGTACTCGCATCGAAATGTTGATATTAATATGGATCTTCCCGGGATTTCTAATGGGCAATGCCATGTTGCCAACAATATTACAATAATAAAAACCTCAGAGATAGATAAGACAAATAAAACAAAGATACATTTTTATTCGTATTTTTATTAGTTTTAAAATATTGACAAGTTCGCGCGTGCAGTGGTTTTTTTTTTTTTTATTCCTCCCCCTGACATTATCAGGGACTATATTTTCCGTTAAAAGTTATTTACAAATAAATATTGTTTTAAATATATAAATAAATATGATATAAAATATACTACATATGATAAATATACCCAGAGTTTAATAAAACTTATATACACCATACTAGTTCCGAGGTGCTCCGCGTGGCAACCTGCGTGCAGTGGTTTAAACTGTGTAGAAGTTAATAATTTGTTAATTACGAAATCACGGGATTTTTTGCTTTTTAAAATTAATCCCGGGATTTGAGGCATATCCACTTTATTCTTTCGCTGTATGAAATCAGTGTAAGTACATAAATAACTCTACCTAATTCCGACCTCTGATTATAAGCCGGACATTGAACGGCTTATTAACTTTTATAGAACCTAATTAAGTAGATAGTTATTTAATTCGTTTCATAGTTCTATAGTTGTATAAGCCCAAATTCTCACCCAACGCCACTATACTTATTGTGTTAATTTTTAAGGTTTTGTGCTCAGTTCTTTAGTCGCTACTTACGACATCCCCAGGAAGAGATGAGGAGCACCCGCTCGGACGAAGCCGACGCTGAAACCTCCAAAAGCCGGCCCGGCTCCCGAAGGAACTCCACCAGCCAGCCCAGAAGGAACAGCATCAAGAAGGAAAAAGAGAAGGTAAATAGAAAGATAGATAACTGTTAACTGTACACCAAAAAAAAATGTCACAAGGTACCTGTGTTATTCCTAATTAAGTTAACAGTTTTTGGGAATAACGACCGGCCGCTTCTTCTTCTAGTTGACGTCAGATCATTTACTTACAACTAAGTTTACTGCCGCTTCCTAAGCGCAAGTACAGAAGAAGCGGTAACAAACTGTACTGCAGCATTTTCTCCAAAAACGTCAACTTCCAATTATACTGTTATTAAAGTTAGTTATGTGGACTGAGAATACATTGTTATGTCATAATTATTCATTAAGAATGGTGTCAACGACGTGTGCTGCTCTCGTTCAGGTATGACCCGCAACTTTGATTGTATCGTCACAGAATAAGTACGTCTAACTCAGAAAAGAAATTCACAGGAATATCTACTTAACGTGGTTAGCGCTATGGTTTAATAAGCTCGCGTCAGAACTCCTCACCTCTTCGTTTAGATCAGAGGTTCCCAAACTTATTTTGTCAGACGCCCACTTTAAAAAATCAGTTATTTTGTAGCGCCCCCCCATTTTTTTCACCATAAAAACCTGAATCACATATTTGTCTTGCCTGTAGTTTAATTCAACCTATATTCTAAACGAGAGAGCAATAATAATACATACACCAGTACATTAGAGTATCTTTTATAAAAAATAACAATAATCAACATTGTTAATTTTAAATAAAAAAATAGCAATAATAATACAAATTTACAATAATAAAGAGTATCGGAAATGGGGACTTCACCTGCGAAATTTAAAAACACGAAATTTTTTTAGTGTTTGATTCCTTTAACGATATAAATAGCGTTGTGAACGCATTAAAATAATAAATATTAATTACATTTTTAGTTTATATTTGTACAATAAAGAAGGATATAAATATGAACTAATAAATGGATGTTGTGTAGTAAGAGGATTTTAATTTCAGTTAATTTTAAAATATGAAATAGCTGAATTTATAAATCACTCATTGCTTAAATCACATCAGCGCCCCCCAACTTTATTCTGGGCCCGTTACCGCCCCCCTTAAAGCCTCCAGCGCCCACAAGGGGGCGTTATCGCCCACTTTGGAAAAGACTGGTTTAGATACCTAGACATCCATAGCAAGCCAATTTCATTCTTATTGCTCAGGACAAACGCATTATGTAACTGAATTTTCCCCTTCGAAGTGGTCGCCGCGCGCATACAAATAATGAAGGTACTTTTCCGATACCTTTACGGGGAGTGACACAGGCCTGATATCGTCAATCCATCGCACAGGACCGAGATTTGTGCGTTTCAGAAATCGCACTTCTGGGCCGCATTTTTGAAATCACTTGTCACATCACGAATGGTTTACGCGAGCGTTTCTAAACGGGCGCATTTTTAAAATGATCGTATGCGAATAGAGTTACCATATAAAAATTTGAAAGGTCCTGATAATAAGCCGGACATTTCGATAAAAGTCCGGACATTTTAGTCACAAAATGTAAAACGTCACCCGCTTAGTTTACAAAAATGAGATGTTAATAAAGATTTTTTGAATTATTTGATGTAACGGATTTTTTGAATACGAGTAATAATGTATTAAGCTACATTGATGACATATCAATGTAGCTTAATTACTCATATTCAAAAAATCCGGACAAATTAATAAGCCGGACAAACTCTGGACAAAAGGCAAAAAGTCCGGACATGTCCGGGCAAATCCGGACGGATGGTAACCCTATATGCGAAGGATTTGGAACGAGTGGTTCGACCACTCGTAATTTCGACATTTGTGGAGTAGATATGTCAAAGAAACCTTTCATGGAGAATCCGTTCCAATTCATGATTCTTTTTTATTCACGGTGAAATTCTTAAAAAACCATAAACTTATTTTCGATGTCTTCTGCGTAAAACAATATTGTTTATAGATGCCACGACGGTTTCAAAAATATGTCCAAATGGTTATTTACGCGAGCGGTGAGTTGGAATACTATACACTTTTTATTTTCTGGTGAGCCCTTAAATGAAAAATAGCACTCCAGATGTAGAAGACTAATCAAACTCTTCTTGTTGAAGGTAAACGGATCGTCGAGCACGTCCACGCCCAAAAAGGTCGCGAAACCAGCGAACCTGGACTTCGTGGTCACAGGGAGACAGTGCTTGAAGAAGTAAGTTTGTTGGAGGTTCAGGAACGAGTTTTTCAGGGCTCCGTACCTCAAAAGGAAAAACGGAACCCTTAAGCGTGTATAATGTCCTTCTGTTGAAATTTGATTTGCATTATTAAGTTGGTGTTCCAGAGAATAAATGTAAATGAGGGGGCCACTTTTGTAAATTAGAAACAATTTCAGTATTCCGATGTGTCCCATCCACACATTTATCTCATACACGCAAAATTTGTAAAAAGGAAACGGAGATTTTATTTAAAGTTTTGTCTTGATCAGACCCTAGATAACCCTTCAAAATATTTTATAAACTATTTATTGTTTACAGTTTAAAGTGAGAACGTGAAGCTTTTGTACGCATAATTACGTTATCTAGGTTCTGATTAAGACAAAATTTTAAATGATATCTCCGTTTTCTTTCAAATGATTTATTTTAAATGGGGGCAGCAGAAGAAGTTAAGCGTTAGAGGTTAACATTATACATTAGGTATGTACAGAAGATTATACACAAAACATAAGAACACAAATTAAACTAATCTGTATAACTAATTTTACGTAAGGCCACCACCTCTGCGAATTCACTCAGAGGGCAAGAAAGGTGTCCACATTTTCGTTCAAAGCCCGCGATAAAAGCTATGCAATAGCTTAAAAATAAATAAAATTTTAATAAACACTACAAGTAATGTAAATCATAACGCATAAAGTGTTTGTAAAGGTCTAATTTTTGCCTAAACCATTGAATTTTGGATTTCACCAACTTTTCCACAGGTCAGACCGCGCGAACTCGCTGCCCGGCTACCGGCGCCCGTCGGTGGAATCCCTCAGAAGCAAGCGGTTCGAGTCTCCCAAGCGAGTGCTGCACGAGGAGTCGCAGTCCTCCAAAAGCCGGGAGACCTCGCTGGAAGATGACATGTCCTTGGATCTGTCGCAGGTTGGCTTAAAAACGGGGTTCCGTACCCTTACCCAAAGTGTAAAAACGGGACCCTATTATTAAGACTCCACTGTCCGTCTGTCTGTCAGCAGGCTGTATCTCATGAACCGTGATAGCTATAGTCCTTTTGTTTAGATATTTTAAAGAATGTAAACCATCTTGACATGCATTTTTATTGAAATACGAGTATACACTTTATAAATCAATACTTATTACTACAAATTATTACAAATTATTTATTTTATAAAATATAAATTACATAATTTATTTGTAATTTGCAAGGGATTTGATTTATAAAGTGTATATTTCAATAAAAAGACACGTCAACATTGTTAACATTCTTTTAAATACCTAAACAAATGGACTAAATACAGTCGAAATTTTCACAGATGATGTATATCTGTTGCCGCAATAACCACAAATACATACCGTCTTCTTATAAAAACAGGACTAACTTTGTTACCAGGTTTAAACCATTATCCGCCCAAAATGAAGTTGACATTGATAGGTGAGATAGTGTGTGATACTAGATGTCAACTTGATTTGTTCGGATAATGGTTTAAACTTAGTAACAAAGTTAGTCTGGGTTTTATAATAAGACGAATAGGAACTAAATCAGAATATCAGAATAAAATTAATATTTACGTGGGATTCCCATACAACAAACGTGATTTTTTATAGATAATGGTGCGATGGTAACGATACCCTTCGCGAATCCGACTCGCACTTGGCTGGTTTTTTTAAATATAATAGACATACTTTCACGTTTTCAGTAACTAGGAAGTCAGAACATTATCCGTCTTATAAAATCCAGACTAACTTTGTTACTAGGTTTAAACCATTATCCACCCAAAATGAAGTTCACATTAACAGGTGAGTGTGTGATACAAGATGTCTACTTAGTTTGATCGGATAATGGTTTAAACCTAGTAACAAAGTTAGTCTGGGTTTTATAATAAGACGGTTTGGGTCTTGCGGGTCTAAATAAATAGAGCTTAATATAGGCTTAATAGGCCACAAGCTACAAAGGGCACTTTTAGCGTGATGGTGGGCGAGAAGCTGGAAATAGGAATCAAAATAGTGATGGGTTGCAAGTCGAACCACATATAAAATAAAATAAATAAAAATGTATTTATTGATATAAGTATTTAAAACAACTGTTACACGTTACGGTTTTTAAACGTAACAATAACAACACAAAGGTAAAACAAGTAGGTACGTAACATAAACTTGTGTGTAAAAGTACAACAAAAAGTAATTATTGCTAATTATGCTACTTTATATTTTAAATGAAGGTAGTATAAGATCGTTTTTGATAATTAGCTTGTCAACTAAATAATTAAAATTTTTGTAGTTGGTTTTAATATAAAATATAGACAATTTTAAGAAGGTAATTTGAATAAAAAAATTCTATGAACACATAATATCCTGATAACAATCAGAATTTTTTTAAATCATTTAAAAATTTGCACCGGAAGTGACGACACACAGCAATCAAAGTTTACATTTTTCCTATGCCTGCACAAAAAAAAATACAATGACAACGGTCATCTGTCAATGTCACCTGTTTAAATTATTTTTGTTATGTTGGTTGTAGTCGTTTGACATATATTGTTATAGGGAGATGACAGTGACATTCATTAGACAGTACAGTCAGTAATTATATTATCTTTGGTACAGTGCTGAAAGAGGAAATTGCCAATCTTCATCGTGACTTCACTTCCTCAAATAAGTTGACCTTGCTTGAAAATGAAGGTCATTGGGAGTTTTGCAAATATCTTAATAACTAAGACCTTATTTTTAAATCTGATTAGAGAAAGCTTCTCCTGGAGGCTATTCCTCGAAAAGGTTTGCGAAATAGATCTTTTTTCAAATTACTTGACAAGCGAATTGGTAACAGCAGGTAATGACGGCTACTCTCCGCACTAGTAGAAACTGTGTTGTAGGTAAAACACTAACTATAATAAATAAGTAAATATACTAACATGATTCGCGACGAACAGCGACACATCTAATGACAAGAGTGTGGTTGTGGGCCATGCTCCAGTAGTAAAACAAATAAACGGCCAAGCGCGTGTCGGGCCACGCGCAGTGTAGGGTTCCGTAGTTGCTAGTGGCGACTTTGAGTTCACGGGACTAAAAAGGTCTAAAAAAACTTGAAATGTAAATGAAATTTTACTTTTCCGAGTACAATTTATAAGTAGGTCGCCTATACCTTTTTAATTCGTTAATTCTACTTAGCTCTGATATTTGGGTATTAATGTCGTGTTTTTTTTTTTGTTAATGTACGTTTAGACGATAGAGGAGAGGACACTTGACTCTAAACCAAATATTTCAGAAACATATCGTTAAATCGAAAAATGCAGGTATTCTAAAGCTCACAATATTTTTGAAAAACCTATGCAACTAAATTTCTTGTCAATTTTTTTAATCTTTTTAACTCAATGTCTTGTCAAAAAAAATTGACTTCCACTTTTTATGTACGAGGGGTGATCCAAAAGTAATGATAATCGGTTATTAATAGTCCGCATAAAAATCCGTAATATATTTTTCCTGTATGCTCATATAGTTACTAAGCCACCATACAAAAATCATATAAAAAGGCTGCGATTCTCGGCATGTACATTCATTTTAATAAGAACTGTCGAAGTGATAACATCAAAATGGAAAAAAACGAAATTAGAGCTGTGATCAAGTACCTCTGTCTGAAAAAAATGTCTACCAAAGACATACACAGTGACTTAGTGGAAACATTGGGAGACTCTGCTCCTCCATATTCTACAGTTGCACGCTGGGCCAAGGAGTTTAAGCTGGGCAGAACATCCACTGAAGACGAACACCGAGAAGGACGGCCATCCACTTCCCTAAAAGAAGATAACGTGAAGAAAGTTGAAAATATCGTATTGGCGGATCGAAGAGTGACCATCAGGCATGCAGCTGAGATCACAGGAATCTCATATGGCAGCATTCAAAGAATCCTTACCACCGAATTGCACATGAAGAAGGTCTCTGCGCGTTGGGTACCAAGAATGTTAACCGACGAGCAAAAGAAAAAACGAGTCGATATTTCGAGGGCCAATCTCGAAAAGTTCCAAGCGGATCAAGAAAATTTTTTGAGTCGTTTTGTGACCATGGACGAGACTTGGATCCACCATTTTGATCCTGAGACTAAGCAACAGTCGAAAGCTTGGAAGAGAGCCTCTTCACCGACGCCTAAGAAATTCAAAGTGTCCAGTTCGGCGGGGAAGGTTATGGCGTCTGTTTTCTGGGATGCCGAAGGAATCATTATGATTGAATACTTGGAGAAGGGAGCCACTATTACGGGGTCTTACTATGCAGACCAAATAAGAAGACTGCGGGAGGCAATAAAGGAGAAAAGACGCGGCAAACTGCGAGCTGGAGTGCTGTTTCACCAAGACAATGCACCGGCTCACAAAGCCGCAGTTGCGATGGCTGCCATTCAAAAAAACGGGATTCGAACTGCTGGAACACCCACCCTATTCGCCAGATCTAGCTCCCAGTGACTTCTACCTCTTTCCGCGGCTCAAAGAACACCTCCGAGTCGAAAAATTTGAAGATGATAGCGCAGTGATGGCTGCTGTTGAGGCGTTTTTGGAGGGTCAAGAAAAAGATTTTTTTTCAAAGGGAATATTTTTCAATGGGTTTAAAAAAGAGATGGACCAAGTGTATTAACTTGTTAGGAGACTATGTTGAAAAATACAATGTATTTTTTACTATAATGAACTTGTATTATTCTCATTATCATTACTTTTGGATCACCCCTCGTATGTATCTATACTTTTTTATTTTTCGATAAATATTTATATTCAATTCAATTCTTTGAAAAATGACAAAAGTATATTCGCAACATGCTTCGTCAAAAGTTTACAGAAATAAATCCGCAACATGCTTCGTGAAATAAGTAGGTAGGTATTACAAATCAGTCAAACAAACCCCCGCGGTTCGCACCTGGCCCAAAGGTCCCCATAATGCTTGCGGCATTATATTTTCATGTTTTTATTTGTCGGCATGATTTACCAAACCCTCATGAATTACAGCTTTCTAGTACTAATAGACAGACAGACAGACATGGCCAAAGTATAAGGGTTCCTTTTTGTTACGGCACGAAACCCTAAAAACACCAGATGATGGTGGTAGAATTTCCAAAAATATATATTCTTTATCTGTTCCAGGTGTCAGACTTCGAAGATACCAATTCCAAATACGGCATCCAGCAGAAATTCCTGGCGACATCTACTCCCAAAAGCCGCCCCAAGCCCCGGAGCGGTTCCTTGCAGAGCCACCTGCAGCATCAGCTGGAGCACAGGCGGTTGCAGCAGGAGAGCCCTAAAAGCAGAGACACCAGCCGAGAGAGCGTCTACAAGACGTCTTCTTCTACCAGCAGGTCAGACTTTTCACCCACTTTTTTATTAATTTTTCGAGCTGCCGAAAGTCATATTGTCATTTCGTCCATCATAATATTAAGCTATGGTCATCTCGTCCTGTCGACCTCTCGACATTTCTTGGTTTTGTAATTGTTAAATAATAACGCAAATTAAACACAGCGCCATCTATCACTACAATCATGTACTAGATACCTATAGCTAGCTTCCACGTGCTTCCACACATGTGTTGATTTGGTTTTTTATGTGAATCGATAGATGACGCCGACTGCCAAATAAGTGACTTATAGTTAAGACACTTTTTGTCTTTGATAAAACATACGAGTAGATCTGGGATTCGGGACAAGCAACGGCTGCGTTTTCTTTTACTCCTCCCTGGCACCCTCAAGATTCCCGTGGATACAGGAACATTCATCGTCATCGCGTGCTATTGTTCTCTCCACGGGTTCTTACTCATCCCGTTCTGTTGTCATCTTGTCCTAATGTCATCTCATTTTATCGTTAGCTCGATCTATCGTTATCTCATCCTATCGGCATCGCGCCGTATCGTCATCTTATCGTATCGTCTTTTCGAGTTGAGAGTTCATTTTCGATCTTATATTAAAAAGTTTATTTAACTATATTTAAAACATTATCCGCCGCATTAACTATATTTAAAATATCTCTTCTCAAAATATTCACAGTTGGTAATCCGCAACATGCTTCGTCAACATTTTCACAGTTGGTAATCCGCAACACGCTTCGTCAACATTTTCACAGTTAGTAATCCGCAACACGCTTCGTCAACTTTTTCACAGTTAGTAATCCGCAACATGCTTCGTCAAATTTATTAATCTAAGAGACCACCCCTTATCGTACCCGGCTCAAATGTTCCCATGATACTGGCGGCATTGCCGCGCTGTATGGCGATGGAAATTCTTTAACCCAGATAAGATAAGGAGCGTCTATCATTTGCCCGTTCAGATATTCTATGTCCAAGCTCATTTATAAATTTCCTTGCCTCGATTCCCCAAACACCCGTGATTTCAAAGGCTACAGGTACAAAAATATAAGTAGGTTTCAAAAATTGATATTTTTTGTGCTTTGACTTGGCAGCGTTTTCAGCTGCTGCACCTACAGAACGAATGGTATCTCTTAAATGTGACGAGGCAAATGTGCTCACACACGTCACGTCCCAAATCAGGCACCTACCTCTCTGCCAAGGCACCAGCGTTAAGCCGTCGGGTCGCTTGCCGTCAGTGCGGTTCAATCCTGGTGGTTCTAAAACACACGGAATGTTTGCACTTATCAATGCTCTCCGGACAATATCATTCAGTGCATGATGCCTTGAATACCTGCCAGCACACTTTAAACAACTAAGTCCGTGGTGACCCTTAGCGTCAACGGTATCACCACAGACACATAAATGTGGCTCACAAATATCGCATCCAAGTCGCAGGGCTGCAGCGATACGCACAGTATTGTCGTCCATCAAGGTGCCCATCTGTGGCGAAGGCAGAGCATGAAGCCAAGCGCCAGACTCCGGAGCATTGGCAGCCTTTAGCCGTGCTAGCTCAACATCCGAACTAAGATTTTGCATTTCGTCACAAATGGCCTTCGAAAACATATCATCCCAATTCCTTTGGACATGGGGATGGGGATGATTTAAAATATTATTATAAATAAAGTTGATATTGAGTTATGAGATAAAAGTCGTAATTTTACTAGATGTCAACTTGTTTCAAATGGGTTTCAAAATTATTTGTTTCAAATGGGGGCAGCACTCCCCCGAAAAATTCAGGTAGCCCATTATATAAAACGCCTAAGACTAAAGAAGAAAGATTATATGTTTCGTTCTCTGCAGGTACGGACTAAGCACAGAACTGGACTACTCGTCAGTGTCCCCGGAGTACTCCGGGCAGTCGTCCGCAGACCTGTCCCCGAGGCTGGCGCGGCAGGAACCCGCTACGCCCAGGAGCAATCAGATGAACGTGTCTAGGTATGGGGTTCTGTTTTGTATACGGAATTAAAATATCTTTGGCTCACCAGATAGACTTATCAAAAAGATTTGTATCATCATTCATCATCATCATTTCAGCTGCATAACGTCCACTGCAGGACATAGGCCTCTCCAAGGATTTCCAAAATGACCAATCTAGAGCAGCCTGCATCCAGCTGCAGCGCTTTCCAGTGACTTATTCAGGTCGTCAGATCACCTTGTGGGTGGGTGTCGTACGCTTCGCTTGCTAGTACGTGGTCGCCATTCGAGAACCTTTTTGCCTCATCGGCCATCCACTGTCACTTCAACGAATTAATCCGCTGGGTTATGTCTGTGGCTTTTGTTCTCCTACGAATTTCCTCTTTTTGAAAAAAAAGATTTGTATAGAAAGTGTCTAATTATTTTCTCTTATTAGCCAATAAACATGAACAGACATTCTCGTAGTAAACCTAACCACAGGCTTTATTGTACTAGATCACTGTAAATAACAGTCGAATAACAAAAAAAAAATGCTCAAGCTCATGGACAATATGTGAAATGTTTAAAGTGGACTCTCATAGTGCGGCTGTAGTGATATTTATTTGCGGACTGTGGTGGGCGTCTTTAGGCGCCGTCCGCCACTCAATCGGCTATGAAAACCAGTGGACTCGTATAGATTTGTCGCCAGAAGCTCCCTTAAAGCAATCAAAGTACTGCACCAACCTTTGATTGTATAGTTAGGGTTAGAGTTAAACTTAGGAATAAAGAAGCGAAAAAATAAAGATGGGTTCCATGAAATAGTATCCAGAGCCGTAAAATAATTTAAAAAAATCGAATTGTTTGGCCGAATAGCCCGAAGAACCGATGGACCATGGCCGAGGGGGCAGAAAGGTTCTCGAATGGCGACCTAGTACCGGCAGCATAGGATACCCAACTGCTAGATGATCACATGACCTGAGCAAGGTTGCAGGAAAGCGCTGGATGCAGGTCGCTTCCGATCGGTCGTGTTGGAAATCCTTGGGAGAAACCTATGTCCAGCAGTGGACTTCCTGTGGCTGATATGATGATTATGTTTGGCCTGGCTTTTGGACAAATGAAAATGCTCCGTATGCTGTTCTCCTTAGCTGTTGCGGCGGTAGCTGGCAGGACTGCTCGGAACTGGAGACCGCGGTGGCGGACCGGACAACAGGGGAGTGGAGCTCCTTCTGGGCCAACTACAACAACTCTGTCTCCAAGGTCGGTAGCATGGATGATGAACAAACGACTCTGGCATGCCTTACCTGATGCTATCAAAGTGTCTCAAATACTCCGTCTCCAAGGTCGGTAGCATGGATGATAAACGAACGACTCTGGCATGCCTTACCTGATGATATCAAAGTGTCTCGAATACTCCGTCTCCAGGGTCGGTAGCATGGATGATGAACGAATGACTCTGGAATGCCTTACCTGATGATATCAGTGTCTCAAATACTCCGTCTCTAAGGTCGGTAGCATGGATGATGAACGAATGACTCTGAAATGCCTTACCTGATGATATCAAAGTGTCTCAAATACTCCGTCTCCAAGGTCGGTAGCATGGATGATGAACGAATGGCTCTGGAATGCCTTACCTGATGATATCAAAGTGTCTCAAATACTCCGTCTCCAAGGTCGGTAGCATGGATGATGAACGAATGACTCTGGAATGCCTTACCTGATGGTACCAAAAGAGTCTCAAATACCCATTTGAGAATCTAAATTCTAAACACAATCGTTTGTCGTTTATGTACCTATGAACAACCTGGGCGGTTACTTTTTAAAAAAATATTTTTTTAACGTCGTCCCTCCCTAAATACTCAGTTTTATCAAAATCGTTGGAGTCGTTTCCGAAATCTTCACTATCATCATTGCTCGTTTAAACTATAGGACTCGCTGGGCGATCGGTTACTTTTTTTAATGAAAATCATTTTTTAGCGTCGTCACTCCCTAAATACCGAGTTTTTTATTAAAATCACTGGAGCCGTTTCCGAGATCTTTATATTTATATATTAGAGGTATATACAAGAATTGCTCGTTTTAAGTACCAGATATGTAGGTATTCAGCTCCCCTTGACTTGCTTTGAATCCGGTTGCATCCTCAGCTGAGCTACTTCGGAGCCCGGGGTGCACTTTCCCTATTCTCTTCTCCAAATATAATATCCATGTCAATGGTCGCCCGAGTTTGCTGAAGACCTTGCGAAATAGAGAAGAAATCGCTGAAATAGTTTTAATTTGGATGGAAATCTTAACCCTTCCACCGCGAAACTTTATATTAGTTGTCGTGCCCCCAGCGCGAGGGGTAGTAAATCTAAAATAAATACCTACAACCAAAAAGGGATGTGGATACGAGTTTTGTTTTTGTCAGAAATATCAGAAAATCGCGTAATGGGCACGACAGTGTTTGTCGGATAAATCCGACATGGCGGTGAAAAGGTAAAATGGCGGTATATTCAAAGACTTCATTCATTGTGGAGGAGGTAGATCTCAGGGTAGTGCAGGGAGGGGTAGTGGGAGATGTTCTGCTCGCGGTCTGAGGAGCGGAGGAAGCGGGATCTGGAAAAGAAGAGAAATAATTATAATATATAGGGACAAATAACACTGATTGAGCTAGCCCCAAAGTAAGTTCGAGACTTGTGTTATGGGATACTAACTCAACGATACTATACTTTACAACAAATACATATATTGATAAACATCCAAGACCCAGGACAATTTGAAAAAGGCCATTTTCCAACTTGCCCTGACCGGGGATCGAACCCAGGAACTCTGGGTGGCGGAGTAGCATAGTGACCACTACGCCACGGAGGTCGTCAAACGTGCTTGACTGTATACATTACATACAGTTTGAACTCGTTGAGAAAATAAGCTTTATTTTATATAATTTTGAACGCATACGTATATCGCGTGTCGATGCAATATTATAATGGCATGGAGCTGATCTGATGATGCAGCTGGAATTCGGCCATAAGAACTTTGTATAATAAAAGGCTGCAACCCCATTGTGTTTGGGCTCATTTGATTGATGATAGAGCATTTAAACTTTTAGGTGTGTAGGAGCTCCTAGTAGGTAGGTAGCCGCGGACTAGCTGGGGCAGTTGGAGCTCCTACATGAAGAGGTAGGTAAGGTACGTAGTGGAGAGCTTGAGAAAAACAGCACAGAGTTATTTTATTTATTATATCTTTACAATACTGATATACCTTTATAAATTTACAATACTGATATAGATGTAATCAGCTCAAGAGATGGTAGTGCAATGAATCAGAATGATAAGGAAGGAATCTAAAGTTTAAAAATTAAATTTGAAATCATTTACAAATTTTTACAAATTTTAGTATAATAAAAATTACAAATAAAAAAGAGATTCCAACGCATCACCGCGAGGCAGAGTACCCATAAGGCTGGCAGCATTGCCTCTCTGCACCGCAATAGAAATTCTTTGTGCAAAGAAACTGCCCGCCCTTAGGTCGTCCGTAACATCGAGACGCGTTGAAATCTCAATTGAAATTATTTTTTAGAAAACAGAAAAGGGGTTGAACGAGAACATGAAGGATGAGGTTTATTGTAACATCGTTGTTTTAAACCTTGTTTTTTTTATTTAAGGTGCCCGTGCAAAGCTACTACGACCAGTGCCCTACGCCGTACAGGACTGAAAACATCGACCTGGCGGACTTGGGTAAGGCATTCAAGACTTAACAACCATGCAGGCACACCAAAATGGTTTCTCTCAGCTTTTGTGTCTAGGCTTTTCGGAGCCAAGATGCTGGATTTCAGAGAAACCTATAAGCAGACATGGCTTTGCCTTACATCTTTAATGCAGTAAATAATTCCATAAAAAGAGAAACAAAAAATAAAATAAAGGAAGCTTGTTTGGTGGCACAGCACAGAAGTGTTATTTACATTGTTAGTAAATGCCTCTTGAGATTGTATTTGAAGGAGTAAACAGATATTAAATTCCTAATTGGAGGAGGCAGGTTATTCCAGCACAGCACTTTCAACGTTTACATAAATACTTACAATGCAACGATCGTTGCGACTGCGGAGCTATTCAAACCATGGCTCTTCTTTTCTCATGCCTTAACTACCCAACCTTTTGTTCATTAGAAGATTAAAACTCTGCTAATGACAGGGGAGTAGATAAGTGTGATCACACACTCGTCCACAATCCTATAAAACATTCACTCGCTAAGAAAATAAATCATAAGTGCCTTTTTCAGAATTCTCAGCAGAAGGTTCAAGAAAGCGGACACCAGAAGACATAGACAACATAAACTACGTCATCAGGAACGAAGGCTTGAACCTGACTCCGCGAGAAACCCAAAACATCATCAAATGCGCGCACATCCTCGGAAACGTCCTCACTAAAGCTATAGAGCGGCGCTGCCGCGAGCGAGAGGACACGAAGATACACGAAGTGAAGACCGAGATGGAGGATCCAGAAGAAAAAGACGAAAAAAAGAAGAATTTAACGCTAGACCTGAAAGAGAAGAATTTGCCAGAAAAGAAGACAAGTGAAACAGTGACCACTCAAACGGATATTTCGCTGCCGAATACGAAAAGCGCGCCAAAGATCTTCGAGAAGATTCTCCGGCAGTTGTCGAGGACGTCGCTTGAAGAAGCTATTGACAAGGTAGAAAAGGTCGAGGAGAAGAAAGACCCACCCAAAGAGAGTTAAACTGTTTCCAAGCTTTTGTAGGTCAACAAGTTAGTGGACCTGAAATGATGGCGCGACCAATTGTTTTTTAATCTGTGATTGGGCGGTCCAATGTTAAATTTCGTCCCGAATTCTTTGACATCCTTTTAAATATTCACTATTCTCTACCCATGATACACATGAAGCACACACCCGTTCGCGTCGCGATTGACGACGGTGAACTGATACTTTATTCATTTTTAGGCTCTTTTTCTCTCCTAAGCTGTTTCCGAGTTTTTATCGAAGCCCGAGCCCCTCCCTCCCCTTTCCCCTCCGTGCCCCCCCCCCCCCCCCCCAAGTAACTAAGCGAAGCCTGAGGCCGAAGGCTGTAGGCTGAGCCAGCCAAAAAAACGCTCAGCGAATGGTGTCACCAAGCGCTGAACGTTTTTTGTTAATCCAAGATGGCCGCCGATTCTCAACTGCAAGCGCTGAAATTCAATATTCTTGAGGTTTATGGGTCGCGGCATCCAAATCTGAAGTTTTTTTGGAATCCAAGATGGCGTCTGGATTTTAATTTTTTTAACTTATTTCGTTTATACGTCCTATTGGAACATCTCAGGGGCCCAAAATTTCATACGCTGAGGTAAAGGACCCCGCGAACTCGAAACTGCAATCAAATTTTGGATCCAAGATGGCCGCCCACACATATTTTCATATTTCCTCAACTGACTGCAGTTTTTTACCCATTTTCTTAAATGGCAATGTTATTTGGTGTACCTCAACAGCTGCGCGAAAAGCCGCGGGCTGCTTGCAGCCCGTGCAATGCCTGACAGGCTTGTATTATAATAAACTTTAATTGTGTGCCCTAGTCCTTAATATATGAAAAAAATGTTAAATACTGTAAAATTTTAATTATTAATAAATGATAAAATGTGTTGTAAATGTGTTTCACTTTATTATATGACACAACTCACTCAGCCCAAAGAGTAGCACGGGTGCGACGCGTAGCGCATACTTTTCATCGTCGACGCGCCGACGTGTTATTATACAATACGTAACAAAAACCCTGTCCGATCCTTGACGGAGCAACTCAGACCGTCAATATGAACAACTTTTTCTATGGGCGATTTCTTGGAACTCGAAGAAAAAATTTAAATTTTCGTACAATTTGCCGGGCCGGCCGAACACTTTTGTTTGATAATGTCGATTTTTTTTTCGAGGTTCAAGCATTCGTTCCGCAGGAAAAGTTGTTCATATTGACGGTCTGAGTTGCTCCTACAGGGTTTTTGTTACATATTGTATAATCACAGACAGACCTTACTTTTCCAAAAATAATTTTTATACCATTCCCCCTCTAAAGTTTATTTTATACACCAAAAACAGTGAATAAAATGCACTTTATCTCACTATTTTGATGTTTAAATTTACGTACGTCGCTCCGTGCTGACAAGTGAGATCCAACCATTAGATAACCGAGTCGAAGGATAGATACAAACTATCTTTATCACTAACGGCGTAGACAGACTGCGACTTATACTTAAAATTATCCATGAATTTTCCGGGGTCCAGTGCTGCCCCCATTTGAAATAAAATTTGATAGGACACGGAGACATCATTTAAGTTTGTCTTGACCAAGCCCTAGACATCCTCTTAACTATTTTATGAACTATAGTTTTTAGTTTAAGGGGCTACCTAAATTTTCCGGGGTCCAGTGCTGCCCCCATTTGAAAGGAAACGAAGACATTATTTAAAAATTTGTCTTGACCAGGCCCTAGATAACCCTTTAAACTATTTTATAAACTTGTTTACAGTTTTAAATAAGAACGTGAAGCTTTTCTACGCACATCCGCCAAAAGTGGCCGTTTTTCGCAATTGTGCGTAGAAAAGCTTCACGTTCTCGCTTTAAACTGTAAACAATAGTTCATAAAATAGTTTGAAGGGTTATCTAGGGTCTGATCAAGACAAAATTTTAAATGAAATCCCCGTTTCCTTTCTATAGATTTATTTCAAATGGGGGCAGCACTGGACCCCGGAAAATTCAGGTAGCCCCTTAAAATGAGAACTTGAAAGCAAAAGTGGCCGTTTTTCGCAAATGAGCATAAAAAGCTTCACGTACTTACCTATTTTAAAATGTAAACAGTAGTTCATAATGTAGTTTGACGGGTTATCCAGGGCTTGGTCAAGACAAGATTTTAAATTATATCTCGGTTTCTTTTCAAATGATTTATTCCAAATGGGGGCAGCACTGGACCCCGGAAAATTCAGGTATCCCCTTAAATAGTTTTTCAAAGGGTTGAAATGTAAACGACAAGTTATATATTTTCATAATTTATTTCAACTTAAAAACTAATATTTCACAATTTATACTCTTAATTAAACTATATGTAGTTACTCATAATATATTAACTTCGGAAAAAGTCGTCGACATATAATTTTGTTAAAAAAAAAACAGAAAAAAAGAACCAACATTTCTAAAATATATGCTCATGTTTTTCCCGAAAATATATTGAAGTTACAAAAATTTGCAATTTAAAGCAATTTGGAGACCTAACGTATTGTAATTTTTATAACTTTAAAATATTTTCAAACGCGAACATTGAAAATAAACTATGAATTGTTTTGGAAAAAAAAACTAAGACTTCCCGCTTTATTAATAAAAAATCTACCCTTTATATCAGTTATTAGGAAGTTAACTACGAGGAAATTAAGACTTCTCGCTTAATTAAATTCAAAATCTGCCTCTTTGATCAGCTAATTTGAGCAGTGTACTTTTACAGTGTTATAAAACATCGACTATGTTGTCAGGTTTAGATGTTTCGACCGGCCTCAAAAAAAGGAAGAGGTTGTTGTCAATTCAGGCAGTTTTTTTTGTGTGTATGTTACACGATATCTTCGCCAAGGATTTTGATGATTCTTTAATTTCATATAATTTTATTGGTTCATAAACACTTGATTTACAAATTAAACCTTATAAAAGTAAACATAGTACATAGATGCTACGTGTTTCTGAAGAAATTTCTTCCAGCAGACCTGCGGGAGAAAATTCTTTTTTTTATTAGAAAGCCTTTAGTATCAAATCGGTCCAGAATTTGGTGAAGATATGACGAAGAACTTTGGAAATATGGAAGAAACTTCTTAAAAAAGGTTATTGATTATTTTTGATAAAAATTTAAGTAGTAAGGTAAAAAATTGACATCTAGTAAAATTACTTTTTAATTGCAAATGTCAACTGGATTTGGGCGGAAAATGGTTTAAACTTGGTTTAAACATAGTCCGTCTTATTATAAAATCCAGACTAACTTTGTTACTAGGTTTAAACCATTAACCGCCCAAAATGAATTTGACATTGACAGATGATAGTGTAATATTACTAGATGTCAACTTGATTTGGTCGGATAATGATTTAAACCTAGTAACAAAGTTAGTCTGGGTTTTATAATAAGACGAAGAAGGTTTTTAAAATAAGACGGTTTGACAGAAAAATTAGCGATGAAAAATTGGCGGCATTGTACAACATAACTGATTTAAGTGCAGATTTTTTTTTAATACGGCGGTTAGACAAGAGACGTAACAAAAGATTTTGAAAGAAATATATCGAGACAAACATTTGTAAAACAAGACACCATAGAGTTAAACGTACTAGAAACGGCATTACCTTTTAATTTTTTTTTTAAACTAAAACATTAAGTGTGTCAAAATATTGCAAGTTGTCAGTTTCTTAACAATAATAAATGCAACTTAATATTTAGAAATCTGTTTTTAGTATTTCTCCAATCTCACATTCGCGTTGTTATGCTGACCATAGGTTTAAGTCACGGGTATTTCATTCAAATCAAATTCGATATACGAAACTATTGCTTTCCAAGTTTGAACTTAACTTACACACTGAATACATGTTTAAATATATATTATTATTATATAAAATACACAATCTTGACCTAACTATTTACACCTTAACTAGTAAGCGTATGTTTCTCGGAAACTATTCATTTTTTGTATGTATGGAGATTTGTATGACAAGTTTAAATGATAGCAAGTGTTATGAACGAAGACTGTTATTCTACATAACATACTACCAAAAGGGATTGTATATTTTGTTTCATTTATTAAATCATCTTGAAAATCTCCATCTTAAGATAAAATGCATTAGTTTCTCAGAAAAATCTCATTTTAAAAACAAACTACGACTAAATTTACCCTAACATTGCAAACAAAGTTACGAATAATTATTCAAAAATAATGTTTGACATCCACGCGAAACATAACGAAAATCTAAATTTTTGCTATCCCTTTCTAGATATTTTGAAAAAAAAAAGACAGCGTTCTGTTTTAAATCCCTGAATAGTTATTTTTAAAACAAACGGTTCAAGCATAAAGATAGAATTTTATTAACGTGAAAATAGGAACCGTTCAATAAGTAATTCAGTTTAAAACATAATTTTAAATTGCTTAATATTAGTCGTTGGGCGCCTGTCTCCAAAGATGTATAATACTCATACTTGCGACAGATATCTCAGCTTAAGGCATTGGTACAATAGCAGTGGAATTGTTGTATGATATAAAAAGTTAATATATTGAAATTTTAAATTGTATTGAATCACTTCTAATATTATGTACATCTATGTTCAGGGCCCAACAAAAACTGTACAAAGTAAACCTTAAAAAAACTATACCATAATGTTTAAATAAAATATTTCTTTCATCAACTTAACATAAAAGCGTAATTATATATTGCCTTCCAAAAATTAGTAAATCAGATAAAATTATCAAGAAACTAAATGGCTATTTCAAAATATTTTTAAATGAAATTTCGTATTTTGTACTCTGGGTCGCAATATCATTTTGTAAACTTTTTAGACACTTTACCATTTCTACACACTAAACACCGACACTTACGAATTCCCTTACACCCTTGACAGATATTGACGAAATTATGTAATTCTAAAGAAATTGCATATATTAAGGCATATAACTAGTTTTCACAGTCAAAATATGAACCTAGAAGAGAATATAGTGTATCATATCATATTCGACCATTAGTATGGAAAACTTCTACACTCTTATATTTTCTTTCAAGTCCATATTTGGCTGTCGAAAACTAGTTACATGCTTAGATATAAACAATTTCTTTAAAATTACAAAATGCTGCCGAAATCTCACATGTAATTTCAAAATAAGGTAAGGGGATGCTTAGTGAAAAAAATAGCGAACTTTGCAGATTCAAGTGTAGGTTTAACTTTGCAGATTCGAGATGCAATACCCGGCACGTAAGTTGAATAAACATGGCGGCCGTCAGCGCATGTTTAATTGGATATTAAAGTGTTAAAAGAGATTTTTGGTCTTTCTTCAAAGCCGAAATCATTTCTATCTGAAGTTCGGATAGAAATGTTATAGAAATGTGATTGTAAACGGACAAACAACTTACAACAACGACCGCCATTTTTGTTCAACTTACGTACTGGGGATTGTACACACTTAGGACCCACTGTTTAGGGTCAAAAATGGTACAAAAAGTTTTGATCCAATCTGTTATATTGCAACGCAAAGTACGTCAAAGCAGGCGTATTCTTACATTATTTGTAATTTTTCAGCTGTGTGTTTTTCTGTTTGACATCAGTGTGTTATATACAGAGATCAGAATCATATATGCTATTGCTATCAAAAGTATGGATATGACTATATAATTGGGTACTAAGTAAATAAAACAATCATAATTATGTGATTTCAGGATATATTTTTATCAAAAAAAATGGACTTATCCTGAAATCACATAATTATGATTGTTTTTTTTTTACAATATATTCGTTTAGGCATTTGTCCTCAATCTCACCTGATGGTAAGCGACGATGAAGACTAGGATGAAGCATGCCTATCCAAAAGATACCCATTCAATCTACTTTTGAATGTCCCGGGGCTGTACTTCTGTTTTATTTACTTAATACCCAATTAGAGTCTCGAGAAATCCCGGAATTTTTAGTCATATCCATGCTTTTGATAGCAATAGCACCCGTGATTCCGATCTCTAGTTATATATGATAATGATAAATGACAAATAATGAAGTTTAAAACTCCTATATTTTCTACTATCTACATCCGAACTGTTTTTTTTTTTTACTGTACAAATACTAGCGAGCGGCAGACATTCCACCTGATGAGGAGTGGTTTCTGTTGCTTTGAACTCAATGACAAGCCACGCTATATCTTTTTTTTATCTTTACAGAGATGCTAGACAAGATAATCATTGTCTTTAAAGCCATTAAAGGTCAACAACTAAGTTAGAGAGAGAAAGGTGGCGCCACCCGTTGTTTTTTAATCTGTGTTATAGGCGGTCCCATGTTAAATTTAGTTCCGATTTTTTCCGCAATATCTTATTCGTCAACATTAACATCGACGATAAAGTATATCTAGCGCTATCAACTGACTATCTCGCTATAATGTTGAAGAGATATAAACTTTATCGACGGCTTATCTTCGATATGCTAAGTTTTGGAGCCTTACTCCGAAACCTACACGACGTCTATACGCAGCTTCGTATCCGTATCTGCCGAGCCAAATTAGGCGTAAGCATTAGCTCTACATATATATCACAAGATGGCGCAGATAGAATGGTCTGGTTTACATATTGACAAGTGACAAGTGCGAGTGGCAAGTGTCAACACTGAAAAGTGACAAGAAGGTGTTCACACGCACTGAAAAGTGGTTATGTAATACTGCTATTCACTTGTCACTCGCACTTGTCACTATGTCAACCGGGCTTTATACCCAGCAGTGGATTCCTGAAAACTCACGATGATGACAATCATTTGAGATTGCGCGCAGGCACGGAGTTGCGTTTTAGTGCCGTGTAACTTTAAGAGTAAAACCCCTTATTTCGTAAAACTACTTTAGTTAAGAACTTAGGTCCAAAATCCGCTTATAACAGACTAGGTATTTACAATTTTGGATATACACGGCACATAGATCGATGTTAAAGCTTGTACACTCAATGCAACACATTGAAACTTAGAAAGAAATCAATTTGAAATAGTTCTGTGATTCTTAGGCTGCGTTAAGCGGGACTATGCGACGTGTTCAGTCTATCTCTGTCTCAAACTCTACGTGCGACAAAGACATGACGTCACGCGACGTTTTTTGCTATCTCTTTTGCTAGTAGAGTTTCTGACAGAGACCCTGAACATGTCACGGGGTACTCCGCAACTTACGCCCTGTCTGTCTAATGATAAGACAGAAGACATGATATCGCTATTTCACTTTTCTTAATGTCACAACTAAATGGCTTTTATCGCGAATTGAATCTTAAAAACAACTAAAATATATTTTTCTTTCAACAACGGCGGCTTGAGACTTTTTTGAGTTAGTATTTTCTCTAAACTAACTAACAGTACTATGTAAAAAGAATTGTTATTTAAAAGTATGTTCTATATAAATGACATAAAATCACCAAGCAAGTCAGTTCGTTTTTTAAAACAATTCCTTTACACAGTAATCTTCAAAAATTATCAAAATTCACTAAACCAGATATTAAGGCCAATTTCAGTAATTAAAATTGTACAACTTTGAAGTAAGTATTTTTTTTATACATATTGGAAAAGTTGTTGAATTTTATTGTACCGAAATAACCTTACTACACGATTCAGTATGTTTCTTTACATCCTATATATTTTAGCTTAATATATTGCGATATATAAACTTAACATAAAATGGCATGTAAGAAGGTGGGATACACGTCACACTATCTAACTTTGTACTACAATATATAATATGGCATTTTTTTTCTTTGTATTTACAAGTCCGCTCTGAACGTTATTAGATCTATGTTTTTACTTAAGGTCAGTATTTTAATAAGATTTTTATGAAAATTTACATAAACAAAGAAAAAAAAATTCGAGAAATAGTCTTTGCCCAGCATTGGGATACATTATTATTTTTTTTTACTTTGTTGATGTCAATAGTAACATAAAATCTATTAAATTTTGTAAGTTTTGACCTAAATGGAACCTACAAAAAAGGAATCCAATCTTATTTCGAGATTTCTTTAAACATCAAAAGCAATTAAAACTACTAATTTTGAAACCGAAAAAATTTATCATACAGAATAGACTAAATAGCTTTTCAGTAGACCATATTATAACCAAATTTTAACCAAACATAATTTCATTCATACAAAGTAATTTTAAAAAAATCTTACGGACATAATTTTTCTTCTTCTAAATATTGACAAACGCTACTAAAGAAAATTTTGTTAAATTTTCAACAAAAGTAATAATTTCAATCAAATCACTAATAAAATGTTAAACTAAGTTCATAGCAAATGTCACTTTAAAATCTTATTTTTATGGCTAAAAACTATTTTAGAAAAAAATTTTGCAAAGTACGAAACGATCATGTTTTTTTCTTTTTTTTTATAAAAACATAATTCTACAAAGAAAATCTTTCTATTTTGTCTACTTAGAGACCAACGAATAATTCTCACAATTTTTTTGTAAAAACCTATACACATGGTCTGCTAAGAAACCCTTCTATTTAAAACGCTATAGAAACTAGCATTATTGACAAAAATACCTTCAAAATCAAGTCTTTTATCTAAAAAAAAAAATACATTTTGGTCTCGAAAAGACCGACAAATATTCCCCATTTCACTAAAAAATCAGCTAATACTACCTTTTAAGAAGTCTACAAAAAAGTCTAAAATCTACAAAAAAAGTCTAAAAATTACACATGGTCTACTGAAATACTCTAGTCTATTGAAAAGACAGACATCCTACATCACAAATCTTTTCCATTATAACGAATCCCTTGTATTTTCACCGATGAACTTTTAGTCTACTGGAAACACCATACCAAAATCTTGGTCTACTGGAAAGACCGCCTCAAAACTTAGTAGAAATCTGACTGTCTTCTAAAAAGATCGTTTCATATTCATGGTCTACTGAAAAGACCAACTCAAAATATTGGTCTACTGGAAAGACCAACTCTAACATTTTATAGGAGAAGTCTATTCCTGTCTATCCTATTTCTGCTAGTAGACGGCTGTACAGACCTAAACCTCCTTAGTACATGCTTGTGCTTGGGATCCAACATGGCGGTGTATCCGGCTGGCGAGCACAAGTCTCGGTGGCGGGTGTAGAAGGCGCGGTAACCTTCGTGGAGGAGGTAGATCTCAGGGTAGTGCAGGGAGGGGTAGTGGGAGATGTTCTGCTCGCGGTCTGAGGAGCGGAGGAAGCGAGATCTGGAAAAGAAGAGAAATAATTATAATATATAGGGACAAATCACACAGATTGAGCCAGCCCCAAAGCAAGTTCGAGACTTGTGTTATGGGATACTAACTCAACGATACTATATATAACAGATACGTATATAGATAAACATCCAAGACACAGGTCAATCTGAACAAGCCATTATTTAAAAAGAAAACCCGACAGTATTTTTATATATATCCAGGGTTACTCTCAGAATTAAGACGAATCTAATGACACCTCTCAAGCAATCCATCGAGCCGTTCAGGCCGCCGCAGAGCGGTTCAAAGAATTATACATACTCCCGAAAAAATTAACTCTCCTCCTGGTGCAGTCGGATTAAAAGATCATTTTCCATCTTGACATGGGGATCGAATCGGGAACCTCCGGTGTAAAAGGTGCTGAATAATGTTCACTAATTTTGATATTTAGCTCATAGTATTCTCTGTTGAAAATAAAAAATATCAGTGAAGAAAATATTTTATACCATTCCCCTTCTGAAAAAGTTTATTTTTTTCACTGAAAACAGTGAATAAAAGGCACTTTTACTCACTATTTTGGTTGTTATATTCACTAAAAACAGTAAATAAAATGCACTTTTACTGACTATTTTGGTAATTTATTTTATTCACTGAAAACAGTGAATAAAAAGCACTTAATCACTATTTTGGTGTTTGAGTTTAGAAAAATTACTCTTGATTTGATTACTGTTCCAATTTCAACTTGCATTTTAATTGTTTTAACCTTCCTTTTTTTTCTTTAATCGCTATTTTGGTTAAAATCTTTCTCTTTCTCGTAGTTATGGTATAAAGTATAGTATGCAACTCTTGAATAAAACGGATTTAATCGACGGCCATGAATCACACGCGTCGCTCAGGATTCTAACTATTGCTCAGAATTCGCAACCATCATGAATCACTCCCTAATTAAATCCGTCTTATATTCACTAATTGCATAATATACTATTGATATCTCGTTTAGTTTCCGAGATATGGAGTTTTAAAATGGCCGGTGTGTGATGCGGTGACGTCACATTCCACCGGCGGCGCTAGCGCGGCGTGCGAGCGAGGCGGAGTTGGAATGTGAAGTCACGCCTCTGTTTTTATGAACATTTCAAATGTCTGTAAAATCATAACTACTTGGTCTGTAATGACGTTTTATTATTATCAGGTCGTACAGCTATGTGAGATGCCTTTACGCAGCTCGAAATATTTGGCACCACTTGGTTCCCACACTCGGTAAGAAGGAATACTCACAAGGTCCTGGCTCCAGCGAGAATTCGCAGTGAAAGACTAGGATCGTACATTTGTCTTCCATTGCCCTGGTATCCAGCGGCTTGTTGGCTAGAGACAATATCAGGTCGCAAAGGAATACTAACAGGTTAATTCTTCGCTTCTGGGAGAATTCGCAGTGAAAGACCAGTATCCTCCGCTTCTCCTCCAGCGCCCTGGTCTCAAGTGGCTTGTTAACCAGGGACAGTATCGGGCCGCAGCTGTACACTCGAGTAGAAGCAATACTCACAGGTTAGAGCCTTGCTCCAGGAAGAAATCTCAGTGGAAGACCAGGATCCTCCACTTGCCTTCTAATCTGCTCGCCAGCGGCTTCTTGACTTGAGATAGTATCAGATCGTAGGTGTTCACTCGACAAAAGTACTCACAGGTCAGATCCTTGCTCCAGCGAGAACTCGCAGTGGAAGACCAGGATCGTAAATTTATCCTGAAGTGCCCTGGTCTCCAGCGGCTTGTTGACCAGGGACAGTATCTGGTCGCAGCTGTTCACTCAAGAAAGAATACTCACAGGTTAGGTCCTCGCTCCAGCGAGAATTCGCAGTGGAACACCAGTATCCTCCGCTTGTCTTCCAGCGCCCTGGTCTCCAGCGGCTTGTTGACCAGGGACAGTATCTGGTCGCAGCTGTTCACTCAAGAAAGAATACTCACAGGTTAGGTCCTCGCTCCAGCGAGAATTCGCAGTGGAACACCAGTATCCTCCGCTTGTCTTCCAGCGCCCTGGTCTCCAGTGGCTTGTTGACGAGGGACAGGATCTGGTCGCGGGTGTAGAGGTTGACGGCGCCGCGGATGTGGCCGCCCTCGAACTCGTATGGGTAGCGGCAGTCGATCACCTGGGAGGGAGAGGTTTGATGAGTTAAACGAAATAGAGTACCATGCATACACACATATTCTTCTCTATCTTTGACGACCTCCGTGGCATAGTGGTCACCATGCTAGTCCGTCACCCAGAGGTCCCGGGTTCGATCTCCGGTCAGGGCAATTTGGAAAATGGCCTTTTTCATTTTGTCCTGGGTCTTGGATGTTTATCTATATATGTATTTGTTATAAAATATCTTATCGTTGAGTTAGTATCCCATAACACAAGTCTTGAATTTACTTTGGGGCTAGCTCAATTAGTGTTATTTGTCCCTATATATACTTATATACAAATTTATTTATATATTTATATATTATCTTGATATAGACAGAGCACTTTGGGTCTTGTGGCTCTAAGCCGATAGAGCCCAGAGCCGAAAGACTCAAAGGTCACTTTTAGTGGTCGAAGAGGTGGAAAAAGAAATCAAATTAGTGATGGGTTGCTAGCCGCATTGTCTAAAATGATTAGCATTCTCGCTCAGTCTCTCGATCGGCTCCTACGAGGAAGAGAAGCAGCTATTTCATTCTAAGATTTTTCTTTTCTTCCAGACCAGCTAGGAATGTAATAGGTACCAAATTCAACGAATTTAAGTTTTTAAAAATATGTAACGCTAGATGGCACCACAGTGCAGTGACGTCAGCTCCAACCGACTGTTGTGATTGGACCATCAGTTGACAGGTGCTTTTGCTTCGTCAAATGTGTCCAATCACAGCAGCGTATTGAACCTGACGTCACTGCGCTCTGTTGTGATTGGACCATCAGTTGCAGGTGCTTTTGCTCCGTCAAATTTATCCAATCACAGCAGCTTATTGGGAGCTGACGTCACTGTGCTGCCATCTGGTGTAGTATATTATTGGAAACACAGATTATAAAACTGGAAGAGTAACTTCAAACTACATTAACATTGCATTCAATCGCTCCACGAAATGTATAATGTATAAAACGTGGAAGGGACAGACTCTTGCTTAATCGAACCACGGACTATACAAGGTCACTATAGTATAATGAAATTAAAATAACAGTCAAAAGCAAGGAATTTTCTTTGGCATTTTCATACAAAAGTGTGCAGTGCAGTTTGGCATGTTCTTGTAATTTCATTAAGTATATGTAATTTCGTATGTCTGAATAAATAATTTTTATTTTTTATTTTTATTATTCTACAGTGATCTAGAACAGCCCGTGGTTTGATTTATAACGGGTATGTTTACTACGTACCCTTCTACGTTGTATGAAACTAGTCATTTCCCGCATTTTAAAGATAAAATATAGCCTATACTGCCTTAATCATATCCATTTGAATGTGATTTTAGATTTATTATTGCAGAAAAACTTATAATAAGAGCGCTATTTGGCTCTAAGAAACTAGGACGTCATTAGCCAGTATTTTATAAAAAGCCCCGTAGAGAATATTTGATTTGAGGTTAAAAAAAAAGTATCTGATTTGACTTGTTGGAAAATAGCGGTAAATGCTTTTCTAACCCAGTCGTCACACCTATTACCTGAAACTCTTCGACGCAGTGCTCTCCCTCAGCAGACCGGCGAGTGTGTGATAATTCGACTGAGCCGCGGCTTCCCCCCCCCCCCCCCCCCTTCCATGCCTGACGGGGAGATCTTCCTTTTGTGGCGGTCGAGCACACCACCTCGCTCCTGGTACAAGGTACCATTTACCTGGAAGTCTTCGACGCAGTGCCGGAAGTCCCCCCTCAGCAGAGCAGCGAGGGTGTCGCAGGAGATGGACTTGAGGTCGCAGTGGTCTCCGCTGATGAGCGGGAGCGCGAACGGCTGCGAGAAGTCGCCGATCAGGTCGGGCTCCACAGCCGCTGCGATAAACAAACAGAATTTTTTCTCCAACATGCTCGTAAACTTGTTCTTTATGTCAAGAGGACGTTGCATGATAAAATTTAAAAAAATTTAAAAACCCCCAGCCCAAATAAAAAACCCTAAAAGCTAACAAGTCAGTTCCCCTCATCAACTAGAAAAGAGCTGATGATCTTCAAACAGCTGAAAAGATTTTCATGAAAAATGGCTAAGAACACTCGGGATAAAATTTTCCGCTGAGTATCAAAAGGGCAATCTAGTAAAATACCCTCATCTATGACACAAAAAAAAAACTAAACGAAAATTGTTTCATCCGTTCGGGAGCTACGATGCCACAGACAGATACACAGATACACAGACAGACATTTTCATGAAAAATGGCTAAGAACACTCAGGACAAAATTATCTATGACTCAAAAAAAAACTCAACGAACATCGGTACATCAGTTTGGGAGCTACGATATAGACGTTAAACTTAACACCCATCTTTTTTGCGTCGGGGATTAATAAAATGGGTTTGTATGCTCTTGTGCATAAAGTAATTTCTCTTTTTAAGAATAAGGTATGCCAAATACAAAATACACCTTCATATAAGTGATATATTTTCATGAGATTTAACTGGGAAACCGGGAAGTGGGTCAAGTTTAACTTGCAATATTTGATTACAGACAGACAACGGACAAGAAAATGTAAAAAAGCTTGATTTTTTTTTCAAATGTCCTCTGCTGTTGACGATGTTTAGCAGAGATAAGTCATTGCCTTCTCCGTTTCACAAACTAGTTATACATGAATTTTAACGGGGTCCAGTGCTGCTCCCATTTGAAATAAATTACTGGAAAGGAAACGGAATGTCATTTAAAATTTTCTCTTGATCATGCCTACATAACCACTCAAACTATTTTATGAACTACTGTTTACAGTTTAAAGGAAGGGCGTGAAGCTTTTCTTCGCACATTTGCGAGAAACGGCCACTTTTTATCCCCCCACATTAAAGAGGGACGTTATAAGTTTGACGCTAGTGTCTGTCTGTCATCGGCCATTGCTGAAAATCAGAGCATTGCTTTCGAGGCAATATTATCACTGAGCTTCAGTGGCGGCGCAAAACCTAAACTTAATGTGGGCAAGCTACATTTCGCAAGGCCCTCTGATGGTGCAAACCGAATTTCTACTTGAACACGTGTTAAAATCCAAAAATATGTAACTATAATTTATTTAAGGCCTCGCTAACGTTCGGCCATGAAAACTGCTCATCCAGCAATACCATACTTCCCGTCCTCTGCAGTAATATACTTATATCAGAAAACCGATTATTTCATTCACATTCATTTCGGGCGCCGAAGAGTGGAATATCTTTAAGTTGAGAATTGATTCTAATGTATTTATTGTAAAAAAAAAAACCTTTTGGCGTGATCTTTTGGATTTTTCATACTTTTTCAAATTTGAAGCGCGAGGCCCTTTGCACAGTGAGGCCGTAGGCGGAGGCCTACACCGCCCACGCCTTACGCCGCCTCTGCTGAGCTTTGACCTATTTGACTTGGTGCATCACATTGTTTGTACTTTAAGCTTGTGTAAATGTAACTAATGTATGTATAGCTTAATTTTTGTGCGTGTCGGTAGTGAGAAATAAACAATTCATCTATATATCTGTAGCGGTGTAGCGCTCGAATGGATGGAGCAATTTCGATGCTTTTTTTTTTACACGAAAGCACGTTTCCTCGCTGTACTTCTTAGTTATGTTTGATAAAAATCGGTTCGACCGTTTAAAAGTTATTGGGAATTAACGCTTGATCTTCGGAGTATTTCTAGTTCGCGTGTCAAATAAAAGATAGCGCCACGGATTAAAATTCAACTATTTAGTTCCTACACCCATCAGTAGATGGCGTTTACATATAAAAACTATTGAAGGTCGGGGGTTTTTCAATTTGTCTGGCAAATCAACTTGTAGCTAATGTACCAAGAAAAGCTTCACAAATTCTCTTTAAACTGTAGTGTGATCATGATTTATTCTGTCCTGAAGTATGACTAGTGTTCCCGAGGACTACAGGCTTTTAGCCCTAAATTTAAGCCTACCGGTCCTTTTTTAGGGCTATGTCATTTTTAAAAGCCTATGCGCCTATAAACCCTTCTTGTAACTGTAGGTTTTTTAGAGTAATAGGCTTATGTTTAGGCTAAAGCCATTTTTTAGTATCAGCCTCAGTAAGACATAGTAATTATAAATAAAGGATATATTATATTTTCAATTATTATTTGAAAAAAAAGAAAGTTTATATTTTACTTAAATATTGCCAAAGCAACATCGAACCAAAAGCCTATAAAGACTAAGTCATTTAGGCTCGGCCTATTCAACAGCCCTAGCCTAAAGGACTAAAAGCCTTTATAGGCTTTTAGCCTGTCAAGCCTCTTTATTAGTAGTCTAGGCTTCAAAAAAAGGCTAAAAGCCTTTAGTCCTTGGGATCACTAAGTATGACATGTGATTTCCTAATCAGTCTGTAGATTTCATTAATAAGGTACTTACATCTCGCTAAAGCCGACATTATAGACGCATTGTTCTCTGAGAACGCCCGTTGCAGCACTGGCCTCTGCACCCGCTCCACTTCAGGGTTCTGCTTTCTCCGCTTATTCACTACATTATTCTCTTCTCCACTCTCCACTCTTTTCACACTCCTCTTCGGACTTTCCAAGATAGAGAACAGAGAAACTCTAGCTTTGCTCTCCGGATTAAAACTCAAACTCCTTTGCAAATTCGGTTTTAAAAACTTGTTTTCCACTAAAATATTGTCTTTGATAGGACCGGACAGTAAGTCATTAAAATTTGCTACTTTCGGGGAGCTCGATGATTCGTCTATGTCTAAAAATGGCTCTTCTAACTCGGAAATGAATCCGCTTTCCATAGATGTTGTTGATTCTGAAGTAAATATCCTCAACCGGCTCGAAGCCGGTGATGAACTCATAGAACCAATACTAGAATCACTGCGTTCATGCCTTAACGGATTCTTTGTTGGAGTTTCAGTGAATTTTGATGACTTCTTAACGGAAACATTGCTAGAAGACGGCCTCTTCATAGCTGGAGATGTGAACTCAAATGCCTCATCTTCGAAGTTTAACATCCTCGTTGCGTTGATATTAGGACGGTTGAACGATGTAGACTGTTCATTGTCAGCTAACGGGGCTCCAAAGACGAAATTCCGTGAAGTGACTTTCCGTGATGTTGAGGATCGTCCTCTGGAGATTATATCTGGGCTGTCCGTTGAAATGATTTCGTATTTAGTGCAATGATCGAAGTTGTCCGATTCAAACTCTTCTTCCAAGTCATGGAGAGTCTGGAAGTCGGAATCGAGGTCTGTATCGTCTTTCTCGGGGACAAATATGTCTTTTTCTGTTGAGAATTTGGTCTGGAGTGCGTCGGTGAAATCCAGCTGAAAAAGTAATGATTTTTAATTAGTTGACTATAAAAATTCATAACTATAGATAAAGCTGCCTGGACATCCATTTGCCTGTTAATATCTAGCATCATGTTACAGTATTATCTGTCAATGACAACTTGTTTTGGATGCTTATACAGCTCCAAGCACTTGTCTATAATAATTAAATAATTAAATCTAAATATTGTAGCTTTGACAATTTAAAGTTAAGTTGGTTGCTCCAACAGACAAGCTAAAAAGCCATCTTTTAACCTGCTATGGCCACGTAATGAGGAGGGATGCCAAACACCTGGCTAAGAGAATGGTGCATCCGGAGGTAAATGGCTGTAGAGGAAAAGAGAGGCCGAGAAAGACGTGAAATATGTGAGGACAGATATGAAGGAACTAGGAGCTAGTCGAAATATGATTCATGACATGATAGAAAGAATTGGAGAGAATTGACATACAGAGCAGACTCCAAAATGGGAAAAGGCGAGGAAGATGATGATGATAAGGTAAGTGACAACTTAAGTACTTAAGCTGACCCTCATTTCAAATAAGACAAATGTAGATGACATTTTAGCCTCAAATATCTTTGAAATACAAGGATAGCATGAGTGAGCAAGACGACCTCCGTGGCGTAGTGGTCACCATGCTAGTCTGCCACCCAGAGGTCCCGGGTTCGATTCCCGGTCAAGGCAAGTTGGAAAATGGTCTTTTTCAAATTGTCCTGGGTCTTGGATGTTTATCTATATATGTATATGTTGTAAAATATAGTATCGTTGAGTTAGTATCCCATAACATACACAAGTCTCGAACTTACTTTGGGGCTAGCTCAATCAGTGTAATTTGTCCCTATATATTTATTTATTTATTTAGTTTTAAAGATTACATTATTTAAAGTGTAAAAGTGACTCAAGGGTTCCCTTGTTGAGGGGCTGGTGGTATAACTAAAAAAAAAGTGTAGCTGTTGCTCTTTTACACACAAATTGCTGTTAATCTGTGTGTAATTTAAATAAAAAAGTAAGAAATGCAAGAAAACTACAAATAACACATACAAATACTTTTTACAATGTGGAAGGGAAACCCGTAATAAATCAAATCACGATCTATACTAAATCACTACAGAATAATGAAATTAAAATAACAGTCAAAACGCAAAACAAAAAATCAACATTCACATACAAATTGTCTGAGCGACTGCACACTTTTGTATGGATAGGCAAATTTTTTTTTTGCTTCCTGTTATTTTAATTTCATTATACTGTAGTGATCAAGTATAGCTTGTGGTTCGATTTATTAAAGGGCTACCTGAATTTTTCGGGGGCCAGTGCTACCCCCATTTGAAATAAATCATTTGAAAAGAAACGGAGATATCATTTAAAATTTGGTCTTGATCAGACCCTGGATAACCCTTCAAACTATTTTATGAACTACTGTTTACAGTTTAAAGTGAGAACGTAAACCTTTTTCTACGCACATACGGCAAAAGTGGCCGTTTTTCGCAATTGTGCGTAGAAAAGCTTCACGTTCTCACTTTGAACTGTACACAGTAGTTTATAAAATAGTTTGAAGGGTTATCCAGGGTCTGATCAAGACCAAATTTTAAATGATATCTCCGTTTCTTTTCAAATGATTTATTTCAAGTGGGAGCAGCACTGGACCCCGAAAAATTCAGGTAGCCCCTTAAGGGTATGTCCCTTCCACGTTGCATAATGAGTGTGACAATGATTAAGTTATCATTTAAAAAATTTAATAAAAATGTTATTATTACCTTAGTATTGGACCAAGTCTTATTTGATAAAAATCCATCCCCAAAAGTACAGTCCCTGGTCTCCTCCTCCACATCCAGCTTCATGAACGTCTCACTCATGATGTTTGTTTGTTCATTCTCCTTATTCTCCATCTTGAACCGAGTCCGTTCCTCGAATATCCTAGAAATCTTATTCGTACTCCTGACTTTACTCGTTACAGGCGATAACGAATTCCGGTCAATCAATGGACTCTGTTTTAACCTCTCAATAATTGGAGATTTGTATACAGGAGATTTCAATAACGGAGTGTTTGTGATCTCGCCTAAGATTCTGCGTTTTGACGGTGTGGCCTTAGGTGATAACGGAGAGAAGTTGATTGAATGTGGGTTCATCTTGAGCTTGAAGTTCGCTGAGAATGCCTCATCCTGTTTTCGTTTCGTTGCACTGTTGCCGGAGTTGATTTTGAAGTTTTCAGTGATCAACCTGGAACCAAGAAATTTTCAAAATTAGATACATAATCTTAAGTTAGTATTTTTTTTAAGCAGTTAATTCTTAGCCAGTCTAGGAGAACAGAAAAAACTTATAATTTTCCAGCAGCTTCTGTTCGTAAAAGCCGATCAAGGGAAACGGCGAAAATCTTAAATCATGCCAATCCACTGGTTTCCAATCAGTCAAATCAGAAAGTTTTTTCTAAACGTCAAAACAAACATCATCTATGGGATTAGTATGAAATAGCACAGTGTAACGTCATAGTTTCTTGGAGTCAAATTGCACTCCTATTATCGGTTTTTCTGCAATAATAAATCTAAAATAAAGATGAAATGGATATTGTCAATGACAAGTGACATTATTTTGTGACGTTTTATTCTCTTATCACTACAAAATAATATATGTTTGACCCTGGATACTAAACTATTATTAGATTAGTAGGTTTTTATACTTGTCATATGTCATATACAAAATAAAAGCAGGTACAAATTTAATGTATCAAGCTAAGTAGGTACCGCTTAGCTGTTGGGCGGCCCAGATACAGATGGATGGATCAAGCCAAAAAGGACCTGCTAGAAATAAAAGCCGAAGACTGGCAGCAGGTGGCACATAATAGATCGGAGTGGAAAAAAATATTATCAGAGGTCAAAACTCACTTTGGGTTGCTGCACTGTCCTAATAAGTAAGCTAAGTAGGTAAATAGATGCATAGGCAAGTACAAAAATACATAGGTAGTTGATATAAATAAATACATAGCTACTTAGGTGTAAACTTTTTTAATATTTTTTTATTAATAAAGTTTTTATTTCATTAAAAATAACTTTTTTTTTGCAAAAGATATGACAATACTTACATGTCAGCGAAAGCAAATACATAAAACGCATTCTAGAAAGTACATAATTAATAACAAAAACCGTTCAAAAAGTAAAATTCCCCCTCTGTGGGGTCTAAATCAAAGTGATGCGATCCCACAGAAAAAAAACTGACGAGCTCAAGATAACAATGAAGTAACCCTTTTGGACCCATTCAAAGACATTTATTACGACAATATCGCTTCCTAAGGCCCCCAATAAGCTATCAGAGTCGTAAATAAACCAAAAACTAGTTTCTCTTACCTCCCGAAGACATTTTTGGTCTTCGACAAAAATCAACAATTTAGGTTATGGGAATTTGTTTTAGGTCAAATCGTACACTAATTTCACACGTGAATTATAAATTAGCCGATTACAACGTGATTTGGAAGAAAGTTCTAAGAAATAATGAGATTTAAAGGTAGATACAGAAATAATTGATTCATCTCAATTATCCTTTCTTTGACTATTAGATTCGCGCGCTTGTTAATTATCTGTCAACGTCAAAATCATATGGGATGCCGGATGGGTGCGTTTTGTTCTGAGGTTTTGTTTATGCACCGCACCATCCGCACCCGCTATATATTGTCGCGTTTTGTTTATTGCGTTGTAATGTCACATTAGCGAGTGGTTTGTTGTCGTTGTAATTCCGCTTTTCCCGCCAAACACTTCCAAACTAAGTAGGTACGTACCTAGATATAGTTTACTCTGATGTGTAGGTAGAGAATTTCTTCGTAAAGATGTGTACAAATGCCTACTGCTAGTGTGACGTGGTAAAGGAACTTCGGAACTTCTATTGCATTTACTGCGTAAAATATTTTAAACTAGCTGGTGCCCAGGACTTCGTTCGCGTGTAATTTAAAAATGACGACAACTTTTTTCCTGGCTTAAAATTTTTATGAAACAAAGCAAATTGCTCTATATATTACAATACAATACAATACAAATACTCTTTATTGCACCATAAACAAAAGGAAAAACAATAAACAGAAAACTCCGAGCTGAGCTTTATGTATTACTAAAAACCGCGTAAATATCCATCCAAAAGTTTTGAAGATTAGCGTCAACATACATACAGACAGACAAAAAAAAATGTATTGACACGCGATTTTTTACTGTTTTATTATATGTTTATTGATAAAAATATTTTAAATTCTTGGATTTGTTCAAATCAACGAGCTATTAAGTACTTAAGTAATGTTTAACATGCAGTTTTTTCCGATTAATAAAAATTCAAAAATATCTTACGAAATGGGGCATTTTATTATGTGCATTACCAACAATAGATGAACAAGTAAATCGGTTAAGTAATCAATAATTCAACGAATAACGAATCAAAAGCTAGGGATGGGGCGTTTATGAATAATTTGTAACGGATTATTGCTAATAGAGTTAACGGGTGATTTTTATAATGTTGTTTCAGAAGGTAACTGTTTTTTTTTCGCCTTTATGAGTGATTATAATGTAATTATAAGAATAAGACTAATAAAAAATGACTAATGTTAAAATTTATTTTTTGTCAATTATTAAGAAAAATATTAGTTCTCGAAATAAAAATGCCTTTTTTTGTGAATTTTCACCGAATTAGAATAGAACGAAAAATTAAATTTGACCAGCATTTTTTTGTACACAAAAACATTTTTTTTTACTTAATATCCAAGTTTTAGTAAAATATTCTGAAAAAACTGATATAAGTACATGAACCGTTACTCAACAAATGATTTTTTCTTTTCGACATAAATGCAGTCTTGACGCCATATCAGTTCGCCCCTCGGTTAACAATGGATGCAATTCTTATCACAAGGGAGTTTTTGTTCGGTTAACGGTTTCAGAAATTCAGACGGGGCTCCTTGGGGAAAGATTTGGTTTTTGTCGTACTTTTACTTTTGCGTTACTGAATGTTGTCGAAAAAAATTCATCTTTTTGTAAAAAAAATATGATTTGTAGTTTAATACCTGTTTGTCACTGATAATTGTTATGTCTTGAAATGTTTGTATTTTTTTTTTATAAGTAGTGCATAATATCTGAAGTTTTGCTAGAATCTCTTATCCCAGTACATTTATTGTTTGTTACTTTTGTTAATCATTTTTGTTTATTTTTATTTGTGTGTGTCCATTGAACCCAGAATACAGCCGAATGTTTTAAAATAAATCTTCATTTATTTTAAATATGCTCAACAAAATAAAAATAAAAAAATCCAGTTAGATCTTATCTTAATAACTACCTTTATTTTTTTAGTTTGGTTCTTACTATGGACTCGACCGAGAGAACTTTACCCCGTGGTGGGGGTGCCCGTGTCCCGCCCTGACAAATTCTGTTAACAACACCGTATACATTCCTCATTTACCAAATCAAGTGTCATTCGTTTCAATACAAACCTGCCATCAATGAAGCACGTTACCAACTGCCAAACAAACACACAATCCTTACTCCTTTAGTCATAAGGTCCAAAATAGCCCGGTTTAAGTAAAAAGGGTTTCGTCCTTTGTGGCAGAGACAAGTGGTGCATCATTCTATATGCATTATGGTGCATTCATGTAGAGCTGGTTTTCTGAACCGTTTTTCGACGTTGGAAACGGTTTTTTTACAGTTTCGGTGTCCTGATTTGTCTATTGTTTCCGTGTTTCTTAAAGGAGAAAGCGAAGCGAACGAAGTTCTCCGACTCTGCTGAGTTTGTATGGTAGTAGTCAAGTCATGTCAACTTATAAAATTGACAAAAGTGTAGGCCACTCTTCAACTTATAAAATTGACAAAAGTGCGCGCGGCGACCACTTCGAAGGGGAAAAACAAACAACTCTAAAACGAGGAAGGCTGAGGAGGAGATGGCGAGATGAAGTGGATACACTGTCAGACCTGTGTCACTCCCCGTTCAGGTATCGAAAATATTACTAAGCGCGCGGCGACCACTTCGAAGGGGAAAATTCAGTTACATGAATCGTATGTCTAGAGCAATAAGAATGACATTGGCTTTCAATAGATGTCTAGGTATCTAAACGAAGAGGTAAGGAGTTCTGACGCGAACTAAATTAAACCATAGCGCTAACCACATTAAGTAGATATTTCTTTAAATTTATTTTCTGAGTAAGACTTCTGTACGTGTGTACTTCGAGTAGTTCTTATTCAGTGACACTGCGCAGAAAAGAGATCCCTTTGCCCAACAATGGTACACTTATCAGGCTACAAAATAACTTCCTGTAACGAAGCCACATCACTGAAATGCATATGAAACGTAAACAGGATATGAACCTTATACCGATATCCTTCCGACGACCTCGGCATCGCGACAGATGCGCTGTTTTTGCGCTAACGGATTTTCAGGTTATGCGGTTTGGATGAGAAACATGTGTGGATTATATTTAATGTCTTTGGCAAGTTTTTTTTTTCTCCTCAACCACTCCTTTTTGTTTGACTGAAAGCAGAAATAAGGTCGCAAAGTGTATACGGCAGGAACCGTCATACATCGTCATGGTTCTTGTGTGGATAGAAAAGAATTTTACTTGGATGAACTTTCAGGAAACGTCAAAAAACAACATGTTACTAAAACAAAAAAGAACAATAACCCGACTGCGTGGAAAATTTCTTAGGATCCGCCATTTTATTTTTCTTTATTTACCCAGTTTCATTTAATAGATATTAAATACATACACTCGAAAAACATAACCCTCCTTCTAGCGCAGTCAGGTCAAAACAATTAAAAATTTAAAGATAATTAACTACATAGTTTTTATGCGACCACCTTTAAGCAAAAAAAATCGTAAAAAGCGATCCATAAAAATTGTGCGTAAACGCACATAATTGATAATCTCATTTCTTTTTAAAAAAAATTAAAAATATTTGATATGCATAATATGTACATATTAAAAAATATATATTACGATATAAAAAAAATTAAAAATATTTGATATGCATAATATGTACATATTAAAAAATATATATTACGGGAGTAAAATTTGCGGAAATCGGGAAGATATCTTCTTAAACTATAAAAAAGAAATAATTAACCTATAATTGACCCGCGTTTGAAATCTGATCTCCCTCTGTCGACCCCAAAAGAAAAAAAACTAATCGATCAAAAAACCGTTATAACGTTGCCAACGGAACATTACCGCAAAGCGGGGACCATATCGATCGCCTTTACCCTAACGTTTTGAATTTGGAATCAAATATTTTTTCGTGTTTTCCAGCCAGTTCAAGGAAAAGGTTTTTTATTATGTCAGCCGGTATGTCCTGATAGTGAAAATATTTATAATGCCTACTTCAACAATAGTTCAATTAAAAACAATATTGTTTATATGTACGGTACGGTAAGCTACAAAAATGGGAGTTATAATCTCTCATACTAATTGTATGAGAAATGATGACTCCATTTTTTAAGCCTGACCGTACCTCCCACTACAAGGATAAGAGCTTTTCTATAGCTCCGTAGTAAGTTGGAATCTCCTCGCTCCGTAGCAAAATCTAATACTGAAGCCATTTTTGAAAATGAAAATATTATGAACAGACTTACTGAGAAGTACAACAAGTACATTATATATTATTGCTTTTTAAAAGCATTACAATGCTCGGATTACGAACAAAATTTTTTTTCTTAGTTATCTTCGATGTACTTAAATTGTTAACCATATTTATATATTTAATTTAGTTTTTAGATTAATTGTAATTTTAAATTATTGATTCAAAATAACCTCTTTGCGGAATCAAACCATAAACGAAAACATATCTTAGTGCCGCAAACTTAGAGTAGCAAAGGAAACAAGCCATAAGCTTACACAAAGTATAATTTTAACATAAAAACTTTTTAATTCAACCCACCCGCATGGCACGCGCTACTATTGTCGCACCTACACGTTTATATTGTAACGAGCTAAAAAAAAGTCGCGTGCGATGTTGGGGGAGTTACTGTTTGAAAAAAAAATTGATAACGTACGTTGTCATTTTTTAGATTTGAGACATGCGGTTGGGAAGTTGCACGTGCATGATTTTCTTGGTGTGTTAAAGTTGATAAACTTAATACGCAAGTATGCTTGAACTTGGTAACTAATAACAAATAAACAAAAATATAATTAAAAAACAAGAATGAAACTGGTAAAGAGGTATCCGGATAATAGAGGCAACATGAAAATATAAATCTAAATTAATTGAAAGTTCTACATCAAAAACATCTAATTCATCATATGTAAATGAAAAATGTTAGCATGAAGGTTGAGAAGTAATAATAATTTAAACTAAAAACTAGGTAAATACAAAATGATAAAGACTTATATGGTCACACAGATGAGTTGAGACGAAAAGAGTTGTCAAATAAAACAAAGACACGTTTCAAAAAAATATATCTATGCTGACCTTCAAAATTATAACTTCAAAACTATAACACGACCGCCCGATATAAAATGACCTAACCATAGACAATTTTTTTTTTCAAAGATTGCGGAACATCTTCCTTTCATCCTTATCCGTATAGTTAGTTGTTATGTCAACAATAGGTAACCGTTATGGGTCAAAGGTAGATATTGGCGCGTGCGGGGGCGCTCAGCTGGCGAGGTTCTACAATAAGCAAACGACAAGTGCATCTCGCAGCTGCACTCTCAGCTGCTGTCTTGGATAATGTTTCTTTCTTTAAGGCCGTTAGAAATAGGGGTATTGAGGGTTAATGATTGAGGATACAAGATTAATGAGAAATCTCATAAGCGGAGAACTTATAAAGCTAGCTAGATTCAAATTACAACTACAATAAATAACTAAATTATTAAAAGCGTAGACATGCCCTCTTATTCCCAAAAAAAAAATAAAGGTTTGCGTATTTTACTTAAAATATGTTTTGTCTTGTTCGTACTAAGTCACATATTAAAAAAAGAGATAAGGACAAAACATATTATAACTAAAATAGGTTTAGCAAACGATATGTTTTTCAATAAGTTGGCTAGAATTCATGATTCAACACAACAATTTCTCCGTACTTATAGAAAATTATAACAACAGTCACAGATCACCAAAACTTTTAATTGTTTGATTGGCTCTCGTGTTTTGTTCATTAAACTCTACGTTTCGATTCTATATAATTCAATGTCTGAATATATAATATTTTCTATCATTACAATATTATTTTGCAACTAAATAGGTAAACTTAACTTACGAATCATATTCAAAAAATCAGCTATCCTACATCAGTCAAATATGCTATGCTACCAATTTAAAGGGTATAATTGTTATTATGCAATTGACAGAAAAACAATGCTGCTTAAATCGGTATCATTTTATAACTGATTGAAGGAATGCAGTTTGTTTATGAATACATGAGCTAGGTTTATGTGAGATTGAAAGCTTAAGTCAAACCTACAGCTGCATTGTCCAATAAAAATAGAAAATTAACAGTTCAATTCCGCGCGTGCGGGGGAGCTCACAGCACAGCTGCAAGGAACTGCGACAAGTGAAATCTTGCGCAGGCGCAGCTGCGTCAGCTGCCAATTGCTAGGCGCCTTACGGCAATGAAAGGCAATTCTGCCCTATTTTTTCGAACATTGACCTTAGGAAGGGACGGCAGATGCTTTTCGCGGGGAGATAAGATTAGGTGATTTGTAGCGCCTTATTGGTTATTGACAGGTCGTTTGTGAGAATTATTACATTGAATTGATACCCCTCTAGAAATCATAAAACGACAGCTTGAGAAACCGAAACATAAAGGTAAGAGAAGTTAGAACTAGGTTTAAACTACTTTCATAAGCCAATGCCGGCCAAATTATCTAAATTAATAGTGAAATATAAATAAAAAGCCAAACACGGCGAAGAATTAAAGGATTTAATTCCTTAAGAATGTTAAACTCGTGATAAATGTCAAAAATTAATTATAAGCAACTCTTTAAAAGTTAAAAATAAACTTTCACTTAACAAAAGTGAGTCTTTCTCTCAATTTCCAAAATCTACAATAAGACCTGTTTAAAAAAATAAAGAAAATACCACAGACAGACGAATCCGGAAGCGCACGTGCGCGCATTCAGACCATAGATATTGAACATCCGATTTACCCTTTCATATTGTAATTGACACTCAATGGAGGTTGTTTTGACAGTGTCTGGACCCGTTCGTTCAATGGAGAAGTCATTTGAACTTACTGGAATCAGTAAGTACCCTTTGTCATCTTTTAATAGAAGAAGTTATAAACGAAAAATAAATAGATAGAGAATTAAAAAAAAAACAGCTTCAAGTTTTGCAATATTAAATTACGATTGCTAGTAATTAATTAATCATTTTTTCTAAAGAAAAATTAACATACTCATAAACAGCTTTGTATTAAGCTATACTAAAGCGGAAAATCGTTGTTTTAGTTATGTTCTAGTGTCCCGCAAAGTGTTAATAATTGCTTAACTTTATCATTATACAAAAACACGGTCTCACTAAGATTTAATTCAAGCTACTTATTTGTTGTGCAATATCGATAAAAAATAATTTAATCCTTATAAAATCTAATTTCTTAGAGTTTTTACAATTGTCATATCCCACCCACGTCTTCCTTCGTCGTAAATGTTTATTACTTAAATCAATATTCAAAACATCAGTGACCTTATAATACCGTACACTATAAAACACCTTATCGATCAAACCATAAACAAAACTTATTTTTTCATTGGGAGACCGTTACAGATCGATAGCATACAGGCACATTGTGCATTGTTCCCTATTCAAATCGGGGGAGGGATTGTCTGTGGCATGGAACAAGTCGCGTTGATTGCGATGGCTATTTAAATGATTAATCTCTGGATTTAAGCCGTTACGAGATTCGTCAATAAATAAATATAATTACGTCCGATAATTGGAACGGAAAAAATTAAGACCAAAAGTTGTAACGACACCTTTTGTTCATTCAAATTTATGAAGATAATAAAAACTTGATTTTTTATATAACGCAGAAAAGAGTTTTAATGTAATTTCGACCTATTTATATTTTACTTCGTTCCATCCGGGTGTCCCTTGACACCTCTTAAGTTTTTTAATTATTATTAGTAAAGAAGCAACATCTTGGCACCTTTATGAGACGCACGAAGAAAATTAGACGCAGACTATTCCTAAATTAGTTTTACTTTTTATTTTACTTTTAATATTAACAACTGTTTGCACAACGAAGGTCTACATCCTAGAAACTAAATTATGCAGGTGTGTGCCCACGGTTCCTTGAACATTCTAAAACAATTACAATTTTTATCACGATGATACTTTGTTTGTTTAGTTATAAAGCTTTAATGTACATAAGAAAGAACACAGTTACAAATCAGAAAAGTAAACGTACAACGGCGGACTTATCCCGTATAGGGATCTCTTCCAGTAAACCGGCCAGTAATTGAGAAGAATGTTTATTGTGCGTTTGGGGTAGAAGTGGTACAGTACAATATAAAATTACAGAAAGATACTAACTGTACAAATAACATATAGATGTAATGTACATTTTATAGACTTTGTCTTATAAAAACATTTTGTCCACATAACGAGAACACCATTTTGACGTAATAAATAAAATGAGTATAATGTTTTTAAAAAGACGTCAAAAGAATTGAATGCGTTTAGAATCTACCAACATGCTAATAAAAGTGAAGAAGCTAGAGAGTCAGGTCGAAGTTAAATTACGAATCACAATCACAAAAAAAGCTGTAGAACCAACATCGTACTACAAGCTAAAGACACGTCATTCTTAGATCTTAATCACAGTGTTTTCATTCATAACAACGTATCGTAAGTACATACTACGTAGTACTTCCTGGCCTGACCGCAGACGCAGCCGAGCTTGAATCCTGCAGGAACTTGTAACTTACGAGAACCTATTGTTTTTAAAGATGGCAGTCGAGATTGTGGACAGTTTAATTTAGAATTGATTGTATCGTAAATTTTACTTCAAAATAAAGTGGACCAACTGCTGACTTTCCGTCCCTACATAGTTGGTTAAGGCAGAAGAAGGTGAATAAAACGTTCTTTTTAGGGTTTATTAACTAAATTTTGATTCCTTTTTGTTAGCCCATCGTCACAAAATAAATCTAACTATCCCTAGTGATCTATTGTTAGGTAAAGGCCTCTCTGCTAGACATCCATATGTCACTGTTAGTAGCGGTAGCTACATACACTTGAAAGCATACTCAGTTCCACATTCAAAACAGGAAATTAAAATTAGTAGTCATTAGATAAGTAGCTATTAGCTGAACAAAAGAAAGAGATATCAGGTTAAGGAGAAATAACGTGATCGACAACCACAAAAAAAAAATAAGAAAAGTTAAGGTTATACTTTTTAAAAGCTACTGCCGAACATTGTACACGTGCAACCTGTGGAGCAATTATACCAAAAAAGCCTACAATGCTCTGCGCGTACAGTACAACAGCTTCAGGTTGTTGGGGCTGCACTGGCGCTGCAGTGTCTCAGGGATGTTTGCAGATCACAGCACAGACAGCTTCCAGGCCGTGCTTCGCAAAAGAGTTGCATCCTTGTGGTCACGGGTCAGGAGCAGTACCAACTCACTCTTGAAGGTGGTGTCAGAAAGAGTTGACAGTCCAATGTAAGTCTTTTTAATAATAACCCACATTTTAATTTTTATTAACATAAGTTATTAAGTTTCCTTCTAACAAAATGTGGACCTGTATTGAATACCTGTGCAGTCTGAAATAAACGATTTCATTTCATTTTAAAGCAAATATAAATGGTATAGGTTCGACTGGTTACAAAATACAAATAAACTTGTATAGACGTAAATGTTCTTGCAAAATTGCGACTGAAAAATCAAAACACAAAGATGAAACAACCAGAAACAACGATTATAAAAGCAATACATGACTGGCTACATGATATCGCAGGCCAGCCCGAAGCTAACCCTATAATTACTAAATTCGTACTCGGACCTCACGCGAGCACCCCCACATCGCGACATGTGGCACCCGCGACCAGTCGAAAGGAAAACCATCTGGTGGACTTGTGAAATACTGAATCATACAATTTACATTCATATGAACTATGTAAGCGATAAAATTAACTATTGTTATTAGTTAATCTCATACTGTCAACTCGCGACCGTTTCATAACCCAATCTACCACTTAACTGTTTACAGATCTTCTCATATCGAAACTTTTCTTAGTTAGTTTTTTTTACTCTTCAATTTTTTTTATTATATGTAGGGTAAATGTATCTCTTATTGAAGGCAACTTTTTTTAAACATTATTTTAGTGCAAAAGCTAAAAACTACTAGCGTTTCGGAACGACCACTGCTCAGAAGATTACGCAGAAAGAAATCCAGTTCAGTATTGGTCCCTAAATAGCCTGATGGCCTATGTTACCATTACTTTACATTACGTTATTATTTGTAATATCATAGTGTACAACAATGACAATACATAACAAATTAATAAAATATGACAATACTTTTATGGGACTTATTGGCACATCCACCAAATTTCAAGATTAAAAAACATCCTATCTAAGATATTCGAAACGTCCAAGATATTTTATATTAGTTCATGTAACATGCTTACAATATAATAGCTCCTATTTTCAACAAAACAATCGACTACAATTGTGAGGTTATCGTAAAAGGCATATTTAACAAAAACGAAAAAGACGGTTGAAATTTAAACCTCTGTTTGTTATTTTACTCTTGTAAAGGTAAGTAACCTATCAGAGAATCTTAAAATAACCGTGGTGAGACTTACTTACCAGACTCACCACACTTTCCGTAAGATGTAATCTACAAACGTGACCCTAAAAAAACCTTGTCTAATCGCGCCCTTGAGACTCGACACCATAAAAACCTCGACGCATGTGTTGAACAATTTGAATTCCGAAGCTGAAACTGTGTAACGTTAATTTGAAGATGTCATAATAACGTTTTAATTCGTTGATTTTAAAATACAGAGATAATGCATGGATTTAAATTACAATGCCACATGTGGTTTCTTTTTTAAACGTATTTAATAAATCATAGCAAAGTTTTTAAGGGATAGATGATGAAATGTAAAGACTAAATTAAGTATTGACATTATCAGATGCAACCCTCTTTTAAAAATTACACATTTTGATAATCTCTATCGGCGCACCCCAGGGACCTATTCTGGGGCCGTTATTCCTAATAACCTAATATCAGGCGCCGACGGATGTACAAATGACACAGTAACTGGAGCAATTGATCTAAGGAGGCCAAGGCTAGCCGTTATCATGGTCTGAAGAAACAATGATTAGTATTAAGACGAATAAAATGTTAAAGTACATATCCTGAAAGAAGTAGTAAGGAATTAAATACTACTAAAAATAGGAAAACAGGAAGACAGGAATATATCCATACATTGCACATTAAACAAAACTCACCGAATACAAATTGCAATAAGCACTGAGAAGAAAAAGCTACGCTAAGATAGTTAAGCTATAGTTGAACATTTGGCAAGGATATAGTAATAATGAAACAAAAAAGAAACTGAACTACAACAAACAAATTCGCAGTAAACCCAAAACCACCCAGATTTATCTCCATTCATAAATCATAACCTAATTCACAAAAACTTGGGTTCTGCTGCGCTTTCTTCTGTCAAAAGCACCGCCATTTTGCTAATCGCCCGTTCAAACAGGATGGAACACTTGTGCCTTTGTTTTTTTAAATGGCACTGGCTGGTTAGGATTCTTTTTTTGGGTCGAAGCTGGCAGTTTGTATACACGAAAGTAAAAATAGATTTTAACGTATTTTACAGCCTTCCATCGCGACGGATGATATAATTAGTTTGTACGATTTAATCATGTCCGTATGTTCTAGCGCTTGCTAATAACTTATATTTCTTTGTAATTCTAATTATTCTCTTCCAACGCTGGTCGGAAGCTCTACCACATACGTCTCTTCATTCAAAAACGTGTATAGACGTTGAACCTAATAATCGTTATTATGATTTGTCTTTATCTATTTTTATTTATTTAATTCTACAATGATCTACAACACTATTTGTAATTGAATTTTTCCATTAGACTCACTACCTAGTTTATCAAAGGCTTTTGGCAAACCTTGTATCTTAAGAGATTAAGGAAAGCCTCAAGGGATCAAAACCTGAAAGTGTAAAACTGTAAAAAGAATCTGTAATATGATGGAATCAAACAAAAACTACGTGTTACGTAATTCTCACCACAGCAATAAGAAATAATAGTTTTCAGGCTGATGATAACAGTGACGCCATAGTAACAAATGTTAATGTTATACATCTGTATTGAACTCTGGCACACATATCAGTGCTCCCAATTCCGATGTGCTAATGATCTAACGCGTCCTCGTTAGATATTACAATTAGGCTCGTGGATGATATTGTAAACATTGCTTTATTATGATATAGTGTCATGAAGCATTATTGGTGGTGGACATCGTTGTAAAATGATTAGTCAGCCTAGACTCTTGATTCCCGTGTCTAGCTGCCTTCAGTATGCGCCGCAGAAATAATTTAGCCAAGTGGAAATATATACGAGTACACAGAGACAAGACAACAACTTTTTGACCTTTTTTCATGGTAAATTGTACATAATATTTGTTTTATCATAATTCTGAACAATTCAAGTAACACAAATTGTTAAATACTTGCTGTAACGTATATAATGTAACTTTTTAATAAGCTGTCAATTTAAGTCAGTATCTTGAGCTGAACAATGTTTACATTGCCTGTCATGCTGTGTGTACACGTTTTTTGGGTCTCAGTCTAGAGCAAAGTGTCTGTAAATTCTTAGGTTTAATCAAAAGTGATTGTGACCTGTTGTGTATGCCATATTAAACAATAAACAACGTCTGTGACTGTGGGGCATCTCCACAGACAAACCGCAAGAAAACCGCATAGAAATAGGTCCATCCGTTCGAGCCACACAGACAGACAGACAGACAGACATTAGACTCAAACTTATAACACTCCTCTTTTTTGTCAGGAGTAAAAAAAAACAAAGGAAAATAAGTCTATATCTGAGCAAAGTCAAGTATAGTGAAAAAGGATATGGTATAGAATATATGTGAGAGTCAAAAGGTATAAAATTGATTTTATTGTGCATAAAGACATAAAATTCGTTGTTCCAACACAACACTACGACGAAATACTTAAGAGTCCCCTTACCCTGGACTGAATCAGCTTTCCCATACAAACGTAGTCTAGCTTTTATTTTGAAACGGCATGTCAGATATTAACGAAATTATCTTAATTTCAAAGGAATTGCATAAATTAAGGCATATAATTAGTTTTCACAATCAAAATATGAACTTAAAAGAAAATATAGTGGATCATATCATAATTGACCTTCAGTATGGAAAACTTTTACACCCTTATATTTTCTTTCCAGTTCATAATTTTACTATGGAAACCAATTTCAAACCTAGATAATTGCAATTTCTTTTAAATTACAAATTTTGACTGAAATCTGACATGTCATTTCAAAATAAAACGTAAACTACGTTTGTATGGAAAAGTCTAGGGTAAGGGGATTCTTAAGTTTGTCTTCGTGTTTATGTGAAAGATCTCATTCAATGGGACGGAAGTGGTCTGTAACTTATCCGTGGTTATTGTGTCGGGTGTTGTGGCATTTGAGGCTGCGAGTTCCTGTGTGGTCAGTCGTTGACTGAACGAATGGGATTTAAACAGGCCAAACCATTCGCATTTCTCATTTAAGAGCGTAAGCATAAGTACACACTGAAACTACTTCCAAATCATTACTTCTTAATTTTAATTTTCTTTGCGTTAAGTTACCTAAACCTCAATGTCATTTAATTCTTTATCTATGATTCCTAAAAGGCTTCTTTTAATTCTTTTCCCCATTGTCACAATACCTTGCCTGCCATTTTACTTAAAACTTCAAATTTCAGTTTTAGAACACCCATAGCGATTCCTCTCTTACTTTGATTTTGTGCAACGGTCTTTAGACTTAAAAACAAAAAACAATCCACACAATCGACTTTTATCTTTATCAAGCTCAAATTAAGACTAAAATTGCTCTAAAACTTAACAAGAGGGTCGTTGTCGCGTGCAGCGCGCGAAAACCGTTAACATGACGTCACTGGCTGAAACGTGCAATACTGTCGTTTTCAAATATAGAACCGGGCGTGTCTATGGATTTTATGGTTTTAAACTTGGAATGGTTTACGGCCAGTAAAGAGGCAAAGGAAATGATGGAGACGTTTATTTTCTGCTAACGTTCGCTAAACGCAGTTAAGTTGTTCCGTTGATAATTATTTACGGTGAGAAATAGTTAACGCACTGAAAACTCAACAGTTTGCATAGTTGTGCTCTAAAGAACGTAATTTATATGAAAAAGAAAGCTTTAGATTAGGATAAAGATTAATTTATTTTGCTAAACATGAGTTACAAGCTCCAAATATTTACTTTTAAATTCATCCATGTTTTAAAAAAAATATTAATTTATTTAAAAATTTTATTACTTTATACTTTATTTAAAAATTTAAAGATACAGCTACATTTTTAACTGTTGGTATTAATTACTGTTTTTCAGAATTAATGATAGATTATATTATCACGAAAAAATTATGACTTATTTTTGATAAACATTATAATTTTATTTATTTGTAATACGAAATTAATGAATAAAAAACAGGGTTTCAACCAAACATTTAAATATGTTTGACTCCAAACGTTTATATTAAAACTAGTTTTAATTAACTATACATTGTTTACGTTATCACCATAAAATACCAAGAAGGCCCGTGGGAGAGAATCACTCCATTTAATAAATATACATATTTTTCGCTCGTGTTTGTCATCTCATCAGTTTTGCTAATCTATCTTTACCACTTAACTAGAATTCAGTTATTGTAGGATAATCTATTAAATATTCTTTAAAAGCAATTATTTTTAATAATTATAAAGATAAATAACGTAACCTAAAAATAAGAATTAACGGAACCCAAAACCCAAACTGATAAGCTTTGAAATTGCTTTTTATTTCTTATTTAATTATTTTAATTTTTTTACTCCAGAAAATATTTTTTTATTTATTATTAAAAATTAAACAATCACTATTAATATGACAGCTAATTTTATTTAGGTAAATACCTAAATAAAATAAGCCGTCATAGCTAGCTGTCAAGCGGTTTGTTTTGTATGTATTCCATTTTTTATAAATATACCTAAATAGATACCTACGAAAGGGTCAATAATTTTTTTCTATCCGTATTCACATTATTTCATTAAACAAAAGAAAATACTTTTACTTTTAGCCATATTATTAAAAAATAAACAAACTGTACAGTTATTGTACAACAAAGAAACCTTTTTGACAGGTTCAGGTAGCGCGAACTAAACAATCCCTTTATCTATGGTCGCTTTTTTACTTTTTTTTTAAACCGGTTTCGTGCAATTTTTAAACTAAGTATCTAAAAAAGGTGCATTACTTTTCTATCCTCTTTAAGTGTTCGGCTACTTTCGTCTCTGTAAGATTATTTCTAATTCTATAGTTTTAACCGTTGGTACTTATCTGGAAATTAAAATATTTTTGTGGAAACGGACACCAAGAATAAGACAATGGCAGCTGCATGTAATGCTCGTAAAAGCTGAACAAGGTTATGTTTTTACAGAATTATTGCTAAAATAATTTACCCTCAATACATCTGTACGTCAAGGTTAATTTTGCGTTATAAATTATTTTACTTTATTTTGGCTTTTAGGTGCCTTGTATGTATGTTATTCTTATGGGATGCATATTATTGTATTATTAAAATTATTTATTAATAACAATACGAGTATGATAATAATGTCATTGCGTCTATTTTTAAACCAGAACAATGCAAAACCGTTAATTTATCAGGCGCATACATAAACATTGAACGTTGATAAGTAACGGAAAACAGTCAAGGCCTAACCTAACTTATTATTAAACAAATTTCAATTAAAATTCATACCTAATGTATTGAATTTTATCCTTAACACACTCAGTAACATTTACAATAACATAACTAACAGTTTAGAATATGAAGTATTAAATTTGGACATAAAATAAACGTAGAAAAAACTATGTACACAAATTCAAAATTTTCACATTCCGTTCCATTTTCACACTGACAAAATATTGAAAATTGAAATTCAAAAGTGGAACAAAGAGGCTGGCCGACTATCCCACGTATATCAAACCTCCGTAGACAATACTTGCACATTTTTAATTTGCGAACGAAGCAAAAGTATCCCCTCCGACAGCCAGGGTCGTGACCCGATCACAAAAGGTTTCCCGTGCGAATCTGGATCATCTGATTGTCTATTGTTATTTTTTTTCAACTTCTCAAGCTTCCGGATTGGGGGTGCACATTTTAGGGGTATCTAAGGCGCCAAAATGTAACAGTATTCCCAAGTATTCCCATGATATTGACAGTTCTCGGGTTGACGGACAAAACGTCTTTCAAATTTGACCCTAAGTCGTTTTATGGTCAGAAATGCAGCATCTGCAACAGATGTGGCTGTTTCTATTATTTTTATTAATATTTACAGAGGTAAAATTATACTTGCATTACATGTAACTGATATGTTTATTCACCTATTAATTAGTTATGGCAAAACAAAAAGATAAATAAATAAATAAATACATAGGGACAAATAACACAGATTGAGCTAGCCCCAAAGAAAGTTCGAGACTTGTGTTATGGGATACTAACTCAACGATACTATATTTTATAACAAATACATATATAGATAAACATCCAAGACCCAGGACAATTTGTAAAAGGCCCGTTTCCAACTTGCCCTGGCCGGGGATCGAACCCAGGACCTCTGGGTGGCAAACTAGCATGGTGACCACTATGCCACGGAGGTCGTCAATATATATATGAAAAAAGATAGTGAAGATAAAGCACTAAGATCTGCCAGGAATGTCAGGATAGTACCATTTGGAGATAGTCACAGCCTGTGGGACAAAGGCGTGACTAATCTTAAGGTTTTGCTTAAATTGGTGGAATTTGTGTACATCGATGACTTTATGAACAATGTTCTTCACAGATCCATACTATTTCCATGTAGTTAGGTACCTACTCAAAATTATTGCAAAAACATCAACCATTAGAATTAAAGAGACCAAAATAACCTAAGCCCCAAACACATGTGGTACTAACACATGAGCTTCTACGTTACAGACAGACACATGACATAAACATAGCTGTGTTGAATGGTACAGTTTGGTAGAAGTGATGATGATACAAGTCGTCAAATTTTAAACTTTAAGTGGAAATATGGATTGTCAGGTTTTCTAGCAATAAAAGATAGCTGAGGATCTCGGTAGTACGCATTACAAGCGCTTGCGTAAGTGAAGCAAATCTGGGTGTAGTCCGCACTTGGATGGGTGACCACAAGTGGCTTTACAATTTGTACTTGTGGCTCACCTGATGCTGGTAAAAAGGTTTACAGTTAAAGTCACTATGTCTCCTTTCCATCATTTGCCAGCCAGTACTATTGATGGTGCAACGAAACTTCTTGTTTAGACTATTATCGGGTAAAGCTTAAGTTAGGGTTTTCAGGAATATCTACAGTATCTCTAGACTTTGACCATAATGCTCAGCTCGCCATCAAGTCCACAACGCATCCATTGTGCGACGATCCTCAACAACATCCTGTCTAGATAACTAGGGTTAATCAAACAGCGCCGGGTCGTTGCACTAGGCTTGTTTGTTTTAATTTAACTCTTATGGTGGTTGGGAGAACACTTACAAAGACATACGCATCTTTGTACGAATATGAATTCAGAATACGTGAGGTGGCACAAAGAACTAATGACCAAAACTCTCGGGGCTATCTACATATTACGTCAGACGAAGAGAGGATTGCGTTATGACAAATGTGACGGTATAAGTAAAAGGAATAGAAAAAAAAACTTGACTAAGGGGAGGGAACCAAAAACTCGAAATTCTGCGTGACGTTAAAACTGTGCAATGTACTTTTAACGTCTTTATATGACGCAGACAGATCCGTGTGAAGATGGAATTAAAATAGCGGCAGGTTTATCTGCTTATGGCATGTTCCTTCGAGATTTTGCTGATCCCCTCAACGCTTATACCATCTGCGGGGAATTGGAAGCAGAAACGGCCGACACATTCTAAACAGTCAATAACATATTTTACGTTTGTTGAAAACAAGAAAAAAAAAAGAAAGACAGCCAAAAGTCTTTAATATGTTTAATTCACCTGACAATAAACCGTGTATTCAAAGACTGCAAGGATCAGATACAAAGATTTATAAACATAAACAAACCCTATCTTGGTCACCTGTTGAAGTAAATAAACAGATTCGATCCACAACCAGTTTCATAGAAAACTGACCAGAACTGGCCACATACTAAGCCCATCATTAGAACGAAAAAAAGTAAAATTCCAAGATGGGAACCAAGGAATAGAAAACAAAATCAGTGTTTTAAAAAAAGAACGAGTATAGAACTGGATTTAACGGCCGTTGCGGTCGTTGTCTCTGTCTGATGTGTTTGCGTCTCGCTCGCACACACCATGGGCGATTTAGTTGATATGGAAAGGAAATGAGTTTTCCTTACGATATAGAATATAGATGAATGTTAAGGTTGCTAAGATGTTCATGAATAAAATAAATCTCTAAGATCAAAATAAAACAAAACTGAAATTCGGACATGCGTTGGATTTTATGTCATGAAGCCGAAAAATCGACATGTTTTTTCATATATAGAGAGAACAATGACTGTTAAGTTAGAATACCTGATGAAATGAATAAACAAGTCATTATTTACAGAAAAAAAAGCCGACTACCTTCTTATATACCCAGTGTCACTCTCAGAATTGAAACGAATCTAATGACATCTCTCAAGCTTAAATCCAAAGAGCGTGCCAAACCATTATACATACATACTCTCGAAAAACATAACCTCCTTGTGGCGCAGTCGGGTAAAAGGAATAATAATTATCAAAACGGAGATATAGCTTCAAATAACATAAATAAATATAAAATTAATCTATGATAGACCACCATAAACCATAAACTTAAATATAAGAACATTACTTTAATCGTTCTTCTAACGTTCAAATTCCAAACCTTATAGTTCTGAGCGGCCGTTGGCGTTTGAAACCAGAACGGGATTCTTAGCATAGACATTTGAATTTACAGAGTAAATAGAAAGCATAGTGTACCTTTATCTGAAGTGTGAAGTGACGTAATTGAGAAAAATATAGTTGTTGACGTCCAAATGTTGATAAATGTCGAAATGTTAGCGAATTGACAGTTGATACTTAAACATACAATGAAGATAATACTATTAGCAAAGGTTCTAGCAATTGAGTTGATATTATTGAGACATCAACAAAACGCTATAATTTCTTTAAAGTACGAGAAATATCTAGCAAGATTTGTGTAAAAACCCAGTCAAAAGAAAGATACAATTTATAAAATAATAATAAAAACGAAAATTTTGCCATAATTTTTCACATTGGTTAGAGCGAAGATTTATGTAAACATAAATAATAACACAAGTAATATTGCTCAAAATAGACGAGAAAATCATGTAATAATAAATAAATATTCAAAATGAAGACACTTACATGTTGATTATAATTATAACAGTAGGAATTTAAGTGAATGTTGTAAATGATCTTAAATTTAATTTCTATCATGGAAATAAAAATATCGCGCAAGAAAAGAGCTGTGACCTCAAAAAGAGATGTTAACTGTTAACACATTTCTCAATCCCGAAGAATGAAGCATTTTTTCTTCATTGACGCTGCACCGTGAATTGTAGCTGCTTATTGTGAAGCTACTCAAATATTGACCGTATTTACTGGACGCGATGATGTAAGAGGAAATGACGCCACTGGAGCTGGCCGTTGGAGATTAGAAGCCGGAGAAATAAAAGGAGTGTTATTTGAAATTTATCAAAACACACACAGATAGAAAAATATTCGGTGACGCCAACATTTTAGGTATACAAATTTAGTTCGCAACCTTTAATTCAATTCAAATATATCTTAATTATACTAGGATATTTATAATATATCTTAATAATCGTCACTTTGTTTTGTTGCACAATAATTGTTGACGTCAAAAAGTTACTTAGAGCTAAGTTTACTGCCGCCTCCAAAGCGCTAGTGCAAAAGAAGCGGTGACAAACTGCACTGCAGCATTTTCTGAATTAATACAAAATACAAAATATCTTTATTGTGGCACCACAGGTATGTAAAAGATGTACAATATATTGTAATATATTCCTCGTAAATATCTTTATCAGTGGCCAATTATAGGTTTCAATTGGTTTAGTTATAAGTTTCTTCCATTTTCAAACGAATGACGCTATGGTCGATAACCGATCGTTAGAGACGTATCTAACCTCAAACAAAAAACCAAGAAATTAAAAAAGTGAGAACAGGCTCCATTCAGGCTCAGCCGTTATCTTACATCTCTGTCGTATGTATATAGCTGTCTTTCTCACACACTCATTACGGATTCCAGTTACTGTCGCCGGTTATGTCATCAGGATGTGGCACGTGAAGACATTTTGCTTAAAATAATAGTAAAATTGTAATAATATCATAAAAAGCAGAGGTTTGGGTTTTAAGTCGTAATCATGTGACTTGACTTCCTAAAATCCTTCAAAAGTTTGAGTATTTTCGTAAAAATACTAGAAAAAACATTTTAGTAAAAATAATGTTCGAGCTTCATATAACGACGACCTCCGTGGCGTAGTGGTCACCATGCTAGTCGGCCACCCAGAGGTCCCGGGTTCGATCCCCGGTCAGGGCAAGTTGGAAAATGGTCTTTTTCAAATTGTCCTGGGTCTTGGATGTTTATCTATATATGTATATGTTATAAAATATAGTATCGTTGAGTTAGTATCCCATAACACAAGTCTCGAACTTATTTTGGGGCTAGCTCAATCAGTGTAATTTGTACCTATATATTTATTTATTTATGTTAAGAAAAAAAATATAAACATTTTACGAAAATTAGTATTTAAAAATTCAAAATCTATTTGAAAAATTATAAATAGAATAAAATCAAAACTGAATAAGTTTTATTAATTAACATTAACACAAGAAACGGACAGAGGGTAAAATTTTAAATAAAAATTATTAATAGAAATTGATAAAACATGATATTGTAATGATTAAATATAAATAAAAGGATAGCGAGAGTTTAGAAAAGAAATGAGTAGGCGTAATAACTACGGGAAAGAAGGAAACGATAAGAAAAAAAAAACGTTTAGAGAATTTGAGTAAAACCGGTTCTACCTGAGATCTGACGGACAGGTTGAAAGGCTAAGGTTATTGCGTGAAATGAGACGTTTTGTCACAAACGCTTTGGCAGGAAATACCTTTTTTTAACCACGTGGCGGGTCAATCAAGACGAATTAATTTATCTTAATACTTAAGCTGTTTTTCTTTTGTTAGAATAAGTAGTAAAAAGTGGTTTTACTAAACTGGGTACTCACGACATCATACAAACCCATATTACGACTACAATTTCATTTCTTTCACTCATATTCGAACTTCTTCTTTTCAGTTGAATTCGCTTCTTTCTTACAACTCAAATCATATCCCTTTTTCTAAACGTCAAAACAAACATTTTTAATGTTTTTTAGGAAGTGAAGACTAATGACGTCATAGTTTCTTGGGAGTCAAATGGCGCTCTTAAAATTAGTTTTTCTGCAATAATAAATCTAAAATCACGTTGAAAATGGATGTGATCATGTGACATTTTTTTGTAACTTTTTATTTTCTGAACAATACTAAATAATTTATTTTGACCCCGGAAAGTACCCAATTGGATATACGTGGCCTGAGCAATGTTCCTTTTTCTTCCAATACCATCTTATTTATTTATTTTATTGGTTGATGTACACTTGAAATTTACCAATAAAACCTTAAGATCTTCAACGAATTATTTAGGATCTAAACTCTAAAAGTCACACAACATGCGTACATACATGCTTTCTTCTCTTTCTCAAAATGTCTTTCCAATTTTCACTTGTTCAATATCATCGGACTGTTTCAAATTCTGACCTACCTACAAATTTATTTCTTCATTGTTGTCGTGCATTACATCACCGAACTGGTCCGGATTCGAACCTATAATCAAACCAGCACGCTAACCGCGCCACTAACCCATTGCTCTAACCTCTAAAACTCTCACTATCAAACTTTCGATTTCTATACATTTCGCTCGGCAGAGCGCTTATACCGTTACCGTACTTTTGTGGTTCTATTTAGTTTTAAACAAGTTCAATTGTGACATTTGTGACTTCTCTATACATTCTAGTAGATTTAGATGATTCCCCATATAATATAACTCAAGATTTCTGAATATATATGTTTCAAGTTAAATAAAGTGGTAATAAAGATAATAGTTAAAATTAACATATTTTGACAATAAACTCAAAATAGATTAGATGACGAAGCGATTCTTTATCGAATCAACATTTTTCGATCAAAATAAATAATATCATTGATATCTCAAACAGTCGCGCTAAAATAGCGGGTCGATAGAAACAAAAAAATTTGCTATCGCAAACGCATTCGAATAAGACTCTTATTCCAAGCAGAAAAGCAACGTTTTTGATTGCACATCTCGATTGGATACAAGCAGGTGGTATCACACCCTAATCAAACCATTCGCTTTACCCCACGACCCGAGTGGACCACTCGTATCCTACACCCATTGTTTCGCAGATAAATAAAATTTATTGCAAAACTAAACATTGGCTTCGGCTGTATAAAGCCACTATCTTTGATACACAAAAAAAAAGATAATTACCATAAATTTTAGAAAGCATTGCATTGCTAAACTTTGGCTGTATAAGACCACTATCTTTGCCTCAAAAAAAAAGAATACCATAAACAATTCAAATACATTTGAAATTCAAAACGCGAATTTACTTATTACGAAGTCTCAAGAAGAACAGCGCACAAGCGAGCAAGCATCCTCAACTGAGTCGAGTCGAAACGGCGTCGAGTCTACAATTTTCTGCAGCTATTTTAAAACCGCAAACAACAACAATAACTATAGCATAATGACCTGTAATACAGAACCATATCGTCGGATCACTTATAAAGATTATACTTATTACACCAACGGATTGACATTGCCTTTTCAAGAATGACATAAAGAAAGAATAGCGTTGGTACCAAAGATTGTTACTATCCGTTTTGATGGCTAATTGAACGAACGCGCGATGTTTTGCACAACACATTTGGCATATGTATATATATTTGTTTGATGATAACTCAAGAACCTTTGATCAAAACTTTATGAAGTTTCGTAGAATAATATCTACATTTAAAAACCAAGCTCCTGTCAGTATGAAAAAAAAAAAACACGATGACGTTTCTTGGCAGAGATAATGATTGAGAGTCATTTCATAGACAGTTATGGGGATATTTCGGGGTCCAGTGCTGCCCCCATTTGAAATAAATTATTTGAAAGGAAACGGAGATATGATTTATAATTTTGTCTTCACCAAGCCATAAATAACCCTTCAATTATTTTATAAAGTTTACAGTTTAAAGTAAGAACGTGAAGCTTTTTTTTGCACGTTTGCAAAAAACGGCCACTTTTGCCTAATTTGCGTAGACACGCTTCACGATCTCACTTCAAAATTCCTAGGTTCACTCACGATGTTCTCCTTCACCGGAATAAATATTGTAAGTTATTTTTCATTTTTACTATAGGAATTGTGAAAATTTTCTTTTATAGGTATGTGATATAGTCAATAGTTGGAAAGCGCTGAATGCAGGCCGCTATAAAATCCTTGGTTGAGGCCTATGTTCAGCAGTGGAAGTTATGCGGCTGAAATGATGATAATCAATAGTTATTTTTTAATTAATTGAAAGAAGGTTAAAATTATCAGTGGATGGTATAATTTTATTCAATAAAAACTCACAATACTGGTATATCCTTTAGTTTATAGGCAGCGGTCGCCATTCCTTCTGATTATAGTAATGGGCAACTGGGAGAGAATCATTGGCCAACCGTTAACAGTTTTACTGTGAAACCATTTATATTTATTTTTATTTTAATAGTCGTGAACCCACAATAAGTTTCTCTGTCTAAGGAACCCAAAGATCTTGAAGAAAAGCAAAGATGTAAAATTGTGTAGATCCTGGTTGCTGTAAAAGAAAAATAAAGTTATTTTTTAACTTGATTTCGAATCTTAAGAACTTTTTTCAAATGCCGTAAAGAAGCTTCATTTTTTTACTGGTTTAACATGAGCGTAAAATAAGATGAGTAAAGATGTAAAATTATGTAGATCTGTTGCTGTAAAATAAAAATAAAAAATATAATTTGTAAACTGATTTGAACCTTGACTTATTTTTTTTTTCAAATTTAAGTTATAAAGAAGCTTCATTTCTTTATTGTTTGTAATCTTAATTATTGCACAATTTTTTTTTTATTATTTACGTTTTTAAAAAGGTTGTTAAGGTTAAATGCTTATTACGCGAACACGAAGCTTATTAAAGCTTACATTTTTACTATTTCTTGGCTACTTTGGGCTTAAGAAATAAAACAAGACTCATGTCCCGTAATGTGATAAAAGTCCTTTGAAGCTCTAAAATTGAACTTAGTATGACGTTTTCCACATCGCCACGGCGACGATTTCCCCAAACTACCACCGGCACGCGCCACCCTCCTAGCTACAACTAGGGTGCGCCATCTGGCGGGGTCAACGAACTACAGTAGATGCGGGCAGTAACTTAGGATGGAAACGTAGCATATGGCAGAAGAAACGCAATTTTTTACTTTCTAACAACTCAAATCAGAAACTTTTTCCAAATGTTAAAGCAAATGGGATTTGTATGAAATATAGCCTAATGACGTCATAGTTTCTTGGAGTCAAATAGCGGTTTTAATATTAGTTTTTTTTTACAATAATAAATCTAAAATCACGTTCAAAATGTAACTGTATCTAAATAATTTATTTTTGACAATTACTGGCTTTTAGTTTTTCGGTCTGTAATTTTAATAAAAAAGTTTAAATGCATCGCGTCTATATCGCCGTCAGGGTAGGCAGAGCCTTTGGCCATAATTCAGTGTGGAGTAAAATACAGAGAAGTAAAAATTTAAATGAAGACCAAAAATAAGAAAAAATGTTCCAAGTTCTAGAAAATAGTAAACATTTTTGACCCACGAAAGTATTAAAGTACCAAATTAAATACAGTGCCAGTTCATCCTTAATGTTGTAAGAACAACCCCTATTCCTCGACAAACCCTTGAAACCCAGAAGGTAAACAGATATCTGAATTTTTACTACTAAGGAAAGCTTTGGATTCATGTTTTATTTCATTACGCAACTGTACTCACATGAGCTTATTTAATAAATGATTTCCCTTTTTTCAGTCAAAATTCGATAACAAAAACTTAAATCTTTTATCTTTTTTTATTTAATAAGATTACATATGTACAGGAATCAAATCTAAATAGATTCTTGCACATTTCCCGCCAACTTGTCTATAATCTAGACCATAGACAAGTGACGTCACATACGTTATCGTACGTTAACGGCGCGTCACGGGCCGTGGTCCTAACGGATGGAGCAAGGTGGAGGTGGAGGCGTGACGATTACTGGCTTTTAGTTTTTCAGTCTGTAATTGTAATAGAAACGTTTTAATACGTATTTATCACGTCTATATCGCCTTCCGAGTAAGCAGAGCCTATGGCCGTAATTTAGTGACAAGAAATACAAAAAAGTAAAAATGAAATCAATACAAAAATAAGAAAAAAGTTCTAAGTTCTGGCAAAAAAAAATATAAACCAAAATAGTAAAAACAAATTTATTAATAGTTAAAAACAAAGAGTTAAAATATATTTTAGAGCTAGATATCCTATTTCATGAAAGTGTGCTGATGACTTTAATAATTTATTGCGAAAAAAGAAATAAATACAGGAACAATGACTTAGCTAAACTAAAAAAACTATGAAAGTGTGTACATAAAATGTTTTCGCTAATTGCTCAATGGTTGGACCATAGACAAATAGAGCGGATATACACTGAACTTGCATTAATGGCCGCAACGACTTCTGACATTTCACCTGACGCGATTTCCGAGGGCGATGACATTTATGTTTTCTTTACTTCAAATATTATTATGTAAGATCTATTTCAAAAGATTTTTAAGACTCCATAATAAGTAATATGTAATTATACTTATGTGAGTTTTATGTTATATATTATTCTGTAGTCATTTGATATCAAAGCTGAAGTAAACGACAAGTAAATCATCTAGATAGCGTTACATAACTATCGATATTTGACCTCGAAAAACAGTCACAATATCGAAAGTGTCGATTGTCAATAGTTTGCAATACTATTGATGAAAGGTAACACTATCGATAAATCATTTATTCGCAACATGTAAGCAAAAAGTTAACATTATATTATGCAGATCAACATGTACCCAGGTTGGGCGTAGCAAAAACAAATAAGAAACAAATAAGAAAGAATAATACACGTTATTCTAATATTTTATACCTACTTAATTTATTTTTTCCGTGGACGTGAGATTGAGGTAACACACGCTACAAACTAATTTAATTTACTGAACTTGTCGTTTAAGAATTCATCTACAGAATAATAGGCCTTTGAGATCAGTAATAATTTTATTATTACTGATCTGAATATTGTGTCTTTTTGTTCTACTTTTATGCTTTCAGGAATTGTATTATATATCTTAATTGACATAACGTACGGACTATTTTGAAACATTTGCATATTTGATATCGGTAGATTTAATTTATTTTTGTGGCGCGTTTTTCTGTCATGTGTATCTTTAATTTGGATAAATAGATGTTTATGTTTTCTTACAAACAAGGCTGTTTCCAATATGTATAACGACGGGAGTGTCAGTATATTTTTTTCAATAAAGAATGGCTTGCAGCTATTTGGGACCCGAATATTTGTAAGTATGCGCATGCACTTTTTCTGCATCACAAACAAATCGTGGGCATCTACACTATTTCCCCACAAAATAATCCCGTAACGTATAAATAGTATCGATACTGTTGAATAAGGATACTATCGACAGTATTCAATACTTTCGATAGTCTAAATTCAATAGTATCGATAGTTTTACCTTACATCAATAGTATTGCAAACTATTGACAATCGATACTATCGATAGTCCTATCGATATTGTGACTGTTTTTCAAGGCCACGATAGCATCGATAGACTATCGATATTTTAATACTATTGCTTGCAACACTAGTTATAAAGCTTACGTAAATACTGTCATTGAAGTTATAGAGTAGTATCTAAGGTCAAAAATTAATAATTTTGTAATGATAAAAGAATAAAACGTCACAAAATAATGTCACTGGTTTGATCATGTCCAATTTGAACTTGATTTTAGATTTATTGTTGCAGAAAAACTGATATTAAAAGCACTATTTGACTCTAAGAAACTATGACGTCACGTCGTGCTATTTGATAAAAATCCCATAGAAAAAATTTGTTTTGACATTTAGAAAAAAAATATATTAGTGGACCTTATATAAAATTGTAGAGTGTTTTAAATGCTCATGCTCATGGACAATATGTTAAATGTTTATAGTAGACTTATTTGCGGACTATGGTGGGGCGTCTTTAGGCACCTTCAGCCACTCAATATGGGCTCGTAGAGATTTGTCGCCGGAAGCTCCCTTGAAGCAATCAAAGGACCTACAGCAACCTTTGATTGTATAGTTAGGGTTAGGGTTAGGAATAAAGAAGTGAATAAATAAAGATAGGCTCTAAAGGACTAGTATCCAGAGCCGTAAAAAAGTAATTAAAAAAACTAGCGGATTAGATAATTATGTTTTTCATTTCATAAGTTATTTAACCAATAATAAGCAAAGATTAAAAGTATTAAATCAGTAGAATCATTACTAACATTTTCAATCCGTTTAAAGTATCTATGTAATGTATGGTCAAAATGTAACTCTACCACAGGTATTGCACTTCATTGAAGCGGAGTATCATTTACTTCTACAAACAAAACTATACATCCGTGCACACGACAGTGTGTGTTCGCCTCCAACACACGCGACAAGGAGCAAACGGGGGAGAGGTGGACGGGACGGGGAACGGAGACGTATGTTTTTTTTTAATATTGGCAAATCACACTGAGTTAGCCCCAAAGAAAGTTCGAGACTTGTGTTATGGGATACTAACTCAACGATACTATATGTAATACTTATATAACTTCTGTGCCTCTACCTATATGATGGAGAGATGCTATGATGGCCTATAATTTAGTAGAAAAAGAAGATCCCACAGGCGCAGAGAAAAGGCTCTGGAACCTCAACCAATTGTCTAAGACGTAATCGTGACCGGTCGGTTATGCTTACTAATACAACAAAATGAGAGAGTCCAGAGGAATACCATCACGCTATAGGTGAATTCACACTTATCCGAGCCGAACGCGTCGAACGAGCCGAACGAAACGAATTTTAGAATTCTTTACATGAAATCCTATGAAACCTCGCATCTGGAATCCGTATCTGAAAGAAGCACAGAATTCCTGAACGAAATCGAATGACGTCCTCAAATTCGGGGTGATGCGATCGAATCGATTGAATCGCCTGCATTTTGACAATTACAAGTGTGTGGGTTTAGACTTTTAGAGCAACGACAGTTATGCGATGGAGTAACTATTTCGATTTATTTTAAATGTTACAAAAATTAGGGATTCTAACATAATTGATTAATAAAACACTGACAATAAAAATTTCGTCAAGATTCATCACAACAATTCACATGTAATTACAGTGCGACAGGTGTAAAGGAGTCGCCAGACCAAAAATGCTCTTTCTGCCCCATTAGGGATATAGACGTGATAGGGTGTATGTATGTATGTATAGAGGTATAAGCCGCCAGAAGTGCGGTAAAAGTAAATGGCCGGTATGTATTTAATCAGTTCATATACAAAGCATTTTAACCCGGACAAAAAGAGGGGTGTTATCATTATAAGATTGACGCTTCTGTTTGTGGGTCTGTCTGTCTGTGGCATTGTAGCGTTTTTTTACGTGAAAGCAAGTTCCCTTGCGGTAGTTCTTGGCTGTGTTTGATGAAAATTTGTGGAGCCCGCGAGGCGCAGCTAGTCTAAAATAAATGCCTATACCCAAAAAAGGACTTGTTGTTAAGTTATGTGCAATACGAGTTTTTTTGTCGGAAACATCCGACACTCGTTGAATGGGCAAGACAATATTTGCCGGATAAATCCGACGTTCACGGTAAAAGGGTTAAGACTTAAGTGTCTATTCTGTACTGTCTATAACGTGTGCTAATACGGTCCGAGGCCAACAGCATTTACGTAAAAAAAGAAGGCTCAAACTCGCCCTCAAAATATATGGCTGCCAAGAAAAAAAAAATAAGTTTAAAACTGAAACCTATTCCAGAGATGAAATGGCTTCTTTTTATACCATTAACGCCGGATAGGGGTCCATTGTTGAGCATAGACAACCGCAGTGTAATAAAACACCGTCTCTATGGTTTTTTTACCATAGACATAGTTGAGGTTGTGTCTAAATCATGCGAGGTGATAAAATAAGAATCTTAAACGGCCAGAGGCGGTGGCAAGGGGACAAAGACGTACAGGAACTGGGTAAGTTGTAGACAAGAATGTTACGGCCAGTGTCTAGCGAAGGCTTTTTATGACACAGCATTTCAGCATTTGCCACTCAAAAATGCAAGTAAAGATACTCACACAATATTATTTATAGATTGAAAGATTCAAATGTTTATTCAGTAATTAGACTTTTACAAGTCACTAAGTATAATTTATGTTACGTGTAAAGTATATTAAAATTTAATTTATTTTTAAAGAAAGCTACCGATACCAGCGCTTCGTAACGGCCACTGCTGAGAAGAAACGCCGAAGGAAACTCATTTTCACAGTATTGGTCGCCTACTCGCCAGAAGGGCTTTGTCATATTATTATTATTGTTTTTTAATTAATAAATACTTATAATATAATATAATAAAATGTTGATACAATATAACATGTAATTCATAACATAAATGTATACCATAATATCTTCATTGTATCTAGGGGCACTTTGAGTGCCATACCCATGACACAACACACAAGTTATTTGCTAAACAAATTAAAAGATCCCCGACCGAAAATATCAAGAACGCCATCTAGTGCTGAATAGCGTAACTATTGATACGATCAATATCCGCACCGCCATCTTTATTTTTTAGAGAAAGCCCTGATTTTCAAGCGTTAACTCCCAATAATTTTCATGAAACAGCTAAGAACAAAAGAACCAAGCGCAAGGGAACTTGCTTTCACGTAACGCATCGAAATCGGTCCATCCGTTCGAGCGCTACGATGCCACAGACAGACTGACAGACATTAGCATTAAACTTAAAACAAACCTCTTTTTTGTAGGGAATTAAAAATTACAAGTCTTAAACCAATAAACACTGTTGAAGGGCTACCTGAATTTTTAGGGGTCCAGTGCTGCCGCCATTTGAATTAAATCACTTATAAGGACACGGAGATTTAATTTAAAATTTTGTCTTGACCAGGCTCTAGGTAACCCTTCAAACTATTTTATGAACTACTGTTTACAGTTTAAAGTTAACGTGAAGCTTTACTACGCACATACGCCAAAAGTGGCCGTTTTTCGCAATCGTACGGGAATATGTAGTTCCGCTCCTCATCACTAGATGGCGTTCTTGAAAGTCGTGTGTTTTAGAATTTGCCTAGCAAATACACTTGTTATTAAATAACTAAGATTTTTTTTATGTCATAGGGCGGCAAACGAACAAGCGGGTCATCTGATGGTAAGTGAGCTCCGCTGTCCATGGACAACTGCAACACCAGGGGTGTAACAGAAGCGTTGCCGGCCTTTCAGGAAGGGAAGATGTTGGGGGAGAGGGGCGGGGAGGGGGCGAGGCCACCGGCTCTCTCACTCACCGAACGAAGCATAGAAGCGGTGACGCTACTACTCAGACGTCGATTTTCTGTGAGAGTGTGGTACTTCCCCGGACGAGCCGGCCCATTCATACACAAGTGTTTGAGTTAGGGTGGTTATAATGTAACCATTTGTTTTAAGATGCAATTACAAATTACATTATGCTTATTGGTATATCCTCTTTAAAATACGTCAAACTAATTTCTGTTTTATTTTCTGGAGCATAAAGTATAATTTCTAATGATTCTGTCCAAGGGTAAGTAACATTTGGTTATCTGTCTGTACTTCACGCTTGGATGGTGGGGGTTGGCCGGAGGGCGAGGTCGAGGATGAAGTGTTGATATTTATGTAGGTACCGGCTTGGTCGTCCTTGATACTTATTATAATTAATCATCAGTCCTAGCCATGCCATGGTCTCATTTCATGCCAGTTTTCCCTATTATAAATCATGTCCTTAAGACGAAGTGGTAGCTAAAGTGGCGCCCTCATTTGAAATAAATTGTTTAAAACTAAATATGGTGAAAATTAAAAATTTGATTTGTATAAATGTCTAGAAAGACCTTTAAACTATTTTATGAATAACCTTTGAAATTATTACTAATAGTCCGTTTAGTTTTAAAACAGTTTTTCGCCAAAAGTGGCCACTTGGACGACAAGATGGACTACCAATATTACTTTCAAAAGTTATTCATAAAACAGTTTAAAGGTCTTTCTAGACATTTATACAAATAAAATTTTTAATTTTCACCATATTTAGTTTTAAACAATTTATTTCAAATGAGGGCGCCACTTAAGCTACCACTTCGTCTTAAACTAGCGTTGCATAACACTCGATAGTTTGACTATCGATAGTTGACCTCGAGACAGTCACAATATCGATTGGACTATCGATACTATCGATTGTATAAATTAAAAACTATCGATATTGTGACTGTTTTTCGAGGTCACGATAGTATCGATAGACTATCGATATTATACTTGCAACGCTACTTAAAACTTATTCTTATTACAATAGGAAAAGCATAAAACCTTGTCAATCACACATGCTAATCATAAATACGTAGTTATATTATAACCTACGCCATTGGATGACAATTAGTTATGAAAGTGTGCCTTGAAATTATACGAAAATTTAGGTACCTATCTATGTAGTAACTATCTATCTTAGCTTCATAGCATTTTTATTTTCTTTTTTCTATTCTTACGCTTTTTTTTTAATTTTTTACACTATGCTCTCTACACACGGAAAACGAGACCCGAAAGTGTACGAACCTTGTTCAAGAGTCCAAATTCGAAATTTGAACTTGGCGTCATCCACTCTACATTCGCACTTTAGTCTATGACGCTGTTTTTATCAATATGACCTAATTTTGGCGGGCGAAGACGTCAGATAATTAATTTTAATTGCCAAAATAAGTTGATAGCGGCGTCCCACATATATACCAGCTTCATTCATGAAAACATATGCATGATGATACGGCGCGGCATGACTCTGATAAAATATGCAGTCATCCACCCACCAGCCTGATATCCGGCCATACAAGATAGATGAGTATCAACCTACTCCGAGCAAAATACCTAAGTAAAAAAAGTTATTCTTACCGCCGAATTGACGACCTCCGTGGCGTAGTGGTCACCATGCTAGTCCGCCATCCAGAGGTTCCGGGTTCGATCCCCGGTCAGGGCAAGTTGGAAAATGGCCTTTTTCAAATTGTCCTGGGTCTACGATGTTTATCTATATATGTTTTTGTTATTAAAAATATAATATCGTTGTGTTAGTATCCCATAACGCAAGTCTCGAACTTTGGGGCTAGCTCCATCAGTGTAATTTGTCCCTATATATCTATATCTTTCTATCAATATGAATTTATAAACAATCGCCAATATAATCAAATTGACTATTAGACCAAATCCGACCGATTCTAAGAAGCGCTGATTTTGTTTTATTCATCAATTCTACACAACAGTTTAATTTAGTCGATTAACTATTCAATGACTGGTTTAAGATGGCAGATTTTTCATTTCTAACTTTGTAGCAAATTAGCCAAAATTTTAGGTCCTACGTTGCTTACGATTTTCAGGTGTTGAAGTTCCAACTGTTGCAAGCAGGACTAGAATAACTTAAACCCTGCCTACAAAGAGGTTAAACATAACAATGTTGGGATTGTAGGTACCAACAGCTACTGAACTAGGTTAGGTAGGTGCCTAGGTGCCTACCTGAAATACGATCAGAATTCGCTGAAAGGGTCTCAGTTTTACATGACCACTGTGAGCCGTAAGTTAATAAGGTACTACCTACGTATTTGCATGTAGGCATAGCTAAACTAAACCTACGACCGCTGCACCATTGAGCTCCTCAAACCAACGAACAGGACACCTACACCGTAACTATTAACTACAAAGCAAATAAGTTCCCAGGTACCTATCAAATCAATCCATAAATGACAGGAACGTGCCATGTCGTCAAGTCCCGCCCGACGAATCTAACTGATCTAACTGAATAAAAATATCAATGGTCGATTTAATTCAAGATTCCAAATTTGAAATTCGTAAATTCAATAAAAATTTTCGCGGCTTTTTTCACGTCAATGTCATCATTATATACCGTTGAGATTTTTTTTTATCAGTAGAAATATACAAGCAAGGAAAATAAATAGGTAAATCGTATTTTGCACAGCTGAAAAAAAAGGTTGTCGTACTTATCTATATTCAAGGATACCTACCTACCCAAAAGTTTGTAGGTAGGTACCTATGAATGACGTAACGAAGTTTTTTCGTAGTCTACGCGGCCGACGAATTGTGAATTATTATTATGGAATTCTAATCTAGGAGGCTTGGATAATCTTCAAAAATAGTTTTAGTAACTGTGTACACATGTTAGTACTTATATTTACATAACAATGAAAGTTAACTATGAAGTATAAATATTTTTAACATACGAATACAGATAATTACTACATATTTACATAGAATTAACATTTTATTAAAATACACACAAACACAAAAAAATAAAAAGTAATATTTTAGTTTTTATTTTAAAAACCATAAACGAATAAAAAAAACTTACCCCGAGCACTGGCAGTTCAATTCGCAGTTTTTGCTGCTTTCACCCCACATTTTGGCACGAAGGTCCGTACACAATAATTAAAAATAAACACAATCACAAGTCCATTTCGTTTTCAGTCTTTTTGTATCTCTCTCACTAGTTTTTAGAGCCGGATGACACCGACCATCTCCCAACGCAGCCGGCAAGCAACTGAAATTTTTGGCTCCCCTTGCGCGTACGTTCGTCCTGTTGTCAACCCTGCTTCCTTCTGGGATACGTTGTGGGAATTTCTACCATTTTGGTAAATTTAGTTTTTGATAATCAATGTAGCATTTTCAGGTAATTTATTATTAAATATTTTTTAAGAACTTGTAGAAGTTAATTTTAAGAGTTATTTAAATGATGAAAATCTGTATTTATACATATCAGTACAATTTTAAACATTTTATGTATTTAATTAATTTAGTTAGGTAGGTAATTAATAATTATATATTAATGCCGAATTTTTTAATCACTTAAGGTGTTGAGTAAAATAAAAAATGATGTATAGTTTACAAAGGTTAGATAATGTCTATTTAAAAACAGTGACGTTTATTTTTAAGTTCATTGCCTCGTGGTGTTTTTATTTAATTTAATCTTCTTCAGGGTCATTCATATATTACGTTATAGCGATGAAAGGAAGTCATGATGAGTAAGTACATGTTAAGAAAAAAGTGTGACAAGGAGCGGGGAGGGGTCTGAAAAGTCGAAATACTGGGTGACTTAATATGTGGATGGTTCCTTCTTTTCGTGTGGATTACCGCAAATGACACAAATTTTCTTCGTAACTTCCTTTCATAAAAAACAAAGCCTTTTGATGAAAAATTAATGCCCATTTTGAAACAAATGTCGTTATGGAAGATTTTTTACATAAACTGGTAACCTGGCTTTGCCTGCTCAGGCCAACGGGCTACCCCGCCTAACTAGATCGGCTATCTTGAGAGAAGGACCTTCCATTTTCAACCCTACAACCCCATTCACAAGTACCATATTAGAATATAAAAATCATCAATGGAATGTTATACAAAAATCATATGGGCACTGAATCCTGTTTCCACACGCACACATTCATAATCAGACAAACAAAAATAATTCTAATATGTGAAACAAATAAGGTATAATTTATGTTTGAAATTACAGAAAGGACTACAATCAACACACAGCCGATTGAAAGTTCAATCATATGGTGGTAGTTAACTATATAAAAACTCATTTTAAACTTTATCATAAGCCAGTTAAGTCTAAAATGCATTGCATTTCCTTATTGTCCACATCTTTAAACCATATGACGTTGCAAAGATTCTACTCCACTTGAAAAGTCCAAGAAATCCGTATTATTAATACATTAAAGTTTAAAATAGAAATTATGCTATTTTTTCAAGTATATTTGATGTTTTTGCGAATGTAAGGTTGTTCCCAAGAATTCCCTTCAAATCACATGGTATAGTTGGAAAGGAATGCCTTTTGTATGCCGCCCAAGAGAGGCTCGGTCTGTCAATATCCATTGTGATGTATAGTATACAGTTATTTTACATGCAAAATAGCTTGAAATAAGGGTTGGCCAATTCCCTGTTGTCTGATGCCAATTTCGATAATTTAACGCATTAAAAAGATATTGTATTGTAAGGTTTTTGAAAAGTTTTCAATAGTTACTTTTTAATGGATGAGAAAAAGCATGTACTTGGGAGGCGAAAATATGTATTTACCAGTCACAACAGAATTGGAAAACATAATATTGTAAAGTACTTAAACCATATGAGTTATAAGTATTGCAGATAAGCAGGCATTTTTGGACAAATAATGTTAAGCAAAATATTGTGTAAAAAAGAAATGTGGTGTCGTGGGACACCAGGTGGGAACGAAGTTCAAAAGTTCTTGTGTATACGACTGTCGCGCCTGCGCACGTCTCATTTAACGAGGTCATCCTTACGGTTTTACTATCACATTTTTTTCAGTTCGGTCGCGCAGCAAAATCCCTATCTCCTCCAAGCCTGCCGTAAGGAACTTCGTTCCAATAAAACGTTTTTAAGTTATTATTTGCTAAATGATACCATAAGCTAAAACTCTAACCCACAAAAATTTAATGTCATAATATTTTGCCAGCATAAACTAGATGTTAGAATTTAAAATTTCAAATACACAAATACAAACTTAACATGTAAAATCATCATATCATAAATCGTAGGCCCAACGGATATATACGATTCGTCTCTAACTTGATATGCCAGTCAGAGTTTAAAAAATCTTGGCCGTTACAGAGGTCCTTTTTTATTTCCTCCGGAGGACACGGTCCTCTCTAGTTTGAACGTAACGAGCTTTCTAAGGCAGGTTTAGTAGCGTGTTTGTAAGATGATTTTTTGACTTTTGACTTTTTTAGGATAGGCTTGTCAAATATTCTAGTTGGAAATGTATACTTACATATTTAAAATTAAAATAAGATTTTAATGCAATTTACGAATTCCTATTATGTAAAAACTATTAAAAACCGAAGTATTTGAACATACTATACTCCATTTGTTTAGGTACTTACATAAAGGTAAACAATCTTGACATGCCTTTTCATTAAAATATACATTTTATAAATCAAAACCCTTGCAAATTATAAATTAATTTGTAATGTGTAAGGAAAATAATTTGTAAAGTATATATTATGTATTTCTATAAAAAGACATATCAAGATTATTTACATTTATTTAAATACCTAGCCAAATGGAGTATAAGTACAATACATGCAGATGAACTCAATTTCTTTTTAGGATTCCGTACAAAAAAAAAACGGAACTCTTATAGGATCACTCGTGCGCCTGTCTGTCCGTCCGTCTGTCACAGCCAATTTACTCTGAATGTACTAGACCAAATCAGGTGAAATTTTGGCAAAGTAAATAACTATTCTTTTTCAAATAAGGGTCATGTTCGGGGGCCAAATAAAGAAATAAAAAAAAAAGGTTTTGCAAACCTGACTGTATCATATATCAAATAAAAGGGCTCGTTGGATCTCAAATATATTTTTGTTATTATTGTAAAATAAATAGTTTTCGTTTAGATCTCCAAAAAAACTGAGCCTAATATTTTGAAAAACAGGAAAATTATCAAGAATTCTATCAATTTAAAATAAAGTGCTAAACTGAATAAAATTCGTTTACGTACGGATATAGTTCACTAAAACACCACTAGATGGCGCTATCATTAGTTAACTCTTGTCTTAATATGACGATTTCAATTGTAATATTTTTTAATCATTTAAAAATCTTGACACTGTAAGGAACCCTCTCCCCGTGAGTTTATCTCGCATTTGGCCGGTTTTTATTTTAATACTAGTTATTAGAAAAATAAAACAAGTTTGAAACTCTTCCAGGAAGTTGTTAAAACTGTAGATTACTTATCGAATGAAGTGATAAAATTTATGAATACTGATCAATATCAGCCGGTATTAGTGTACAACTTGTTTGTTTCAATGAAAAGAACATAAAATTCAACGACGATTGAATACTGAATAGTTGACATTGTGTGGTTGGCTATAAAGACGAAAACTTTGCAAGTGGAGGTCTATGTTTCTGTCTGCCCACTGTGGGAAACAGGCGCGATAATTTGTATGTATATATAATTAATAAGTCCCGTCAGTTGTATAAAGAGATTTCCGCACGCCTAATCGATGCCTCAGGGGATCCAAGGGCTGGTGCGCATTTTGGCCAAAGGCTGAGCTTGGCCATTCAGCTCGGAAATGCCGCCAGTCTCTTTAGGCTAAATTTTTTATATAATTTGATGTTATTTATAGTACTTATATCTAGTTTAGTTTTATATTCATAGTTATATTTCGTTTTGTCATAGTTTATTTATAGTTTTAAGTTATTAATGTAATTAAAATTTTAATTTTGATTAAATAAATAGTACCAACATTGAACACCATCAATAACATATACCTACCACTATTAATTTAGTGATTTTCAGGCGAATATCTTATAATTAAGTTACATACATTACAAATGTTATGAACAGTTTAGACACAGCTACTAATTTCTTTCTTTGTATTGGTTTTAATAACGGTTTTAAGAAACAATGTTTAAAACAATCGACGTTTGTACATACATCTGAGGGTATATGCTTCCAACGCATAAGAGGAGTGTCTAAGAATGCTGTTGTGTGTAAATTGGACCACCCTGTTTGAGAAACCAGATCTTCAATAATAGGTACCATTTTAATGCCTTTATCGGTAAAAATCTTGGGCTTTGCATAAACATACTAGCCAAAGTATTATTTTAATAAATATAAAACGCTACTTAGCTATGTCACACCATAAGATGTCTTTAGGCACAATGTTCAAAACTTTGAAACCGATTTTTATACGCTTTTCGTCAATAGATAGTGATTTAAGAGGAAAGTTTATATGGTATAACAAATACTTGAGCAAAGCCATGGAATTATCCATATTAAATGCAATCATTTGGCACAATATACCACAAGCATTCATAAAGTAGTTCTTTAGTCACTGTTTCGTAGAAATAAAGATAACATGCCTATAACATATGATCACAATCCATATGACCGTTACTGACGTTACTCGACACCGCGCTATCGGGCGAAAGATATCAGAGTGAATTTACCCACGGCCGGAAGTCTGGTCGCACGCCTCTTCAGGAATCGGGAGACATCATTTCATGTGGGCATCTAATCTTGACCCTCACTATTTTTTTTTTTTTTTTATTTAACTTCATACACAAATACAAGTGTAATGGCGGACTTAAAGCCTAAGGCCTTATCTACCAGTCAACCAAACGGGTGATGTAGAGAATGACAGGGGTAGTGCAAAACTTGAATATGTACATGGCGAAAAAAGACTACATATCAAAACAATAAACTACGTACAAAAAAATACACACTATTAAGTATATACTATGATAAACAATACCTACATATACTACATAAATACACTATGATCTATCTGACAGTTTTTGAAGAAAGTGTGCCTTCACCTGTTTCTTAAATGAAAAGCGGGTTTTAGCCTTCCGGACATCAACTGGTAAATCGTTCCATAGTTTGATAGCCTGGACGATGAAAGAATTTGTAAAGAACCCACTCCGGTGAACTGGCAAAAATAGGTTGAAATTGTTAGAGGAGCGAAGATCTTTGAGATGGGTATCACCCTGAAATTGAAAATTACACTTGAGGTAAGCAGGAGTAGCGGGTTCAAAAAGAATCGAAAAGAGAGTTGTAAGAATGTGCAAGTTACGCCGTTGACGAATTGGTAACCAATGAAGTTGGGAGCGGTAAGACGACACATGATCATACTTACGAAGACCAAAGATATAGCGAATACAGTTATTGAGAAGACGGTCAAGTTTGTTTAGCATATCGCCAGTCAAGTCCGAGTAGCACACATCAGCATAATCTATGATTGGCAGGATCAATGTATTCACCAGCATTGTTTTGGTATCACTGGGGAGGAAATTTTTTAACTTATATAGAGTTCGTAGGACACCCGTAACCTTTTTAGAAATTTCCGTGACCTGTGTATTCCACGATAGATATGGATCTATGTGAAGACCCAAGTCTTTGACAGTTGTGCCAAATGGTATTACGATGCCCTCAAAACAAACAGATAGTTGGGAATCAATGTCAATCCGCCTAATAAAGTGTGAACTGCCAACTAATAAGGCCTGACATTTTTTTGGATTGACCTTGACCCCGAATTTTCGCGACCACTCAGCCACAGCACTCAGAGCAGTATTGACTTGATCAATAGCAGCGTCCAGATTATCTATGTCAGCTTGTGCATAAAGTTACAAGTCATCGGCATAAAGGTGGTACGAACACTGAAGATCTTTTGTAATACTATCTATAAAAATAGAGAAGAGTAATGGCGAAAGAATACCTCCTTGGGGGACGCCTGTCTCAAGCTTACGCCAATCTGAGAAGGATTCCTCGGAGCGAACCGACTGCTGTCGTCCTCGAAGATAAGATGAGAACCAGTTAACAACTGCTGAAGATACCTTGAGATGTGCTAGTATGGCTAAAAGGATGTCATGGTCCACAGTGTTAAAAGCATTGGAGAAATCTACCAACGCTAGGACTGTGACTTTCTTATTCTCCATCCCCAATCGAATGTCATCAGTCACTTTGAGAAGTCACTATCATCCTAGCAGTCACATAAAGTCTACTCCTGGTCACAGACCTCCCCCAAGAATTTTCAAAACGATTGGTGGTCGAACGACCTGAGTAGGGTTGCTGGAAGACGCTGGATGCAGTCCACTTCCAATCTTATTTATTAAAAAACTGCCCTCCTTCGTTCATTAATATAGTTTTAGTGTATAACTTAAGAAAATACATAATAAAAAGAATGTTTACTATCGGTATATTATTAATTCTATGATGTATTTTTTTATACACACACAACACACAAGAAGTATACACAAAACCTACAAGGTCACTGGAAAACGCTGAATACAAGCCGCTTAGATGCAAGTAGTTTTTAGCTTTTGCACTAATATTTAAAAAAAAAAAATGACCTTCAATAAGAGATAAATTTATCCTACTTTGAACAAAATTTTTTGACTTTGACTTTGATTTTAGAATCACTCGTTTTGGAAATCCTCGGGAGAGGCTTAAGACCAACAGTGGTCGTTATGCGGCGTTATGAGAATTTAACAAAAATTATCAAAGTCACCAAATTTTAGCTAACATTTTTATTTGAGAGATAAATAATAATAATAAAAAATAATAAAATGTTTATTTATTTCCTCCACAATTTATCTTAAAACTAATACAAGCATAAATAGGCAGAGATAAAAATTCCCAACTTTCGATTCTAATAATAAAACAGTTTATGTGCCTGATAAGATAACCGCTAATGTGAGGCGCCAGCTATCGAGCCATGCAAATATGAATGGCGCGGGAATCAGATGACGTAGCTACACGTGGAGATTCAATGTCTGGATAAAAGCGGCGTGTTCTGTTCTCAAACATGTTAATTTTATAAAAAAAAGCCTTTTTAAAGACCTACTATTTGATTGTAACAAAACAGGCGCAATGTTGGAATTTACACTGTTTTAAATTCTGATAAACCATTAGAAAATGTTTGAATAAGTGTTGAACTGTAATACAGTAATTATTAATTTTAAAATTAGATGTCAGAAGCAGCACTAGATTCTACAAAAACATCTAACTCAAATGTTTTATATTAACACATGATTCTCTTAATCTTCTTATAAAACAAACTAAGTTCTCCGTATTATGAAAAATACCTATCGAGTATTGACTTTATACCACCATAAAAGCTTTATTTAGTGAAAAGCAGAAAAGGTGGCGTCGCTGGTCGGGTCGTTGGATTCCCTCTAATATGGTTGAGTTTAACGATGGCTGATCCGTGCGTCAACTCGTGAACGGGTGCTGCCGGGAGGGACTGGTCAGCTCGGCTTCGCTTTTTTGACTACTTAATATTTTTTATTACGCAATTTATGTTTGTTTACTTGTTCGCAAGCATGTTATAATGTGTCAACATTGTATTATATTATAAGTATTTATTAATTAAAAGACAGTTATAATAATATGACAAAGCCCTTCTGGCGAGTAGGCCACCAATACTGTGAAAATGAGTTTCTTTCGGCGTTTCTTCTCAGCAGTAGTTGTTACGAAGCGCTGGTATCGGTAGCTTTTATTTAAAAATAAATTAAATTTTAAAATACTTTACACGTAACATAAATTATACTTATTGACGTGTAAAAGTGCCTGTAAAGGTCTAATTACTGAATAAACATTTGAATCTTTGAATCTTTGAACATTTGAAGTCACCTAATCGTTCTGGGAATAGTTAAACAACTAAACATTCACAATCGGCTATTGGCTTGCTCTGCGGCGGTCACGTACAGGAAGCGAATAGTTTACGATGACTGTCCGGCATTTCTATGCTCATTGTGTGCTCTTTTGGCTACTTGAAATACTTTGTAACAAACAGCTGATTGTCAAGTATTCACATAAATATTTCAGGATTTAATATCAACAAAACAAAAAAACCAATACCAATCTAAAAAATTAGTTAACTTGGAGATATTAAAAAACTAATTACCACAGCAACTCAGCGAATATACAATGAAAATGGAATACTGTGACATATATAAAATTTTAAGTATTGGATCTGTATCCCCAAGCGTGCCTCTCAAAGGACTGAGGTGAAAATACCCCTGAATTTAAAGGAGATAAGTACATAATACTTACAGACACAATAAATATTAACTAAATTAAACTAACTAAAATAAACTTAAATACTAAAATAAATTACTTAAAACACACGATAAATAAAAAATATCCCTTAAATCCTTTCCCTGCGGAAGAGTGCCCAGAAGGCACGTTGTATGGCAATACTTATTCTTTTTACCTCGATAAGCCTATAACCTATAAATAAACTATAAATTGTATGCCTCTCCAGGGTATTCAAACTTAAGCCGTTTGAAGGATTTAGCGGTAACTGCAGCTATGACATTGATTGTAATACTATGAAAATTTAAAGAGTGTTTGCAGAACCTTACCTGGTCGGAGATATATAAAGAAACAGACATAAATAAGGCATTTACTAGTTTTCACAATACACTACGTCTATTCTACGACCTCTGCTTTCCTAAAATTAAAATTAAAATAAATAATACAGTGAAAAAGAATACTTGGATAAGTCAAGGATTAAAAATAAGCTGTAAAACTAAAAGGACTCTTCGGTATAAATATTATCGGAATAAAAATATACAAAATAAAAATAAGTTTATGACGTACTCTAAACTATTACAGAAATGCATAAATAAATCTAAACAAAATGAAAATATCAAACTTATAAATAAAAATGACAATAAATGTAAAGCAACTTGGTCGATTATCAAATCTGAAATAAATAAATGTAATAACCGAAATCATATAGATGAATTATTAATTGATAACAAAGTTGTGACTGATCCTAAATGTATAGCTGAAGCTTTTAACAATCACTTCATTGGATTAGCAGGTAACTCTTCACAAACTTTAAATGACAAGCTAAATACGAGCTCTAGGGTGAACTCGATGTATCTCACGCCAGTGACAGAAGATGAAATCAAAATGATAATTAAATCTTTAAATAATACCAATTCAGAGGGATATGATGAACTTAACACAAAAATCATTAAAGCATGCTCAGATGAACTGGCAGCTATATTGGCACATTTAGTGAACTTGTCATTCATAGTAGGTATTTTCCCAGATGCACTTAAAATTTCTATTGTGAAACCACTATATAAAAAGGGAAACAGAAACGACGTCAATAATTATCGACCAATCACACTTATACCGATATTATCTAAGATTTTCGAAAAATGTATGTATATAAGATTAATGGACTACTGTATTAAATATAAAATAATTAAAGAAGAACAATTTGGCTTCCAGACACATAAATCAACAACACTGGCGACATATTCTCTAGTTAAAACTATTTTGACAAATCTTAATGATGACTATAGGACCACAGGGTTATTCTTTGACTTGTCTAAAGCTTTTGATTATGTTCATCACAGTTTATTATTGAATAAGTTGGAAAAAATAGGCATCAGAGGCCCTGCTCTACAATGGTTGTCGTCTTATTTAAAGGACAGGCAACAATGTGTTATGGTTAATAAAATAGAAAATAATGAACAGATGAATTCATACACATCCGAATATAAAAATAATAAATGCGGAGTTCCACAGGGTAGTATCCTGGGTCCCATCCTCTTTTTAATATATATTAATAATATCACTAACATTATAAATCATAAATGTATACTATATGCTGATGACATATCAATTATTGTGACATGCAAAAAATCTATTGACTGGAAAAAACGACATGAAAATGACATTAATAGTACTATTGACAAAATTATAGAATGGCTCAATTTAAATAATTTACAAATTAATTTAAATAAATCTCATTATGTACAATTCAAAAAAGCTTCACACGTAAAATTAAATTTTGATTTAGACATACCAAAAATTAAAGAAGTAAACCAAATAAAATTTCTAGGTGTGACCTTGGATCAAAGCTTAAATTGGAAAGATCAAATAGATAATATAAGTTCTAGAATTAATAGATTTGTTTATGCTCTTAAGCAACTAAAGCGTGTAACAAATATAGAAACGGCGATTACTACCTATCGTGCATATATTGAGTCTATATTACGTTATGGTGTTATCATATGGGGTAATAGTACAGATGTCCAAAGAATTTTTGTTGCCCAAAAAAAATGTATTCGAGCGATATGTGGATTACCACCGCGTAAATCCTGCAGGCCATTTTTTAAGAAACTTGAATTATTACCTTTACCGGCACTGTATATATATGAAATTTGCATGTTTGTTTTTAAGCATAAAACGCTATTTAAAAGAGCAAAAGATATCTATCTACGCTGTACTAGAAACAAAGATAGACTGGTTCCAGAAGATACTCCCAAATTTGAGAAGTACAAAGATAATTGTGTGTATATGTGTATTAGAATTTATAATAAAATACCCGCCGAAATAAAAACGCTAAATACCACACTTTTTAAGAAAAAAATATATAAGTGGCTGATTGACGAAAACGTATATAGTGTCAAAGAGTTTTTAATATAATTTGCATGCTAGCATGATTAGCAAAACATGTTGCTCTCTATTATTTTTATGTAACATCATATAATGTACCATGTTTTTAAGCAAATAAAGATCTTATCTTATCTTATCTTATCTTATGAAATCTATATTAAATGACTTTTGCATGCGTGTGATGCAGTATCAAACTGTGGGCCTGTGTCCGCTATGACGGAGCGCCATAGCCGCCATACAATAGCCAGTGCAGTCACTGATTGATCTAACAATGTTGGCATGATCTTCCATTTCCATACTATTATAGTTCGCTAATTGATTCGAATACTCTTACCACACGTTCTGTTTACATTCAAAAACAGTGTTTTATTGAATAAATGAAATGAAATGAAATATATTTGATGCTAAAAGTGGCTTTTGGACCTTGCAGCCCTAGGCTCTGTCTGCTTAAAGCCACAAGACCCAAAATCCTCTGTCTACTCCATTAGGGATAAAGACGTGATGATGTACTGTTTATATTTAAAAAAAAAAAAAATAAATAATGGCAAGGCTTTAACTTTCTGCACGTGAAATTTACAGCTGGTAAGCTAATAAATAGAACATTTAACTTTTACTTCCTAATTCCTTTAGAATACGCCGATGATTACAAGAACGTAATCAAGTAACAATGTAACTCAATACCCTTTGAAATCAACACCATTAGTGTCTTTCTAATCCATTGTCCAAATATTTGAAAGGGAAATGCAGATCCATTGTTTTGTTCTCGGGGCTACTAGAAAACCAGAGACAATACAATAAATAAACTTTGTCAGTTTTGTTGTGTATTCTTGGCAGCCAGTTACAACGTTCTGTACCTAAATATTATTTTTTTAAATTTTAATCTTTATTGTGTTTATTATTATCGAAGAGCTCGGTGACGCGAAGGCATTGACCATTTCACAAGTAACCTCGGGCGTTGTAAGGATTGGTAACCAATAACAAAAAGTTCTTGAGCTTCACCGTCTTCTCAAGGTACGCTAAACCGTTGAAAATGATTTTCAGAATATGTTCATTCTACTGCCTTGCCTATCCATGTCAAATTATATAATAGGAAATGGGGATTACCTTATCGTTTAAGGTTCGTTGCTAGCGAAGTGAATGACTCTATCGTAGATACAAGTATTAGACCAATTTCACACACTTTGCAATGATTACGTTACTATTATCATTATCATTTCAAAAACAGGAATTCCACTGCTGGACTTATGCTTCCAAGAATTACGTAACATTTAGTTCTGAGTTCAATCCCAAGCCGGTGCAAGTTAGAATTTTTTTGTTTTTTTTTCGAAACTATATCTTAGATGTTTATGTATAAATTTAAGTAGTTATCATAAAAATTGTACCGTTGGATTAGATTTTAAAGCACATAGAAACTCGAAATATTTTGTGGTATGTTCATTGGTTGTACTTTTGGTTCAATCCAATTGATAACCATGCCCTGGTAATTTCCCATATAGGTACTTACCTACGATAGCTACTATATCATTACAAAAATCAATTTAATATTTGACCCGAAACTGCAATGAGAACTCAGTAGTTTTTATAATAACGCAGCTGACAACCCCAAAAGTTAATGACCTCAAATTATGAATGAATGAAAATACGCAAAAAGTTTATTCAAAGAAAGGAATATGAAATTATTAAAATTCGTCGGTAAGTGGGAAACCTGCAATTTTATCCGTGCTCTTATGTTATATTATAAACAACACTTACAATATAACCTACTATGTGTTTCATGTCGTATTATCACTTGAAAATATTTCTTATCTGTCAAGTGCAACGGCATACCGCATAAATAAACAAACTGAACGTCGGACGAAATTCGCCTTAATCGCTCTAGTGTTTAGGATGATAGTTGCTTGCGGTGAAATGTCTGTACCGAGTGAAAAGCGCGCGAAATCACTGCGGACGGTTACGGTCCCGTTGCGCAGGCGTTAAGCTTTCAAATCTGGAATGTGTTCTTCTCCCGCCACGCTGAACTTACAATTTAAACTTTGCATTCGAAAAACTCAAAAATATTCTAATTTCTCCTCTATTGCCTAGGTCACAAAGGTGATAGTTTATTGACTACATTCTTTAAACAGCAAAATATAAAATTGTTTAAGTTAAAGAACGAACAATTTTGTCTTACAGTTTATCAAGTCAATTTTGAATCTTATTTATGGTGCAATAGAGATACAAAATGTCCCAAAGACAGTTACATAAAAAATTGCAAAATGCACTTGGCGCATAGATGTAATAAATAATCTTAATAGAAAAAAAGTGGTTTGCAAGCAACATGATTGACAATTTGCTTAAAGTAGATTTTAATGATAAATTAGTTAAATGGACAATATGAAATTAAATCTAATAAAATTCATACCTTGTCCTGTCTTGGCAGGTAGGTACTGAAGTTTATTTGATATTTATTCAATCATTGTACATTTTTACAAATTAAAATATAATAAAAATTACAAATAAAAAAGAGATTCCAACGCATCACCGCGAGGCAGAGTACCCATAACGCTGGCAGCATTACCTCTCTGCACCGCAATAGAAATTCTTTGTGCAAAGAAACTGCCCGCCCTTGGGTCGCCCGTAACATCGCGGAGACGCGTTGAAATCTCAGTCACAAAAGCTTTTGCTTCTGGGCCCCATGGACCCATCGTCTCTAATACTTATTCGTCTAGGTACTTATTCGCCGGGTGACTTGAAGAGATTTCAATGTTCGCCTTACGCCTTACTCTTACTAAAAGAGATATATAGGAACCTAATATCCCCGTGGCTTAAACAGTCAATGATGCGGTCAGACCTTAGGGCACAGAATAAGTACTAGTACTCACGCACAGAAGTCTTACTCAGAAAAGAAACTCAAAGAAATATCTACTTAATGCTAGTCCGCCACCCGGAGGTCCCGGGTTCGATCCCCGGTCAGGGCAAGTTGGAAAATGGCCTTTTTCAAATTGTCCTGGGTCTTGGATGTTTTTGTTATAAAATATAGTATCGTTGAGTTAGTATCCCATAACACAAGTCTCGAACTTACTTTGGGGCTAGCTCAGTCGGTGTTATATGTCCCTATATATTCATTCATTTATTCATTAACGCTATTGTTTAATTTATCTCGCGTCAGAACTCACCTCTTCTTTAAGATACTTAAACATCCATTGCAAGCCAGTTTCATTCTTATTACTCTGGACAAACGATTCATGTAACTAAATTTTCCCCTTCGGAGTGGTCGCCGCGCGCATAGTAATAATGTAGGTATTTCAATACCTAAACGGGGAGTGACACAGGCCTGCTCAGGGTCAGGGTCGGACTCCACATGCATTATTCATACTCTAGCGATTCCTCTTAAACTGAGTCATATCAACCAACTATGACCCATCGAGACAATAATATGTATGGACCAGCCATGCGGCTAGCAACGCACTATTTTGATTCCTTATTCCACCTTCTCGCCCACCATCACCCTTTAAGGGGCTACATGAATTTTTCGGGGTCAAACAATTGCGAAAAACGGCCACTTTTGGCGTATGTGCGTAGAAAAGCTTCACGTTCTCACTTTAAAATGTAAACAGTAGTTTATAAAATAGTTTGAAGGGTTATCCAGGGTCTGATCAAGACCAAATTTTAAATGATATCTCCGTTTCTTTTCATATGATTTATTTCAAATGGGGGCAGCACTGGACCCCGAAAAATTCATGTAGCCCCTTAAATGGCTTTTGAGTCTTGCGATTCGGGGCTCTGTCTGCTTAGAGCCGCAAGACCAAAAATGCTCCATCTACCGCATCTATAATTCTTCTGGGCCAAGACTGCGTCTGCCTCATCATTTTAGATATGGACGTGTCAGCATGTTTCAGAAATTGTATTACTTATACTTAGTTTCGGCACTGTGTTTGTCTATTACATAAACATACATCAATTGTAATTGTAACATAATAATGATGATTGAGCCAAAATCATAAAAAAAAAAAATTGAAGTCGTGATAGTCATGTACGTTAATAATTAAAAGCATCAGTTAATAATTATATATTAAACAACTTAAATAGGAAGTGCTGGAACTTGTCAATCAATGAGAACCTTTTTACTGTGCTATTGTTCTCTTAAATTGTATTTTTGTATTTATGTGTGTACAATAAAGCTTTTACAAACAAACAAACAAAACGTTAATGCATATGATAGAGATAAAACGAGGAATAATGTTTGGCCACCATGCGGCATGACAGTTTTATAAAAACATCATGGAAGGAAATTGAAAGCGAAGAGAGGAAAAGGAAGATCAAGAAGGTCACCATGGATGAAGTAAAGAAAAGGCACAATCGTGTCGCACAGGGGGGACACCTAAATTTTCTGGGGTCCAGTGCTGCCCCCATTGGAAATAAATCATGTGAAAGGGAACAGAGACATCATTTAAAATTTTGTCTTGACCAGGCTCTAGATAACCCTTAGAAACTTTTCTACGCAAATTTTGCAAAAACGGCCACTTTCTCACTTTCTCACTTGAAACTGTAAACAGAAGTTCATAAAATAGTTTGAATGGTTATCTAGTGCCTGGTCAAGACAAAATTGTAAATGATGCCTCCTTTTCCTTTCAAATGATTAATTTCAAATGGCAGCACTGGACCCCGGAAAATTCAGGAGCCCCTGAGACATGGAAAATGCTCCACAGACAAGAATCATGATGACTGACTTTTATCTATTCTGAGGGAACCTATGTTGTTATGTGAGCCCATCTTTCACGCAGGTACTTACGATTTATAGCTACCTAAGTAAAATCTTTTCACAGGCTTTTCGTTTCGCAGTTTGCGCTTCCTTCGCCTCCTCACTTAGCAAGTCAGCGGATTCTGCGTAAAGCAATTGCTTTCTGCGCAAAGTTTGCTATCCTAGTTTGTTCCTCAAGCCAAAGCCAAACATCCGTCGCTAAAGTCAGCCATTTTCCTTTTTTAGCGTTCATTGGTTCTCGCGAACCATTCTTGTTTGTGCTAAAAGTTCAAATAAGGGGTTTTATGGGAAATACTTGAAATGCTCGGGGATGCGAGATGCCGATGATCTGGAATTGCACCACTCGTGACGTGACAGGTATGTATGAGTAATGACATGCGGACACAGGACAAAATATACGACTAGCAAAGCACTAACTACGCACTAAACCATGCAAAAAAAAATGAGGTACTTACATACTTTTTCACTGCCAAAGTGGGCTAAAGAGCATGCGAAGGGTAGGTTTTGAGTATCCAAAGGTAAAATATAAATTTAATGTACTGATAAGAGAATTAAAGGTCACTTGTCATAAGTTGTCATTGATCATACAAATTTTCAACATGATTTTAGATTTATTAACACAGAAAACTGAGCTTTATCACGTCAGAATATCTAGTGTTGCATACATTCACGACGTGCTATTTCATACAAATCACAATGTTTGTTATGATGAAGATTAGAGAAAAATAATTGGCCAAGTGCGTGTCGGCCACGCGCAGGTAGGGTTTTCAAGATATTTTCCTTTTCTGAGTTCATTTTATAAGTCGATCGTCTATAACTTTTTAATTTGTAAACCCTACTTAGCTCTGATAGTTTCCCTTTAAAGTTCGTTATATATACTATAGCTGTGAATTTTTTCACGTGTCCATATATAACCGTTTAGCAGATAGAGGGGGAGAGGGACACTTGACTCTAACAAAAATGTTCATTTTAAAACCAAATATTTCAAAAATGGATCCCTAAATCGAAAAACGGGGTTAACAAGCTCATTATATTTTTGTAAGACCTATTCAACGATATCCCACACGATTGGTTAGTTGAGAAAAAAAAGTGACTTTTCACTTTACATGTTAGGAGCCAACCTAAAAAAATTTTTTGTATTTTATTTTACCACTTTTCGCATAATTAATATACATATCCATGCCTAACCACAACTTTCTAGTACTTATAGTCGCTGAGTAAAACCGCGGACGGACAGACAGACAGACATGGCGAAACTTTATGGGTTCCTTACTACGGAAACCTAAAAACTGATTTGACTTGTTGGGAATTAGGTGGCTGATTTCTATACATAACGATGGTTTTAGCATAGTTTAGTAATAAAGAAGGGAAAAAGCTTTATCTTCATAGCTAGTCATTGATTAGAGCTAATATCAAGTCCAGCTCACCTAAGCAGTGCCGTAAGTAGCCTTTTCTGCGCCCTGTGCTAGCTTCTATACCTGCGCCCTTGTATTTTTTAGATATTATAGGTACCCTAGAGCAATGCTATGTATAGGCCTAGTTCATTCAGTGTGATAATAGAATACACAAGGAACTTGGTGTTGGTGAACTGATTATCTAATATTTTAGAAGAAAAAACTACTTTTTTTAAGAACTGAGCCAAAAAAGGAGCGCAGGTGTTGGTGAACCAATTATCTAATATTTTGTAAGAAAAATCTTATTTTTTAAAGAACTGTGCCAAAAAAATGAACACGTTGTTTTGTCTAATTTAATAGACGTTGATGATACTGGCATGTAGGTTTGTATGTGTTGGAATCGAGCATTTGCAAACCGTAAAAAGAATAGTCATGCCTGATGTGGCCACTTTTGCGCCCCCCAGAGTCTACGCCCTGTGCCCGGGCACCGGTGGCACCGCCCTATTTACGGCACTGCACCTAAGTCTCCCATTGAATACTGGAGTATGTACGTATAACCGGTTGCGGTAGCGAGCAGCCGCGATTGTACGTCTGTCACATTCTTACCATTTCATTGACATTACCAACGTTAGGATTTCAAATAAAGAATACTTAGATTTTGTGTCTATGTTTTTGTTTTTTAATTTCACCATCAACAAGAAAAGAACATCTCTGCACACCAGCCGCACTCTATCTGCGACAACGAATTATGTAACTCCTATTTGAAATGTTTGACTTAAATCTCGTTTTTAATTTAATCATATATTATAGTTACTACTTACTAGTTTTTTCCTTTCATGCCACCTATAAGAGTAAAATAACAAAGAATCTACCAGCTGCGCCTTCTGCCAAAAGTAAAAGCCGATGAAGGGAATGGGCTAGAATTTATATCAGCAGATCCATCGCTATATTGATTCCGTTTTTCCACCTCCACGTAGACCATCATACTTTATGTGTTCTTTGGGTCTTACGGCTCTGTCTATGAAAAACTAGATAAGAGGATATCTAGTTTTTCATCCAGGATAGAACTGACGAAGAAAAAGTAGATATCTACTTGGTTATATTTGGATTAAATAAATAATAATTAAGTAATTAAATTTCCAAAAATAAAACTTGATTACTTTAATGTGTTCCTAAAAACATTAAAAAACTATTAAAACAAAAGAAACTCGCCCAAAACCATAGACCCACCATAGAGCACGTGCAACATCCGCCGAAAAGCGCGCCAATGTCAAACTTCACCGCAGACCAATTTCTGCCTTATTACGTAAGCAATTAAGTCGTTTGTGAAACAAGATTACGTTTTGGTCTTGTTGGCATAATGTCGATCGTGAGAACATATTTTCCACAATCCTGTTTCGCCTGTATTGCTTTGTAATAAAGTTTAATTTCCCTTGAAAGTTGGCTGAATACCTGTTCTTTCTTGACCGACAGTGACCTCATGAAAAACCGAACGAAATAGTTTATGCCGAGCTAAATTCTACAACCAATTCTCGATCCTATGCATCCGTGCATTAAAGCTATATTGGTTTGCATTTTGAAATCATATCTGGTGTGACGTAACGATCATATGGCGGGAAATTTCTGGGCGTTGATTATGATTGTTTGATTTCGATGAATAACTCAATTTTACGACGAAAATAAACATTAGTAATGCAAATAGATAATGTTTATGATACTTTTCCAAAGAATTTACTAGGTTTGGAATTGATAAAAAAAGAATATATGATTGACTTAACCCTAAAATGCAATAAAGTATTTTTATCTCATCAAATTAGTATTTTAGCAATGAGATACTCAAAGTTTTAGACATTCTGGTGAAAAACTTTTTGTTTCTTTTTAGTTTGATAGTGTAAAAAGGTTTAGTTTGAAATTAAGTACTTATTTTGCGATTATACACAAATTTTATCCGGCCAACCCCAATAAAAGGCTGCGAATCTTAAATTAGCGATGATTAATGATTCGTCACAGATAATTTATTTTTATTCATTAAACACACCTATCGACAGTCAAAGTAGGAAGTCGTACTTAGTAGTAGGTAGTTTGTGGTTGTAGTTGATCTTCTAACGGCTAGAGTTTGAAACTGGAATAGAACGAATACTAAAGTATTAGGTGGAAATACGGAAATATCTCAGCTTCTCCTCTGATTACATTTTTGCATGGGAATTTCTTTTCTATAGTATTGCAACATATATTTTTTGAAATATTATAAGAATCATAGACCGTCAAATGCATTAGTGGCGAAAAGAATCAATTTTTTTAAGCTGAGCATTATCTGTACTCATTAACAAAATCTTCCTTCTTTTTAACCAACTTCCAAAAGAGGAAGAGGTTATCAATTTGTCGCGATCCTTTATTTCTTTTTTATGTATGTTCACCGATTATTTTTATGTATATTCAAAGACGCCTGGACCGATTTAAAAAAATCTTTTTTTGTTTGAAAGCGTTTACTTTCCAGGTGGTACCATGGAAATTTTATCAAAATCATTTGTGTAGTTTGAAGGTGAAGTCGGTTTTTAGTTTTGAAAAATTATAATGCGTCCATAGCGTTACATTTGTTTGAACGAAGTCTCGGCCAAGAGCAATATACATATAATACAGCATCTCTTTAGATTCCAGTGTCGCTGCTCGCCTTCTTACCATAACGAGTTCCACAGAGCCACGTTACTTATCACACTTTATCTAATCTAAGGCACCGCAGGAACATGCCCTTCGAAGTTTGGGAGCCTATGCGAGGCCCACGCATTTTGGACATTTCAAACTAGTTTATGGTTTATGTTTGTTGAACGTTGCTAGAAAGATGGACCCATGTTTTTGCGCTGCACAGAGTTTTCGCGTATCTTTAAACTGGGAGAAATGTTCCACCGTTATTTATTAAACTTTATTACAAAAATGTTACACGTGGACTTCAGGCCCAATGCGTTTTCTACCGGCCAAACTTCAGATTATGATTAATAAATTTATATCATAACTACATCCATAGAGCCATGAAACGACTAAAAACTGAGATGAGATACTGTTACACGGTTAACCTGTTGGTAATACTCTTATTAATTCTGTGCTATAGGTGCTGTGCTGTAGGTCTACTTATGAGAAGTATCTGAAGAGAGTAACTGCGGTAACTGAAAGAAGAATTTTCTAAATATGGAACCAAGAAACGGATGGAAAAAAGAAGAATTTTGACGACCTCCGTGGCGTAGTGGTCACCATGCTAGTCCGCCACCCAGAGGTCCTGGGTTCGATCCCCGGTCAGGGCAAGTTGGAAAATGGCCTTTTTCAAATTGTCCTGGGTCTTGGATGTTTATCTATATGTGTATTTGTTATAAAATATAGTATCGTTGAGTTAGTATCCCATAACACAAGTCTCGAACTTACTTTGGGGCTAGCTCAATCAGTGTTATTTGTCCCTAAAAAAAAAAGTATAATGGATTTTTAATGAAGAACAGATTGTTTAAATAAAATGTTAAATAATTCTATGTAAACGGTGAAAATTCATCATTCATGAATTATAAAATATGTATAAATACAATTATTATCCTACATCAAAATTTAATAAAAATAACTCGATATTCTACAACAAAAAAAGTATTTCATGGGTGGCCCGTGGCCAATACCACTACCCTAAAATTCCTTCCTACATAAAAGGCCCCAGGCATTCCTAATTCCATCGATCTGGGGTCAAGAAACCAGTCACGCTCGCTGTATCTAGCCCAGTGTGTGGCCTTCATGGCTTGGACTTTAATTGGCTTTCACGACGATCTAAATCCTTACAATTTTTTGTTTTTCGAGTGTTCAAGTAGCCAACATTAGTGTCAGTCAGATTTTTCAAGCTGCCTGAAGGCATCTGACGTATGAGCCCGATCCTGCCTGTCATCATTTTAGCGTCAAGCTATGTGAGATGACTTAAGGTAGCTTGAAAAATCACTTGAACACTCGAAAAACAAGCAAGTACCTTGACGTCTGCCATATTACCTATGATAATTGATCTCTCTTAGTTTTCGATTTATTTGCTAAAATATGTTAGGTTTCAATAATCTAAGAATATCACACTTTCTATAAATAATAACTAAGTAATATTGGGTATAATTTGTTTCTTCAGATTGCTCCTATCAAGGATGTAGGACTTAAAAGCCTAGTTAATCTCAGGTATTTAATTTCTGATTTTATACAATAATTGTTTAAATTTTAAGTAGTTTTAATTTACTTTTATTTATCTGTAGCGACATATCAAGCAATTCGCAGTAAGATAGACATATTGCTACATCATATTGCTGTGCAATTGCAATGTTCTTACAAAACTGGTTTAGTAAACGTAATTTTGATGTTTTTGGTCCTTTGAAAACTATACTTCCAAATGTTCGTTGAATTATCGCGACGCCCGCTTTTGGGTTACCTACCGATAAAACCCAAGGATAAACCGTTAATACAAAAAATCAGGCAAAGACATCTAATACTGCAAGCCCAAAGCTCAAACCGTGACTGTCCGGAACTATTTTCTGTAACGCCCTTAGCAGACCTACCTGTTGGTGCAGAAAAAAAACAGCCTCTCGTTCCTAGAATCGAAAATAAAGGTATGCGGCGTCGCAAAGGACGGACCTGCTCAGTAATGAGGCAAAAAAGCCATTGTGAGGACCTCTCTCAGCTGATCGCCATTTTGAGGCGCCCCTGTACCAAGTTAGGACATGGCGGCAAAGTCGGTCGTGAAATCTCGTTCAATACTTTGTCAGTTTTCGTGAAGATTAACCCTTGGAAGACTACTTTCATGATAAGATTTAAGTATTGAATACTAAAACACTCGAACTAAATAGGTACTTAAATAAGGCATTGTGTAAAAAGTTCACACATATTTTTATAAGATTACGCTCAAATCCTAGATTTTAATGTTTGAAGGAGATTGTAAGGCAGGATAAGTAGCATAGCCAAAGATACTGAAAAAAGCTAAGGGTTTTGTTAAAGAAAAAGAATTTGCCCGCAATGGTACTTCACAACAATTAAATACGAAGTAAAGCATTCGAAACCGGCAAAAATATTTGTCGAAAACAGGTTTTAGCAAAAAAAGGGTACGTTCATAATACCGGTCGGGCCCGGTCAGCTGATTCCCGCCAAAACACCGCGGCATAGACATAAAAACTCATCTTTTACGAACGCTATTGTCAAATATCTGCTTATAACATGTTTTTGGGGCTAACAATAACTTTTGTCGACTGAAAACTCAAGGGTTTTATGCGTTTTGTAGGTTCTCACGTGCAATCAGCTGATTTGGCGCGAAACGGCCATGTTGCCGGCAAACCAGTTGGTTGCTACGTCTGCTGATTTATAATTGTGTTGATACGAGCGGTATTATCGAAGCATTCGATAAAGTTGAGAGCGATGTTGCTATCCAGCTTTGATACATACATACCATTACTATCACGTCTTTATCTATAATGGGGAAGACTGAGCATTTTGGGTCATGCTTATCTAAGTAGACATATACTAGGGCAGCATGACTGCATGGGCAAGTAGCTGGAAAAAGGAATCAAAATAGTAATTGGTTGCTATCGCATTTCATCCACTCCCGCGATCGACATTTACGATCTACACGGGAAGAGAAGCAGCTTTTACATTCTAAGATTTTTCTTTTCTCCCAGACGAGCATGGAAGAAACTTTAGTCAGTTTGCCAGAGCCAAGGCCCGGCTTCCCATATTTATAAACTACTAGCAGCAGCGCAAAGGGCTACCAAGGGGGAAACCTCGGCTTTGGGCGCGCTAGGGACTATGGCAAAATTTTAGGTGCTGCAACACCCATGTTTTGCCGGAAGGACCAAAGCTACTGTGCCAGAAGGGCCTACTTAGGACGCAAATCATCCAGGTGCCGTCGGGCGGTACCTAGTAAACGAGCTAATGAGTTTTACGTAACAGGAGTATGGACTAAGGTAACCATTTCATTTTGATTGCATGATGCATATTTAATTTTTAATGTCCTAGCTAGAAAACGAACAAACCAGTACATTGTGTGTGTCGAAGGTATGTTGCGTTGAAATAGAGATCCGTCGAACAAATGCATGCATATCGAAGAATAGTTCTATCGAAGTAGAGATTTTTGAAGGTGTGTATTGTCCAAGACTCCAAGTATGTTCTATCGGACTATGATTTAATCGAATATACCTAGGTATGTTCCGTTGAAACAATGACTAGTAGTCGAAGAATTGTTTTTCGAAATGGGGACTGTCGAAATTCAGAATGATACTCCACACTCCTGTTGCGAGTATATCATTTTCTGTACTAGTATCTGAGCAACTCGTGGGCCTTTACAGTACACATAAAAAAATTATTAGCTGGGCAAATAAAAAAAACCCCTGACTGTCAAGAACGCCATCTAGTGACGAGTAGCGGAACTACCGATACGATTTTATATCCGTCGCGCCATCTCTGTCTTTCAAGCTTTACGTAACCCTTAATAACTTTTATAAATAAATATATAGAGACAAATAACACTGATTGAGCTAGCTGCTAGCCCCACAGTAAGTTTGAGACTTGTTTATGGGATACTAACTCAACGATACTATATTTTATGACAAATACATAGATAAAAAAAGAAATGTGGTGTCGTGGGACACCAGGTAGGAACCAAGTTCCTTCAGCTAATGTAGAATCGACACAATTTGCAAAAGAAAAATCGTGCTCAAAGGTACTCTACTCGTAGATACACTACTCGCTTGTGTATACGACTGTCGCGCCTGCGCACGTCTCATTTAACGGTTTTATTTAACGAGGTCATCCTTACGGTTTTACTATCACATTTTTTTCAGTTCGGTCGCGCAGCAAAATCCCTATCTCCTCCAAGCCTGCCGTAAGGAACTTCGTTCTAATAAACATCCAAGACCCAGGACAATTTGAAAAAGGCCATTTTCCATCTTGCCCTGACCGGGGATCGAACCCGGGACCTCTGGGTGGTGACCACTACGCCACGGAGGTCGTTTTGAACGGCTGAACCGATTTACATAAAACAGAACTAAGAACCACCGCAAGGGAACTAGCTTTCACGTAAGAAAACCGCATTGGAATCGGTCAATTCGAGCGCTACGATGCCACATACAGACAGATCGACAGACGTTATCGTCAAACTATACGTTTCAACACCCCGGGTTTAAAAAATAACAATGCAATATTGTTCCATCAAACATCACAGTGACACAGCTAATTTGTACTTATTAGTAAAAGTAAAAGTTACTTTGGGTTGCAACGTGAGTTTGTAAGTTTGCTCCTTCACATCTCAAGGATACCGTCAGAACGGCCGGATCTGCTGCTGAGAATGCGGCCTAGCAAAAGCACGCTAAATACTCTTGTCTGAAACCAGCTTTTATTTTTGTACCTGTAGCCTTTGAAACCACGGGTACTTGGGGTAAGGAGGCAAGGGCTCTTCTTTCGACGTATCTCTGATCGTACAAATGACTTTCGTTCCGTATCTTATCTGGCTGTAAGACTTTCCATAGCAACGCAGAAATGCAGCAAGTGTTATGGGAACCTTTGGGCGGGGAACGATGCGGAGCGGTCTCTTAGAATAAGAATTTTGACGAAGCATGTTGCGGATATTTTTATGTTTACCTATTTATTAGTTAATTAAATAAATAAAACATGCACTTTGAGAAAATAAAAAGTGCCTTGAAAAAATGACAATGCTTTCGTGTTAACGGCACATAATCCCGGCGGTAAAGTGACTTGTTTATCTCTTCAATTTGACCTTCCAACCGTGAAAGATTAAGAACGATAAAGGATTTTTTCCATGGGCAGTTGCGCTTCTGTCGAAATTTTAAGAAGCTTGAGAATAAAATTTGCTTTTTACAATGCTAACAATGTATTGAACCTAATTATAGATTATGAATACGTAATTTTAAAATAATAAGAAATATGTACTTTCAAATTAAGTACTTTTAATACCTCCGACGACGACCTCCGTGGCGTAGTCACCATGCTAGTCCGCCACCCGGAGTCGGGCAAGTTGGAAAATGCTTTTTCAAATTGTCCTGGATCTTGGATGTTTATCTATATATGTATTTGTTATAAAATATAGTATCGTTGAGTTAGTATCCCATCATAACACAAGTCTCGAACTTACTTTGGGGCTAGCTCAATCAGTGTTATTTGTCCCTATATATTTATTTATTTTATAGACATGCGAAGCCGAGGTGGGTAGGTGCTAGTCTAGTAGGTATACAGTGATGATTGTATGTACCATCACGAATTTTTCAACATTTTAATACCACGAAGTCCCAAATGAGAAAGAGCCTTTTTTATAAATAGCCTTTCCTTATCCATATTCAATTTTTTTTTCAAAAAGTCAAAAAAAATTAAGTTATCCTTGCAATACATATTATAAGGATGTCCGGTGGCATTAATCAGTTTCTTTTGTTTATAAAAAAAACGTGGAACACATGTTTGACCATTCAGCATAGCTAAAATCTTCGATCAAACAAAATTTTCTTTCTCTTACTAAATTCACATTTTAGAAAGAGATGCTAGTCTGGTGGAATGATTTACCGATTTTTTCAAGGACTGTCTTCGGAATTTGGGAATCTACGGGCCTGTCACGGAAACAAAGAGGCTTCTTTAAAAAAATCGGTTGGCGCCTGACCATGGAAAAAGGAAAAAAAATGCAACTTGTAATCTAATATTTCATTGGGCATGATTTCGGGTGATTTTGTACTTTTTTTTTTGTTTAATATCTCCACATATCAGTTTGTCAATCGATTAATCCTCAATGGAAATTGCGGTGTTTTTCATCCTTTTATAGTTAAAATGTTTGGGTACTCGTGTGAACTGAAACAAATTTACATATTTGCAAGCAAACACGGTAGTCATATGATGTTTCAGGTGATTTACACCTTCCACCTTTGTATAAAAGTGTGTTGCATCAACAATCAAAAACTAAAGTGTTTCGGAACGACCACTGCTAGGAAGATTACGCCGAAAGAAACCCAGTTCAGTAGTTAAAAATATTATCGCTTCCAATAGATAACTGTTGATTTAACAGAGCAGTTCGAAGAAACCAATAAATATGAAAGACACGATACCTCCCGGCGGCCTCGTCCTGCACCTACCTGACCAAAACCCTTGAGAGATGGAACACTATTTTATCTGTTAAAATCATGCTTGAAAGCAATTGAATTGTTGAATTGTGGTGCCTGCAAAAGATTTCTTTTCCGGTCATGTTGAATCTATTATAAATCATGTTGAAAAGTTGTGCTTTTGGTTTCCGCAAATAGAAATATTTTAAATTTACAATACAAATTAACTTTATTGCACCATAATAAACACACAAACATAACAAAACAACAAAATTTAACTACTTGATCACCAAAGTGCTGAGACCAAAGAGTACTTATTTAGAAACGACAAAATTTCAACAAAATGTTATGGATACTTACTATCTTATAACTTGGATTTTAACTGATTTTTCAATCCACAGTCAATAATACTGTGTAGCAGTTTTCAATTTTGATTGTCAATAACTTGAAATACAATAATACTGTGTAGCAGTTTTCAATTTTGATTGTCAATAACTTGAAATACCATAATACTGTGTAGAAGTTTTCAATTTTGATTGTCAATAACTTGAAATACAATAATACTGTGTAGCAGTTTTCAATTTTGATTGTCAATAACTTGAAATACAATAATACTGTGTAGCAGTTTTCAATTTTGATTGTCAATAACTTGAAATACAATAATACTGTGTAGCAGTTTTCAATTTTGATTGTCAATAACTTGAAATACAATAATACTGTGTAGCAGTTTTCAATTTTGATTGTCAATAACTTGAAATACAATAATACTGTGTAGAAGTTTTCAATTTTGATTGTCAATAACTTGAAATACAATAATACTGTGTAGCAGTTTTCAATTTTGATTGTCAATAACTTGAAATACAATAATACTGTGTAGAAGTTTTCAATTTTGATTGTCAAAAATTAATGACACTTAGGTCATATTAGGTCACATAAGGTCACAATTTGACCACTTTGACTGAAAGGAAATTACAATATTTTAACAAAATCTGACATGTCGCTCCAAAATAAAAGTACCAAAATAGAGGCTAGTGAATAAATAAACTTCTTATTCACGTGTGTAGTGTAGATATGTCCCTGTTTGCCTGCAAATCAGTATAAGATGGAGACATATCAAATAAAGCGTTTCGCCATCAATCTGACATACCTTGACAACTCCCACATAATAAATGACTGATGCACTGTGAATAAACCTAGATTAATTTTATATCGCGGGACGGATTAGTGCCATCTCGGTCGTTATTATTACGTAGGGCGAGATAGTGATAGATGATAGGGCTCGATAAACGCTGTCGCCAGCGCAATAAGGCAGAGCTGTGCCTTTGACTTTTTCTTTTAATTGAACAGGTTGCTCTTGTCTGTGGAGTTAAGGCCTCGTCGTCCAGTACTCGGGGGAGGATGACATGACATACGGGTATTTTGACTAAATGGGAAGCGGGAGGAGGGGAATGAACGCGGAAAGAAGATTTTATCGGTTTTTAATTGTTAGAAAAAAACGATAAAAACTCAAGAGATAAACGGGAACACTGAGGATAGAAATGTACTAAACAAGAATTTAATGTAAAATATCAAAAGTTTAGTCATCTTGAAAAAATATTACAAAAACGGGTTGCTTTGAGACTTTATTTATCAAGTGAAGTTTATTAAATTTTGTAACGTTGTTATGTAACCTCGTAGGTATGTTGCGACTACGACTAGATCCTCTTATAAGACATTTTTTTTTTCAGATTTGAAAATACTATTTTCTTTGTCTCAGGAGGTTTTAAAAACTCTAAAAATTCGGCCTTAAATAGAGAATCCTCCATTCTTCTGTTCTCTCTGCTGTTTATGGTCTTTGTAATGTCCTGGTAGGACTTTACTCCTGACTTTGTCCGTAGTCTAAATTATCGAGCGATATCAAAATAGCCCTCGGGCCGCAGTTTTCAAGAGCACGGCTTACGTAACGAGTGACAAGGACGCAAAATGTCGCTCTCCTCTCCTGTACTGTTATAAATGGCTGATCAAACCTGACTTTCGTAAGTTTTTGGCCTCAAATACCTTACGCTGAAATTTTGAAAAGGCATTTTGAATTATTTGCCCTGTTCGTACCCATGTTAAGTTAAGTAATACTTTGTTGTAAACCAAAAAAAAAAAAAAGAAATAAATAATATACACACAGAAAATACATTTATCTTCCAATCAACCGATGGATTGAGAGAATATAGTGAAACGTTCACATGTATACTTTATCTATTTAAGTAATATAATACACCTTAATTATTCTTTCGATATACTAATGTATCTAATTAAATTTGCACTCCATCTACTACGTCCCAAAGTTGAACTGGCAGCCAATGCTTAGCATTAAGTTGTAGGTACATTTTGTACAATAATCTAAGTTTTTAAGAATCCCCTTACCCTAGACTCTTCCATACAAACGTAGTCTACGTTTTATTTTGAGACGACATGTCAGATTTCGGAGAAAATTTTTAAATGAAATTGTAATTATCTAGGAAACCAATTATAACCCTAGATAATTGCAATTTCTTTATAATTGCATTTTGTCCATATCCGACATGTAGTTTCAAAATAAAACACAGACTACAATTCAATTCAATTCAAATCATTTATTGCATTTCATAAAGTTCAACTGTTCAAACTATTAAAAGTCACTGTCTTCTATAATAGGTACACTATGAACCCTGTCGGGTACCGCAAAACAAAAAGTGGAACGGCAAACGACATTTATGACATGCAGTTAACTTATAAATATAAATGTTTACAAAATATTATTTAATAGTATATGTATTTATTATTTTTAGTATTTATTAGAAAGATTGTGTGATATTTATTATTTGTGAATTATTGTCAAGTTATAAGTTTAAATGTGATGTCAAAGTTTATTTGTTAAGTAGGTATTTTTGAATTGTCAATTTTAATTAAAAAAAATATCGTTAAAATACTCGTCTAGTTTGTAATACGTTTTATTTACTAGAATTAATGTATCCCATACAAAATACGTTTGTATGAGATAGTCTGATTCTGTCTAGGGTAAGGGGACTTTTAAGGCGGCCCTTCCCGGCCGCTCTGTCGTCAACGCGAGCATATTATGAAAAGCTTGTTATTTCATCCAGGGCAATGCTAGAAAAAGAGGCAAAGCAAAAAGGGAGAGATAGAGCCTGAGGGCTCGGTTTACAATCTACTAGATAAAATTAATGGGTGCGGAAATTTCATAAAACTTGTTCCAGGTGATACGTGTTTTTCAGCAATTCTTACAAATGTGTGAAATAAATGTTTTTTATTTAAAGTTTTCATTACATTTGCAAGGATTCCATCGAAATGTGTTTTTTTTTTACCTTTACAATTTATGAGTACTTTATAAAAGGCCGAAGTTCAAGTAAAGTCAGTCAGGTCAGGTCAAAGTCTGTCAGTCAATAAGGTCAGATTTTTGGAGGCTTATACGGGATTTGTTATTCCAAATTAAGTTTTTTTATTTCGATAGAAACCTAGAAATAGCGAACAAGATACCTGTTAGTTCGAAAAATTTCAAAAATGGTCATTTACAATACAACGTCATAATCACGTACGAGCGTTTGTATGAAAAGTAAGACGGGAAGGTGCGCTTAAGTGCTATTAATTGAATAAATAAATCTTTTAAAGCCTACTCCGTTTTCACATTTACAGACATATTTACTTACCTAATACTTTTGGTGATTACTAATCTAGCTGCAACTAGTCTGGGAGAAAGGAAAGAACTTGTAACATACCAGCTGCATCCCATCCCGCATAGATCGTAAAAGCCGATCGAGGAAATTTGGCGAAGAAGTGCTAGTACTTAGATATACTTTTTATAACGTAGGTAGTCGAAGCTATACAATGTCCTTTTTAATTAAGTACAAATATTTTAAGGGGCGATTCAGTGCATCATTTTGAACAACTTTTCCCAATAAATGTATACAGAAATACGAAAAAAAATTTTAGGTTCTCATACAAATCGAAGTAGTCACGTGATATAGTTAGTATGAAAAATGCAAAAAAAATTGCGTATTTCGATAAACACTTATTGGGAAAAGTTGTTCAAAATGATGTACTGAATCACCCCTTAAAATATTAGTACTTAATTAAAAAGGACATTGTATATGCATGTGTGGCCGCAACTACCTACCTTCATATATATGTTTTATTTTATATATTTATAATATAAAAAAATAACACTTGAGATCATATCCAGAAGTTTAAGAAATATAGCATTGAAATTGTCGTATTTGTCCCACAGTGGCAACGCACTAAAGTAGTTTTTCCAAGCAGGAGGTGTTTTAGCCGGTAAAAGTCCGGCGCTATCTGGGTTACTCCATTTGGAATTCACAGATGTCCATGAGGATTGCACCACCTGCTTGTCAAAATAAAATAAAAAAAAAGTAGGTAGTCAGAGACACGAGTAGAATCTAGTAAAAAATAGGCTCGTGCATATCGTTTTCCATCTTTTGGAACCAGTTCCGTTTGTTATCTGGTTCCAGACGGACGGACACACCCAAACACTACCACACGGACGGGTCAAACAGGGTCAAGGATATTAAGAAGTTTCCGAGAATTCTAGATTGTAAAATTTTCCTGCAATTTTTTACTCAACTAACATAGCCCATAGGCTATGTTTTTGAATTATTTTCCAAATTGGTCCAGGCGTCTTAAACATACTACCATCACCTCCTTTTATGAAATTGGTTAGAATAGAATAATTTTCTTCTTATCATGTCTCTGGCTCAAACTTCAAATTTCGTTCTTCCAATACGTTGTCACTTTTACGCCTTCCTCCGAGGCAGAGTATAGGTCAAGCATGGTGCAGCTGGTAGGGCACAAAGGGCATGAGAGGAGGTGCTGCACAGTCTGGTCGTCGTGACCGCACTGGCACCGTGCTTCTGCTTGGTCAATGTAGCGCCAGCGCGCCAGATTGTGTCTACATCGACCTACCTCAGTTCGGAGGCGATTCAAGCTCCTCCATGTGGCCCATGGCTGTTTATGACCTGGCGGTAGCTCCTCTGAAGGTTGGATATAATCGGAGTTAGAATTCAGATACTCAGATACTCATTTATTACGTCACAATGTATATCAATATTATTTTATTCGTATTCGTTATTCGTTAGTTCGGGGGGTTAGAATAATAAAAGTTTCCGACGAACTGAGAACCTCCTCCTTTTTCGAAGTCGGTTAAAAGGCCAGGCTGGACACAGTCCAATTTGATGGGACATGCAGCTAACAAGTTGTCATTATTTAAAAAAAACTGTGTCGCTCTCACAGTAAATACGAATCTAACAACACTTCTCAGTCTTTAATTCATCGAGCCGTTCAGGTTGCAGAGCGGGCCAAACATTTAAATTTAGCGCCAAAATCCGCCATTTTTTTTTATTAATCCAGTGTCACTCTCGCAGTAAATACTAATCTAACGACAAGGCTGCAGAGCGTGCCGAAAAATTTAACACACATACATACTCTAGAAAATTAACCCTTTTTCTGGCGCAGTCGGGTAAAAGCCTGACTATACCCGCCTATACGTGAACACCTGGCAACCTAGGCGAGCTTCATATACCAGTTTTGCAAACAAGTGTCGATGACGTTGACGCAACCTTGATTTTTTTACTTCGTGACGTAACATTCCAATAATCACCATGAAGTTATAATGATAATCACAATGACACGGCCACCACTCAGCCCTCGACCAGCCCCAGCGTGCCTTTACCTGCCTAACCACAAAGGCCACACATTAATACCTAAGCTATTAATATTATTTTTTGCACAAATGACTTGTATAGAAACAGGTAGATATTCTTTATAAAAGTAAACTCCCACACTTTCCTTTGTTGAAAATCTTATTATTGGTCGCACAATCGTCTGGTTTGATGGTCTTTTTTATTGGGGCCGATACACGATTACGTCTTCATCCCTCACGAGATGGACAGAGACAAATATTACAATCTTGTATGTATTTTCCGTGCTAGTCTAAATAAATAAATATAAATAAATAAAATGTAGGGACAAATAACACTGATTGAGCTAGCCCCAAAGTAAGTTCGAGACTTGTGTTATGGGATACTAACTCAACGATACTATATTTTATAACAAATACATATATAGATATACATCCAAGACCCAGGACAATTTGAAAAAGGCCATTTTCCAACTTGCCCTGACCGGGGATCGAACCCGGGACCTCCGGGTGGTGGACTAGCATTGTGACCACTACGCCACGGAGGTCATCAAAAGAGTCTGAAAAAACAAAAAAGTCTGAAATAAAATAAACAAAAAATAACGGGCCAAGTGCGAGTTGCCATTATCCATGAAAATAGATAGATAGTGTACGTACGCCTCCGTAGTCCAGTGGTCAAGGAGTTATCCTTGTGACCCGGAGGTCATGGGTTCGATTCCCACTGGGAAGCATACTTTGTGAAAAGTTGTTTCCAGTCTGGATAGGATATTGCAGGCTTGAATCACCTGATTATCCGAAAAGAAAGATGATTCCGTGTTTCGGAAGGCACGTAAAACTGTGGGTCCCGAACGCCACCTAACGTTTGATCATCAAACTATCCAAGGATTGGTTCCTGGTTTGCCCTTTGGGTTGTGGAGGTCAGACGGCAGTCGCTCTGTGTAAAAACCAGTAACCTCGTCAAATCTCCTTGGTTAGGTAGCGGACCCCGGGCTCTGAAGCGTTGCTGCTGAGGATGCAACCGGGAATACGCTCGGATGATGATGGAGTGTACGTACAACGCAGTACATATGGGAAAGGATAATCAGACACCCTTAGGTAATAATACGAACTGCTCACCATGTTTATTGAGCCTGTCCAGTCCACATATAATGTACTTACATCAAGTCACAATTTCAACAAAAAATACCATAGCGCGTTTTATTTTACCTGAAAAATGACAACACCATCTATTGGCATTTTGCAGACTGATATTACTAAACTCTTTTAGAAGTTTAACAGGTAGATAGATAAAGACTTTATTTGTAACAACAAAGATACACAACACAATACAATTAAAAGCATTAAATTAACACAAAAATACCAGTCAGGCAGTGATTATGTGTCCCAGTAATACAAATAGGCAGCAGCTTAGCGCGTATGTTACTACAAGAGCAAGGCACTGATTTTCAGCTCCCGCCTGTGGGTTTACGCGAGTACGCGCAGCAAAACAGTCGTGTCACACTAAAGTAAGTAGGTATAGAGTGAGTACAGACATATAATAGCTTGAACAAACAAAATAAGTTACCAGACGATGGCAAGAGAATCGCAAAATGAAAAATATAGGTGGGAAATAAGTTGAGGATTGAACTGAATACATTTACATTACAAAATACAAAATACATACTTGTGAAATAAATATAATAATAAATAAAATCACGTTTGTTGTATGGAAGCCCCACTTAAACATGTATTTTATTCTGTTTTTATTATTTGTTGTTATAACGGCAACAGAAATACATCATCTGTGAAAATTTCAACACAACAACAATTTTCTGGTGACAGACCGACGGACGGACGGACGGACAGTGGATTCTTAGTAATTGGGTACGTTTTTGCCCTATGGGTACCTACGACACCTTAAAAATGTAGAATGGGCCAAATCAAAGAAACTCAAGGCTATGTGGCTAACAAGGTATTTTTTAATTTGCAATGTATCTTGCTTGAATGTGTGTTTGCTTAGGTCAAATCTTGCAGCTCAATTTTTTACCAGTAACCGATTGAAAATTCAAAATTCAAATGTTTATTCAGTAATTAGACCTTTACAGGCACTTTTACACGTCAATAAGTATAATTAACATTACGTGTACCTAGTAATTGATTTTTAAAGAGAAGCTACCAATACCAGCCCTTCGCATCGACCACTGCTGAGAAGAAACGCCGTAAGAAAACATTTTCACACTTTGAGCTGAAATTCTACATACTTATGTAAGTCGGATGACAAAACAAATGGTATGGAGTCAATGAGCTGTTCTGATGATGGAGCCGGGAGATACTCGACGGAACTCAGTTATAAAACAACATAACCTTATTGATTACGATTCGCTTTATTTGTCTTGACGAGCATTTTATGGTAGACGATGCTTGGGGTCTGATCTCGGAGACGGAAGGTGGTCGATGGAACTCAGTAATACAACGACGCATCTCCATCGATTTATTTCATTGGTTAAGTTTTCGTTTTTGCTATATAGGTATTTCTTATTTAGTTTTAATTAATTATACTTTTAACTTAATTTCAAGTTCTGCAAATAAATATTTTTGGATCTTAAGAATCCGTTACCCTAGACTTTTCCATACAAACGTAGTCTATACGTGCACTATAAGTTTCCGGAATGAATATGAAAAAATACTATTAAAGGTACAAAATTAATTTATTGTTTTTCAAAATAATCTCCCTTGGCGTCTATGCACTTTTTCATTCGATGAAACCAGTTTTGAAAACTTTTGTGCCACTCCTCTGTGGTGACCTCTGAAACGTGTTTTTCATACTCCTCGACAGCCTCTTCTGGTGATGAAAATCGTTGACCGCGTAATTGGTTCTTAATTTTTGGGAACAGAAAAAAGTCACAAGGTGCCAGGTCGGGACTGTATGCAGGATGACTCACGAGTTCTACATTTTTCGCCTTCAAAAAGTCGTTTGTCTGTCTGGCCGTGTGAGAACTAGCATTGTCGTGGTGCAGGATGATGCGTTTACGGTTATTTTTACGGAGTTCGTCAATAACTTCCGGCAAACAAATGGTCGTGTACCAGTTACTATTCACTGTACGACGATTCTCTAAAGCAACAGTAGCCACGTGTCCAGTTTTATTAAAAAAAGAAGCAATCATCCGCTCAGATGCACTTTTCACGCGCGCCACTTTGGTTGGTTTCGGCTCATCTTGAAAGACCCATACGCTCGATTGCTGCTTTGTTTTGGGATCGTAGCAATAAATCCATGTTTCGTCACCTGTTACTATGTCCCACACCAAATTTGACGCACCTTCGTTGAATCTAGTAAGCATGGCACTGCACCAAGTGACGCGGTCCGTTTTTGAGCCTCGGTCAAGTTGTGTGGGATCCACCGCGAGCACAGCTTTCTCACACCCAAATGTTTGTGTAGGATTAATTGTATTTGACTCATGCCTATTTCTAAGGATGCGCGAATTTCATGGTAGGTCACATGCCTGTCTGGAAATTTTCCCGAGTTAAATCCATGTTGATGCAGACACACAATTTTTTAAATGGCGCCACAAGGTAAAAACAAAAGACAGTCAGATGAAACAAACTGCATTCTACAGCCAAAGAGTTCTATTTTCAAATGTTGCAATAAATTTTTAAATATTGTTTATGTAAGTGGCCAGTTCCGGAAACTTATAGTGCGCCCTATGTATAGCTTTTATTTTAACACGACATGTGGGATTCCCGCAGTATTTTGTAATTTTAAAATAAAATTGCATCACAGTCAAATATGAACTTGAAAGAGAATATAAGTGTAGAAGTTTTCCATACTGGTGGTCAAATATGATATGAAACATTATATTCTCTTTTAATTTCATATTTTTAAGTGTGAAAACAAGTTATATGCCGTAATGTATGCAATTTCTTTGAAATTACATAATTTCGCCAATATATTGATATACCTACTAGAAGGCCTCAACAACTTGCATTGTAAATGTGTTTTACTGAATAAATGATTATTATTATTATGTTGGTACGCTTTTCAGCCACGGGTCCATGGGGACCCGGTCCTTTGAGGCGTTCATGGGGCCAAAGCCAACATTAAGAGGCCTTTTAGTACCTTTTTATCTAAAAGTGAGATGGCTGCATCTATGGAGGTCTATCCCTTAATGTACCATTGAGATGCACGAGGGATTTACTTGGTTTGGGCTTAATGGATGGGATGTTAGTGGACCGGATAACTGGGTTATGGAGTGAGATACGGACATCTACCTCAAAATCTCTTACAACAATTTTAGCTTGGTAGATGGTGACTCGCTGCTCGTTGGCTACACTATTATTATTATTATCTCATATGCCGTTTCAAAATAAAATCTAGACTACGTTTGTATGGGAAAGTCTGATTCTGTCAGGGTAAGGGGACACTTGATGAGATAATCTGACATGCGGATGGATAAGGATGTCACAGACCAGGATTTGTCTTAATACTTTGGCCTTACAATAAAAGCTTGCACAAAAAATGCAATTCTTTCAAAAACTCTTTAATTTCCTTTTTCCATATCTTTAATAATTCCAGCAAACCCCGGTCTGCTTAACTCTTTCGCGAAGATACCATTTTGTGGGATACGAGATTACAAGTGCAGCGTCCTGGGACTTCTGACCACCGTACGTGAAAAGATTGAACAAAGGAACTTCCTACCTATAGCAGCTTTGGCTGCATTGTAGACATTGTAGTCTGGACATATTAATTCCTTTGCCAATCTATTGATAAAACCGAACATTTTTTAAATTCCACGACATTATTCTCGAGAGAAAACCAAAAATGTCTCGTTCTTCGCAATTCATCGGGCAATCACGCGCGCCTCCGGAAATTCATTCACTCATTCATTCATTGTTAAAAAAAAACCGTAAAGGATTCTCAGTTCTCAGTAACGCGTGTACTCGACAAGGTATTCCCATAAAATTACAATAAATACTTTTTTTTCACCCAAATAAAACCATTCGAGATCTTGTAACGTGATTCAAGTTTAGAATTTGCGAATGCTTTGTGAACTGCCGATTTGGCGCCAAAATATTGACAGATAACTGACAATGGCTATAGATAATACAATGGCGCCGGATCTTCGCGATTTCGCGGGCGTTAAATTCTTTTGAATTTTGTGTAATTCAAATGTTTATTTAGTAATTAGACCTTTACAGGCACTTTTACACGTCAATAAGTATAATTTATGTTACGTGCAAAGTATATTAAAATTTAATTTATTTTTAAAGAAAAGCTACCGATTCCAGCGCTTCGTAACGACCACTGCTGAGAAGAAACGCCGAAAGAAACTCATTTTCACAGTATTGGTCGCCTACTCGCCAGAAGGGCTTTGTCATATTATTATTATTGTCTTTTAATTAATAAATACTTATAATATAATACAATGTTGACACATTTAACATGTAATGCTTGCGAGTTAACAAACATAAATTGTGATAAAAATATTAAGTAGTCAAAAAAGCGAAGCCGAGCTGACCAGTCCCTCCCGGCAGCACCCGTTCACGAGTTGACGCACGGATCAGCCATCGTTAAACTCAACCATATAAGAGGGAATCCAACGACCCGACCAGCGACGCCACCACCGGACTGGACATTTTAGTGAGCATGAAAAACCCGAACTCGCAGACCTTGTCAAGAGAATATATGAGTTATATGTTGGTCACTTATTGATCGCAGAGGAAAATTATTAAATTGCCTATTTACCCTTTGGGTTTATTTTTAAGATTGTTGAATTTTTAATATATTTTGAGAGCTTATAGGTAAATTGTAGACTGCGTATTAGGGACCTTCCATAAATTAAGTTTCGCGAAATTTCATGACTTTTTGATTCCCCCTCCTTGTCACAGTTGGTCAAGAATTTCGAAATCCCCCGCCCCCTAGTCGTAGTGTGACTTCACGGATACAGAATTTTTATTTTGAACAACAAGCAAGCGAAGTCGCCTACTAAATATTTAACTGATAAAGCTGAAAATATTTTAAAGTTTATTAATTATTTTAAAATTAAATTCAAAATTTTGTGTTTAATTGCTTAGATCGATGGCTTAGAGTGAAAACCTCGTATATGCAAAATTAGACAATTTTATTTTATTATACTTTTGAAAAGAAAACCTCGTAACGCACGATCTGGTCTCACCCGCTCAGTCATATGAATCGTATAGCGCCATCTACGAGGCTAAATGCAAACCTCGTTACTCACCGCTCATCTCAGTTCGATAAGAAAAGCTCGTAACGGCGTGTTAATAAGTGATAAAATATTCAAAAACCAGAGAAATAAGTGCTGTTTGAGGTTCATTTCAAAAAAAGGTAAGTCCCTTTGTGGTCAGAATCTTATAAAGTTAAATCTGATATCTAATCGAAATTTCTTTAATTTATTACTGTGATTACAAGGTATTCTCAATAACTTAACATTATAATAACTGAAAACCTCGTATAGCATCATTTTACGGATTTAGGATATAGTAAAAAAAATAGATAAAGCCCGTAAAAGACGTTTACATTAAATGATAAAATATGTTTGGTCAGGCTTCACACCGGAAGAAAATTTTACAGGACGCAGTTATTTGTTCCTCTTGAAAATTTACGGTTTTCGCAATACGAGGTATTCATTCTAAGCCATCGAGATATAGATTTTGTTTTGTTACGTCACCAATTTTATGACCCCTCCCACTGCATGTTACACAATGCCACACTTCACTGACTCCAACCTCCCCCCCCCCCCCCCCCAATGTGTGACGTAATTTTTAGATGGTACCTTACACAAAGACTCCATGGTCACTTAAGGATGCGAAATCGAGAAGAAATAGCCAAAACAATTTTAACGATTTCGTTAACTAAATATATACATAGGGCGCACTATAAGTTTCCGGAACTGGCCACTTACATAAACAATATTTAAAAATTTATTGCAACATTTGAAAATAGAACTCTTTGGCTGTAGAATGCAGTTTGTTTCATCTGACTGTCTTTTGTTTTAATACTCAATACTCAATACTCAATATTTATTGCTTCCTTAATGTACAATATAGGTGTTACAATAAAATAAGGATCAATTAAGGGCCCTGGCGGGCGCTGCAATAGGAGAAGGGCTATTTTAATTTTAAAGTTTTACATTACCTACTGTGTATGCGCGTGCGTTCTGTGCCTATGTATATGTATTTGTTATTTGTAGGTGTAATTATGTTGTAGCCATTTCTTAATTTTGTCCAGTTTATTATTCATTAAATTTTGATAAATATTGATAAATTTAAAATGTAATTATGTAATATAAATAAATATTATTATAATATGTCTTTATTGGAAGGTAATTTTGTCATCTTATATATTGGTATTGATTTTAATATTTATTTTGTCATGAATTAATAGTACTCTTTACAATTTTTGAATAAATTTCTCTTTGTCTTCTAAATATTCATTTACGGAATAGTAACATTTGTTAGACAGAAATTCTTTAACATGTTTTAGAAATGTTTTATAGTTTTCAATGTCTGTAATGGCTTTCGGTAGTTTATTATATAGTTTTATAGACATAGCTAGAGGACCAAACGAATGAAGTTTTAGGCGTGAGGTAGGTACTTGTAACCTATTTTGATGTCGGAGTGTATATTTAGTGATAATGTCCTTTCTTTTTGCGAAGAAGTGTGGGTATTTGCGTACGAATTTACACATTTCCAAAATATAAATGCACGGTAATGTAAGTATTTTGTGTTTAATGAAATGTGGTTTGCAACTTTCTCTTTGTTTTAAGTTGGCCATTATTCGTATCAGTCTTTTTTGCAGCGTAAAAGCTCTATCCCAGTCGGTTCCGCTTCCCCATAGGACTGTGCCATAGCTAAGCCACGAGTAGGCGTAAGCATAGTATGTGACAAGTGCCGTTTCGGTGTCTGTGGATTTTTTTACCTCTCTGAGCGCGTATGCAAACTTGGATAATTTTGCGCAAAGTTTTTGGATGTGAGGCTTCCAGTTTAGTTGGCTATCTATTTCTACGCCCAACAAGGTGAACACATTAACTACCTCTAAGTCTATGCCATTAAAACTTACAGTTAAGTTAAGTGGTGGTTTTTGGTATGGGTGGAAGACCATTAATTTGGTTTTTAAGTAATTTACTTCCAGATTATGGTCGCTCAACCAATCCACCGTTTTTGTAAGGATTTTTGTAAGGTGATCGTGTAAGTTCCTACTATTATTATTGGTTGATGTTAGGATCGAGACATCGTCGGCGAATAGGACACAGTGCTCTTTTATTATTTTTGGGAGGTCATTTATATACACTAGGAACAAAAGGCACCCGAGCACGCTACCTTGGGGAATAGAGGAGTTCACTGGTATACAATTTGATCGAATATTTTGAATCGTGTTAGTCTCATAATTATAATATTCGACTTCAACAAACTGTTTTCTGCCCGTAAGGTACGAAGCGAACCATTTGTGTGCTATTCCTCTAATTCCTATCCCATACAACTTGTCTAGTAGGATATTGTACAGAACCCGGTCATATGCCTTTGTCATATCTAACAGTATGCCGATGCCATATTTGCCGTTATCCAAAGTTTTTAATATCTCTTGGACATATTTATACACAGCCAATATAGTCGAACGGTTTTTTCGAAAGCCGTTCTGGCAATCATCTAGTAGATTATACTTTTCACAGAAACTGTATACGCGGTTGGCCATTGCGCTTTCGAAAATTTTTGAGGCTGTTGGCAGCAGCGCTATTGGTCGGTAGTTGTTAAGGTCAGTTTTTTCGTTTTTCTTATAAATAGGTTTTATTATGCTAATTTTTAATAAGTCTGGAAACACGCCTTCATTAAATGATTGATTTATTAATAAAGTAAAAGGTATAGTCAATTATCGTTTTTACCTTGTGGCGCCATTTAAAAAATTGTGTGTCTGCATCAACATGGATTTAACTCGGGAAAATTTTCGTAGTATGATTTTCTACGATTTTAAGTGTAATTTGACAGCTCAACAGAGCATCGCTCGGCTTGAAACAGCTTTTGGCAATGAAGCACCATGCAAGACAACTGTTTATAGCTGGTATGCAGAATTCAAGCGTGGTCGTATCAATCTCAGTGACGAATCTCGCGATGGTCGGCCGTCCACCGCTGTGACCAACAAAAACATCGATGCTGTGCGCCTTATGATTGAAACAGACAGGCATGTGACCTACCATGAAATTCGCGCATCCTTAGAAATAGGCATGAGTCAAATACAATTAATCCTACACAAACATTTGGGTGTGAGAAAGCTGTGCTCGCGGTGGATCCCACACAACTTGACCGAGGCTCAAAAAACGGACCGCGTCACTTGGTGCAGTGCCATGCTTACCAGATTCAACGAAGGTGCGTCAAATTTGGTGTGGGACATAGTAACAGGTGACGAAACATGGATTTATTGCTACGATCCCAAAACAAAGCAGCAATCGAGCGTATGGGTCTTTCAAGATGAGCCGAAACCAACCAAAGTGGCGCGCGTGAAAAGTGCATCTAAGCGGATGATTGCTTCTTTTTTTAATAAAACTGGACACGTGGCTACTGTTGCTTTAGAGAATCGTCGTACAGTGAATAGTGACTGGTACACGACCATTTGTTTGCCGGAAGTTATTGACGAACTCCGTAAAAATAACCGTAAACGCCGTATCATCCTGCACCACGACAATGCTAGTTCTCACACGGCCAGACAGACAAACGACTTTTTGAAGGCGAAAAATGTAGAACTCATGAGTCATCCTGCATACAGTCCCGACCTGGCACCTTGTGACTTTTTTCTGTTCCCAAATATTAAGAACCAATTACGCGGTCAACGATTTTCATCACCAGAAGAGGCTATCGAGGAGTATGAAAAACACGTTTCAGAGGTCACCACAGAGGAGTGGCACAAAAGTTTTCAAAACTGGTTTCATCGAATGAAAAAGTGCATAGACGCCAAGGGAGATTATTTTGAAAAAAAATAAATTAATTTTGTACCTTTAATAGTATTTTTTCATATTCATTCCGGAAACTTATAGTGCGCCCCACGTATAACTCAAAGGTGACTGACTGACTGACAAAGTGATCTATCAACGCACAGCCCAAACCACTGGACGGATCGGGCTGAAATTTGGTATGCAGGTAGATGTTATGACGTAGGCATCTGCTAAGAAAGGATTTTGATCAACTCTACCCCCAAGGGGATAAAATAGGGGATGAAAGTTTGTATGAAACTTTGCCAATTTTAAACCGATCGGGCTGAGACTTTGCATGCATAAAGCTACTATGACGTAGGCATCCTTTAAGAAAGGATTTTGATAAATTATACCCCTACGCGAGCGAAGCCGCGGGCAAAAGCTAGTACAATATGTAACAAAAACCCTGTCCGATCCTTGTAGGAGCAACTCAGACCGTCAATATGAACAATTTTTCCAATGGGACCAATGCTTAAAATTCGACATTTCCATACAAAAGTCGGGCCGGCAATTAAAATGAAAATGCCGATTTTTTTTGAGTTTCAAGCATTGGTCCCATAGGAAAAGTTGTTCATATTGACGGTCTTAGTTGCTCCTACCAGGATCCGACAGGGTTTTTGATACATATTGTATATATGTAGTTAATTAATTTGAACCGGCCGCTGTCCCACGTCAACCCTCCTCAGGAATGTAGTTGTAGTGTAGCACGATGTTTGTTCTTAAGAATCCCCTTACTCCAGACCTTTCCAAACAAACATAGTCTAGCTTTTATATTGAAATTACATGTCAGATTTCGGCAGTATTTTGTAATTTTAAAGAAATAGCATATATCTAGGCATAAAATTATTTTTCGACAGTCTTTGAACTTGAAAGAAAATATGAGAGTGTATAAGTTTTCCATACTGAAGGTCAATCATGATATGATCCACTATATTCTCTTTTAAGTTCATATTTTGATTGTGAAAACTAGTTGTATGCCTTAACTTATGCAATTTCTTTGAAATTAAGATAATTTCGTTAATATTTGACTTGCCGTTTCAAAATAAAAGCTATGTTAGACTACGTTTGTATGGGAAACTCTGATTATGTCTAGGGTAAGAGGACTCTTAAGTCCTTTTGTCGCCACTTACGACATCCACAAGAAGAGATTCAGAGGTCCTATCCTATTCTACGCCGAATTTATTGGGACAAAAGTTTCCATTAGCACTCCGGTAGGTCTACTGGGACAACCTTCTTATTTACAATAAAAATGACTTTCCAATCTCACGTCACCCTTCTGACCGGAAGTTTATTGTTAGGAAATTACACGTTTATTTTCGAAGTCAAGTACCTTACCCGACCATAGAGTTTATAAAGACACGCATTGTGGATTGTTACATCTTTATAAACAATGTCGGAGCGCGTCAGGCGCCATCTTGGAACGGAAGTGACACAAAGGAGGTCGGTTTGCTGGTCGTTCGAGAGGTATAGATTGAAACGAAGACATCTTTTTTGTTTTTTTTTTAAGAATAAAAAAAGTGTCAGACGACGTACTGCCCATTCGATATAATGAATGTAAATAATTGTAAAACTCGCTTTTTAGGGTTCCGTAGTAAACAAGGAACCGTTATAGTTTCACCACGTCTGTCTGTCTGTCCACGGTTCTACTCAGAGACAATAAGTACTTCTTCTTATCGTGTCAATGGCAATAATTGTTATATAAATTGTATTGGCCCAGAATTTCGCCACATCTATAGCCCTTCGGATGGCGTCCATTAGATCTTCTCTAGAACAAGATGCAGTGGACGTGGGGCATGACAGCAGATGTTCCATGGACTGGATGTTTCCACAGGTACATCTGCTGTCGTCCTCAGAATACTTCCACTTCTTCTTTAGCTGCTGACGTCTTCCGACCGACGCCCAATCGGTGTCTATTTAGCGATTTCCAAATGCGCCTGGATAGATTGTGGCTTTGTGGCCTACTAACGTATAATAACAGGCAAAAAGTGCTGATGGAAGCTGGAGATTCCAATAAATGTGGAGATAGAGGAGCTGGTAAAAGAGCCGAATATAATTGGTGTCACTAAAGCGCTCCGCTTACAATGGCTTGGGCATCTGGAAAGAATGAAGGAGGATCGTAGCGTCAAAGCAGCATATATGGGGAAGGTATCAGGCCGAAGACCAGTCGGTCGACCCAGATATCGCTGGAGCGATACGGTGCAGGCTGATCTGCGCGAGATGGAAGTGGTCGGCTGGCAAGATATCGCTCAGAACAGGAAATTGTGGCGCTCTTTCGTCTCGGAGGCCAAGATCCACTTCGGGTCGCTGAGCCAGCGGAGTAAGTAAGTAACGTATAATAAGAAGTAGAAAGCTGTAATTTGGCATGAGAATGTATATTAATCAGTTTATAACGCATAGATTTGAGATATACGTAAAAAAAGAAGGTCTATGGTAACTATAGTCCATTTGTTTAAGTATTTAAAAGAATGTAAACAATCTTGACATGTTTTTTTTATTGAAATATACACTTTATAAATCAATACCTTTGCAAATTACAAATAAATTAGGTGATTAAAAATTAATAAAAAAAATATTTGTATATTGCGTAGTTATTGATTTATAAAGTGTATATTTCAATAAAATAATATGTCAATATTTTTTATACACTGTTTTAAATACCTAAACTAGTGTTGCAAGCAATAGTATAACATATCGATAGTCTATCGATACTATCGTGACCTCGAAAAACAGTAACAATATCGATTGGACTACCGATAGTATCGCTCAATAGAATGCAAACCGAGCCCTCAGGCGTTATCTATCTCTCTCTGTTTGCTTTGCTTCTTTTTCTAGCATTGCCCTGGATGAAACAACAAGCTTTTTAAACCATGCTCGCATTGACGATTGAGCGGTCGGGACGGGCCACCTTGAACTTATTAAACCCCCCTTTTATTGGGAGGTTAAAAATGAACTTGTCTTATTCTTAGATGAAAGCCACAGCTAACAGATATAACAGACGCACACCTAGTGGCGGATTTACCAATAGGCTGAGTAGGTTGAAGCCTAGGGCGGCAGATTTTAGGAGCGGCCTTTTTAAGGCCGATAGGGATTTGTGATGATAAGTGAATAAAATGTCATAAAATAATGTCACTTGTCATTAATCATATTTCTTTTCAAGTTTTAGATTTATTAATGAAGAAAACTGATATTAAGAACGCTATTTGACTCCAAGAAACTATTCATATAAATTCCATAAAAATGTTTGCTTTGACGTTTAAAAAGAAGTATCCGATTTGACATGTTGAAAACTAGTGGATTGCACCTCCACCTTCGTGCATCGTGGCAGTCGAGAAAGTAGAACGGTGCTTGTAACATATTATATCATATTCCATTGAACGCAACTTAGAGGCACCAAACTATGCATAGCCTATTGGCGGCAAATGTGTAAGTCCGCCTGCACACGCCTGAATTAAAAAGATACCAAAATTAATCAGGCTGTATTTCATTAAAATAATTATAAATTTTTTTCTTCAGCTGAGCTTCCTCGTCACTCCCACTGGATTCGCGGAGAAGAATATCCCTCTTCGCTGTCCTAGCTCTAGGAAACAGCTGGTTCCCTGACCGTGCCTTCAGGTCCATAGCTTTATACAAGTTACTCTTCAAAGACACTTCCTCATCACTACCTTCATTGACTTTTCTTACAAAACTCATATCTATCAACTTCTTTAAATCATCGTTAAAATTGCGTCTAGAGATAACTTTATGAAATTTGTCTTTCACTTCATAAACTTGAGTTGTGTATTGGAAAAATTTTACATTCGACGGTCTGGAGTTGGGTGGCTTAGTTGTGGTTGGAGTTATTTTGGCTTGGTAGAATTTATCGTTGATAGGTTTTGATGCGTTTTTGGGGGTCTTCATCGTGGTCATAGGTTGAATAGGCTTATTGGTTTCTGGTCTTATGTCGAGGCTTTTCAGTGTCTTGCGTTTGTTGTGTTTGTGGTGATGTCTGTGTCGAAAACGCCGATGGTGCGACCCCGACCGGTATAGCTTCAAGATCCTCTTGATCTTGGCGAGCTTCTGTCTGATTGACATGTGATGCCTTCGCTTCCGGTGATGGCGTTTTCTGTGATGTCTCGTTGAGTCTGACCCCATTTTTAGATCCAAACCTGGAGACTGGGTTGGTGAGACGGTTGGCATTGGGTAGTTTCCTGGGTGAAAAATAATTTGATTTTAACAGTGGAATTAAAGTTCAGAAAATAATCACCGATAGGTACAGATAAACTAATATTAAGAACAATATTTTGAGTCCAAAAACTATTACGTCTCAAATTGCAATTTCATTCAAATGCTTTGGAATTGATTATCTGATTTGGCTTGTTAGAACATAGCTTCAGCTACCAGGTTGGCATCTGCATGCTACACCCCCTCCCGTATCACTGTAGAAGGGTTGGCTGATGATGCTACACGGATGAAGTAAGAATTACGTACCTTGATCGAACTTCTGCACATTATGCACATTGTCAGGTTTCTTTCTATTACCTTCAATCATCATATTATCATTGACCAGTCTATTATTATTATTCATCTTAAAACCGACGACATTTGTCACCGGTAGCTCAGATGCTACATTATCTTTATAATCTCTATACATATTATCCATGTCAAGCATATTGAAATCATCGTTCAAAATGCTGTTATTACTGACTGGTGGTATTATTCTTTCATCGACGTAATGGTCTCTAGTCCGGAAGATAGCTCGAGGCTTGGAATCATCATTAGATTTATCGGTGTTACTCTCTTTATTATTCATTAGATTGTTATTAATATTGCGCAGATCCGTAGTTATGATTTTTGTTAAATTCATTGCTTCTTCGCTAAGAGCACTGTATTTATTATTTTTAATTGGACTCCGTAATTTCATTTGTTCCCAATAAATTTTATTTATATCTTGATTAACTGTTGGTCTAACTACTTCCAAAGGTATCTTCTTGGCGTTTCTTCTTTGGGGTTGATAGGCAATGTTTTTTGTAGCATAAAAATGTGTCTTTACCGCCTTCGTGATGGCAACTATCAGGCCTTCTCTCCTAGGAGCGCCAGCCAGACGATTGATGGGAGCCAGAATACTTTTTATCATTTTGTCTATTAGCTGGAATGAGAAAAACTAGGTTTTAGGAAAATATCTGACACACTATCACGTCAACGGAGTAGACAGAACCTTGGGTCGTCAATAGTCCTATCATAGTTGTACAAATATATGGGGGGTTTAGACTATAAGCCACCGCGCTGATCCAGTTGAGGTTAGTGTATGGCCATCACCAGAGCGTCGTTCGTTGTTTGGCAGGATGTTCCACGACCAGGTGGGCTTGGGATCCTTACACCCATGGGCAGATGTAAATTGGATGTTGTTACAAATAAATCAATAATAATAAATAATAATTAATGAAGCAGCTGGAGGTGCATCTTTTCTCCCATTCTTTTTTTTACGCACACGAAAAACAACAAACAAAACAAACCGAAAACGGAGTGATCTTCGGATTGTCAAACTGGTCGAGGGGTTCCAAGCTCTGCAGCAGCTCGGCGGCTTCCTTTTTGGTGTAGAAGGAGTCCAGCTCGTCCAAAATGTAGTTGACTTCTGGCGTGAACATCTCCCGGCGGTGCAGCAGCGCGTGGTGCATCAAAATGGCGTCGGCTGGAACCAACACACGATACGGGTACAAAGTCAGTGAGCAACATGTTTCGAACTTCGGGGGCCTTTCCTCAGAGCGAATGTGTTTAGAAAAGTGCGCACGGCATTGTACCGAATCACACTGTTAAGTATTGGTAATCACGTACAGAAGTCTTGCTCAGAAAAGAAATTCAAAGAAATATCTAAATGATGTGGTGAGCGCTATGGTTTAATTTAGCTCGCGTCAGAACTTCTCACCTCTTCGTTTAGATACCTAGACATCCATTGCAAGCCAATTTCATTCTTATTACTCTAGACCAGTCTTTCCCAAAGTGGGCGATAACGCCACCTTGTGGGCGCTGGAGGCTTTAAGGGGGCGGTAACGGGCCCAGAATAAAGTTGGGGGGCGCTGATGTGATTTAAGCAATGAGTGATTTATAACTTCAGCTATTCCATATTTTAAATTTTACTGAAATTAAAATCCTCTTACTACACAACATCCATTTATTAGTTCATATTTATATCCTTTTTTATTGTTATAAACTAAAAATGTAATTAATATTTATTATTTTAATGCGTTCACAACGCTATTTATATCGTTAAAGGAATCAAACACTGAAAAAAATTCGTGTTTTAAAGTTTCGCAGGTGAGGTCCCCACTTCCGATACTCTTTATTATTGTAAAATTGTATTATTATTGCTATTTTTTTATTTAAAATTAACAATGTTGATTATTGTTATTTTTTTATAAAAGATACTCTAATGTACTGGTGTATGTATTATTATTGCTCTCTCTTGTAAAAAAGTCTAGTTTAGAATATAGGTTGAATTAAACTACAGGCAAGACAAATATGTGATTCAGGTTTTTATGGTGAAAAAAATGGGGGGCTCTACAAAATAACCGATTTTTTAAAGTGGGCGATATAAGTTTGGGAACCTCTGCTCTAGACAAACGATTCATGTAACTGAATTTTCCCCTTCGAAGTGGTCGCCGCGCGCATAGCAATAATGTAGGTATTCAATTCAAATTCAAATATATCTTTATTATCATAGGATATTTATAATATCTCTTAATAATCGTCACTTTGTTTTATTACACAATAATTGTTGACGTCAAAAAGTTACTTAGAGCTAAGTTTACTGCCGCCTCCAAAGCGCTAGTGCAGAAGAAGCGGTAACAAACTGCACTGTAGCATTTTCTCCAAACGTTAACTCACAATAAAATTAATATTTATAGTAGATATGTGGACAGAGTATACATTGTTTGTTGTCATAATTTAAATTAATTTTTTTAAAGTCGAAATTTTGAAATAATGTCAAATCAAGTTGTAAATTCAGTATGTACCTAATGTACCAAATTATGACCATTTCTGAGTATACAAACCTTTAAGAGGGATCCGCGCCAAGCTCAAGCCAGACTTCGTTGTCTTTAAGATAGTCATCGGTCCTATAATAAGCCTTCTCACAGAGTACCTTCTTTACATAAGCTTTAAACTTTTTGTCAGGCATATCAAGGACCGATTGTGGCAGTTTATTATAAAAAAGTATACCGTATCCCATAAACGTTTTACTAACTGTTTTGAGCCTATAATACGGGGCAACTAAGTCACTCTTATTATCTTAAGGTATATTTTCGATACCTACACGGGGAGTGACACAGGCCTGCTATAGTGAAGGGTAGAGTACGCGACGCGGGCGGTTGCCCGCTGCGCTCGCCGTGACAATGCGGTCATTGCTGGGGGTTGCTGATTTGTACTGGAAGCCGTGGGTGTACTGAAAGCCTCAGTTTCCTCTACATTGTCATCATCAACAACACACCCAACAGATGAAGAAATAAAACCAGTGTTGCCAGGATCAGTAACAATAACAGGTTGTCTGGAAGAGATTCCATTATGGGATAATTTAAGTCCGCCGTCAATTTACACTTTATGACGTTATTTTATTTCTGAACTTTCTTATTTTTCTCCCCCCATACATATAAAACTATGGAAAGTCGGGGTTTTTTTACAAGCTTTTATTTAGTTTCACCTGTCCCGTTGTCTGTCAGTCTGTCTGTCTGTCTGTAATCAAATCTTGCAAGTTAAATTTGACCCACTGCCCAGTTACCGATTGAGCTCAAATTTTGCAAGCATACTCATACGTATATCGCGTGACAATGCAATATTATGATGACATGCAGCTGATCTGAGGATGGAGCTGGACGGTGGCCATAGGAACTCTGTAATGAAATGATGCAACCCATCGAGTTTGGGCTCGTTTGATTCGTCTTTAGGATCGCATTAGATAAAAGCTTGTTTTAAAAAATATATTTTTTAAACAACGACTTGTGTTAATTCGCTTAGCAAATAAAATAGCTTATCGGGAGTTAAAAAGAATACAAACCTCTGAGCTGGTCGTACGGCTTCCGGTAGGCGTTAATGGTCAACTCGTCGAGCGCCTTCTCCGTCACCGGGCCGAAGTCGCGCAGGTGGTTGAAGGTGATCTTGCTGGAATCGGAAAGAAGTGGTTTCTTATTGCAGTGGTGCTCGCCAAGCCAGGTAAAGGAAGGCCAGGGTAAGAAAAGAGTTCGGTCTCCACTACAGGCGGGACGTGTGCCTCTGTGCAGTGTGCGGATCTAGATTTTGAGGCGGGGCAAAATATGCGAATATGCCGCCCCTGCTTGGTTTTGCCGCATACTTGATTACAACATTACTACACCTTAATAGTACGAAACACGAAGGGGGGGGGGGGCAGACAGGTCAATATAATACTGGTCAGTTACAATTTAGACCAAAAAGCGATTTTACAATTTGTAGTTTAAACCATTCTTTTGAGGCAGGGGCTCCGTCCGCCTCTGGGTGCTTTAAGATCAGAGAGATAACTTTTAATTCGTCTACGAAGCAAAATGCCTAAAATGAATGTCTACAAGGCAAACTGCCTGAGCTGTAAGTCGCCTAGACTCTGGGTTTGTACTTATGGTCTTTTTTAACGACCATTACTTGTCTTCGGTCACATAATAAGTACTACTCACGTACAGAAGTCTTATTTAGTAAATAAATTCAAAGAAATATCTACTTAAAGTGCTTAGCGCTATGTTTTAATTTAGTTCGCGTCAGAACTCCTTACCTCTTCGTTTAGATACCTAGACATCCATTGCAAACCAATTTCAATCTTATTACTGTGTATCAACTATTCATGTAACTGAATTTTCCCCTCCGGAGTGGTCGCTGCGCGCATAGTAATAATGTAGGTATATTTTCGATACCTAAAAGAATAGTGACACAAGCCCGGTCTCACTCAGCAAAGAAATTCAAAAAAATATCTACTTAATGTGGTGAGCAACATGGTTTAATTAAGCTCACGTCAGAACTCCGCACCTTATAATAATATTCGTTTAGACTTTAGATACCGTAAGTAAGGTAAGTAAAGTATAAACGTAAGAGGTATGTTTTTTTGGCTCGTTCAGCTCACGGGTCGAAAGTCATTTGTGGCGCACAAACTAAATAGGACTTCAAGTGGTAACTGGATTTAGTTTAGCAAGTTTCCTATCCAAGATTTGTGTTTCTGTACCTCATTACTTTTATATTTTATTTTTGGGATGGGCGGGAATCTTGGCAATAGCTGATGCAGCTAGCAACCCATCATTATTTTGAATTATTTTCTTACCACTTTTACGGCCAAGCATACCATAGTGAACTACCAGCTGCACTAAGCGAACCTATATACAACGAGGCCTCAAACAACGCTGTCAAAGAGACAATATACTGGAGGGAAAAAAAATGGAGGGAATAAAGTAAAAAAACATCACGACAAACGTAAAACGTCTGAAAAGACATGATGGTGTTCATTTTTATTTCTTTATTTGTCTAATTATTCTCTTTTCATTAAGTTTCAATTAAAGTAGTATAAATTACCTATACTAGTCAGTTTCGGAGTTAAACATGTTCAACATGCATGTTTAGAAACTATACCTACGTTAGGGTTGTGTGTGAATATCAAAGTAACTTTTAGTAACTTTGTCACATCACGGGATTGTTTCCTATTGAAAATTCCTATCTAATTAACTGTTGTTTAGTTATTTTTTTAATGAGCGTTAAGAGGCGTGCACTTTTGGATTTTCCTAACTTATTTTGCTGGTGTCTGGAAGGCCTGGCGGTGAGAAGGTTAACCCTACTGTGCCGTTTTCGGAACATTCTGCTTTTTTATAATATATATAAAAAAGATATTATAAAAAAGCAGTATGTTCCGAAAACGGCACAGGAGGACATTAAGGAGTTATAAAAGTAAATTAATATTAACTGTTTTTTAGATTATTTCTATTTTCCTTTTTTTATTTATGCCAAGTCAACTTTCTCGCGACAACGGACCATAGAGCCAAAATCCATGATATTTAAAAAAAATATTTTCTAAAATTATAATTTTTCAAAACTAAAAGCCGATTTCATTCTCAAACTACACAAGTTACAGAACCGATTTTGATAAAATATCCACAGAGAAATCTGACAAGCAAGCTATTCCAAAAAAAATTTTTTTTATGTCGTACCAGTCTTCTTTAAATAATTAGTGAACATGTTAGATTGTAGGTGAACATGCATAAAAAAAAATTCCGAAGAAAATTGAAAACCTCTTCCTTTTTGGAAGTCGGTTAAAAATGGTCAAATCAACACAAAATAAATTGCATAAAATAGGAAATTAAACATATTTAATTCTTTAAACAAAATAACTAAGTTAAAAAATAGTATTTTATGCAACAGTTGTATAAGGAGGGTTAAAAAATAAACTACTTATACAACGTTGCATACAATACTTTTTCTACGACTACATTTACTAAAATAAATACAAAAATAAACAAAGAAAAGTACGAAATACTACCATATGTTTGGTAGATACTAGGTACCTATCTATGGAAGACTTAGTGCCATTTTTGAAACATGGAGTCACTTAAACGAATGTTTTTCATACAAAAAACCGTTTGTTCAGTGACTCCACGTTTGAAAAATGGCACCATATATTAAAATAACGATTTTATTATGTTGGCAGTATGGTAGATTTACAGAAAAAAAGTTAAAGGTCTTTGGCTAGTAGTATCGTTTTGGCGAAATAACGACACATGTGCTATTATATTAGGAATAGACTATAGACTTTTCTGAAATCATATAATCTATGTTCTTATATTAGTGTTCGGGACCATTTAAAAGACAGATAACAAGTACAGTATGAAGGGGAGACTTTTTTCGAAAATTCTTGTTTTAATTTTGGCCTTAAAGCAATTTTTTTTTCCCCATGTTATTTGTTTCTATTATTGGCAAAAAATGTAAGTTATATGATAATCGGAAAGTCCATTCATTTAAGGAGTGAATCTGACTTACTTCTCGATGATTCTCTTAAAACCCCAAACCAGCGCCTTGACGATTTCCGCCTTCTTCCATATCACCATGTGGAATATCTTCAGCATAGCGATGGAGAACACACCCATGCTGAATTTGGTCATGTCTTGTTTCAAAGAAGCGACGAACGGGCTGTCAGCTGAAATCAAGTAATTTAAATTATACACCAACTCTTCATAACTTATTTACAAGCTTTACAATACAATACAATACAATACAAAAAACTTTATTGCACCAATGAACATTGACATATTCGGAATATATATCTATAAATTTTAAAAGTAAGGGTATAAAGTAATGGTTACATAATATAATGAGGTACAAGAGGCGGCCTTATCGCCGAAGCAATCTCTTACAGGCAACCAAAAAGAGAAAGAGTGCGTAATATAAAATAAGATAACAGGTGGCGCAGTTAGAATTTTATACACTAAATTAATATAGTAATAAATACAATGACTAGCTTTTGCCCGCGACTTTATCTGCGTAGAAGTCAAAAATGGCTTTGACAAGATTTTTAATGGGATTTTTACGTTTTTTATTTTGTTATATTATAACATATAAATTATTATGTTTTAATGTTTGACTACTTATAAAATATAACAATCTTTATTATAGTTTAGGCTTGAAAGGCCTAGTTGACCCTGTTTCGGTTTATTCTAGGTACTAAGTGACCCCATTTCTTCCCTCTGGGAGCTCAATTTTGCAAAAATCCTGAAACACGTACCTCATTTGCCGCCATGAGTACTCCTGCGAAGTTTCGAATACAATGGTCTATCCCTTCGAGAGCTATGATGCTACTGACAGAGATACATACAGATAGACAGACATTGTCGTCAAACTCATAAAATCCCTCCTTTTTATAAATAAATATATACAGACAAATCACACAGATTGAGCTAGCCCTAGCGTAAGTTCGAGACTTGTGGGGATACTAACTCAACGATACTATATTTTATAACAAATACACATATAGATAAACATCCAACACCCAGGTCAATATGAAAAAGATCATTTTCTTATGATATATGATACTAATATTTATTATAATAAAAAAGTTATGACAAAGTCTTTATAAAAAGACCATGTTATAATTAATACACTTATAAGAAATGAGAGGATCCCTTTTGAAGTAACCCCCCTGAAGCAGACCAGCAAACATGATAAGAATCAATACGTACGTGGCTTGGTTGTCAGTAAACGTTCATCTAAGTACGGAGACCCTCTGGCGTCCCCGAAGGTTGGCAGTGGTTTGTGAGTGGTGGTGTACCCAAATTCCTTTGGATCCAGAAGCTCCTCATCCGAGTCAGTGGTGGTCGAGGGTGTAGTAAGTATCTCAGCTCCAGGGCCACTATCCTTCTCCTTTGTCATAAAACCTGGAGATAAAATGTCCGGCAACGTGTTCGTCGTAGTTTTTTCAGTTGTTTTAACAGACACACTGAACGGGAAATTACTCTTTTCTGGAAATTCCATACTCTTGAAAATATCTAATTCTCCATTATCTTCTTCAACGTCTTCAGATTTTCTCAATTTTGGGGGTTTAGCTTCTTGCTTCATTTTTTCTTCTCTTTTTCTTAATGTTTCTTGGATTTGCCGAAGAATCTCTCGTCTCTCGGCTGCGTCCGGATTGTCTGGTAGTTCATTTTTAACATCTGCATGTTCAACCAAGTCTTGTAAATCCGCTACAGCGTGTATCAGTTTTTTTGTGGACTCCGTAACTTCGTTTTCATTGAAAGTAGCAAATGCTTTTGCGAAATTAGTATAGTTTAAAAAGTTTCTGTTTTGTGATTTAAATAAGTAATTATCGTTTTTCCCTTTATTTTGAAATGAACCTTTTCCGCCAAACCATAGATTCGAATAGTCTTCGTTGGATTCTCCTTCAGCTGTGACGGTACCTGTGGATGAACCATACGTTCCGCTACCTGCAGTATGCAGGAAGTTCCTCTCATTCTGTATCCGTTGCCCGACTTTTTCTAGAAACTGATCTACTTGCACCAGAGAGTTTTTGAGAGTTTCCTTGTCGGACGCTAAAATGATTACTACAGTGAGATTAGAGATATTGTTCTTTATAATTGTTATTACCTACCTAACCTACGGTACTCAGACGTGGTGAGTGAGGAACAGAATTGGGTATTTGCCTTGGTCAAAAATAAATTATTTTGTACTGATAAGAAAATAAAACTCCGCAAAATAATGTCACTTATCTTTGAAAATTACCCATTTTAACGTGATTTAAGATTTAATATTGTAGAAAATTTAAACATAAGAGCGCTATATGACTCCAAGAAACTATGACGTCATCTGCCAGTACTTCATACAAATCCCATATAAAATGTTTGTTTTGACGTTTAGAAAAAAGTATCTGATTTGACATGTTGGAAAATAGCGGAACTCAAAGTTCGCCAAAAAGCGATGGAACGAAACGTACTAGGCTCCAATAGATTGGATAGAGTTTTAAATGCTACGTTTCTTTGTTCCTTGACCGGAATCGCCGATGTGTTCCAAAAATCTGCAAAGCTTAGGTGGGATAAGGCGGGCTATGTTAGTAGGATGCCATCCGAGAAATGGGCGAATAAACTAACGCCATGGACACCCGAGGATGGTCGACATCGCAGGGGAAGGCCGAGAAAGAGTTTGCTCGATGACCTCGACGATTTCCAACGTGAGTGGTCAGCGAAGGCAAGGGATAGAGACACATGGATAGAAAGGGAAAAGATCTTTGCCCAGCACTAGGACGATATAAGTAAATATTGTTATTAAATGAATTGGATCTTCACTCCAAAAGCAACACGATTGACGAACGCAACTACTTGCCCGAGTTGCAGTATCAAGCATTACTCGTCTATAATGATAATATTGTTCTAATTTGTTTACGGTTGTCGAATCATTTTATGGAAACGGTGCTGAATTTACTGGGGCAATCTAGCGGAAAGCTTTTTCTACGTCCAGAGGGTTAGGTATGGATGTGTGTTTGGTTGACTAGAACTCGGGGAACTCGGGGAAACACGAGCCAAATTGTCCAAAAAGTCTCACAAATTCTCAGCAACCCGTGATATAGGATATTGACACGCTAAAGTGCATGTTAAGATCTAAGTACTGAAAACATTGAATTTAGAAATGGGTTGTGGAAAAAATATGTAGATGACTATAAAGACGATTTTTAACATTAAAAAAGTGTAGTACCTAATTCCTTTGAAAAAGTAGATTGAAGACACAAACACAAACACAGGAAGCTTGTAAATGTCGAAAACATTTGCGGAAATAAATAGTGAATTAATTCAAACACACACCATTGTGATGAAATAAAAGAAAAATTAAAATTAAACGCGAAAACTATAAATTTTTACGATCCAGTAAAGTTATGTTCTGATTTCTGAAAGTTTATTTATGATATATATGTGGGTTTTGTAATAAAATGGAATATTTCGCGTGTGTACTACTATTTTGGAGTTTTGGTAATTATAATTCACTAGCTGTTTCCCCTGTTTCACAAGATAAAATACACCATAATATGTTTCCTTTCTTGTAGTATTCTGTAGATGAAAGAACTTTTAAAATCACACGAGAAGTTTTTGTGTTTATCCAATACGAACAAACCCACAAACACAGCCACAGGTCCACTGCTGGTCATAGGCCTCGGGATCAAGGACTTCCAAAATGACCGATCGGAAGCGGCCTGCATCCAGCGTTTTCCTGCAACCTTGCTCAGGTCATCTGACTATCTAGAAGGTGGGTGTCCTACGCTGCGCTTGCCGGTACGTGGCCGCCATTCGAGAACCTTTCTGCCCCATCGGTTCTTCGCGCTATGTGCTCCGCCCACTACCATTTTAATGAGCTAATCCGCTTGGCAATGTCAGACCTTCGTTATCCTACGAATCTCCTCATTTCTGATTCGATCGCGTAGAGAAACACACGAACAATCAAATCTTTATCTTTATAATATTCTAGATAATAGATAGACCTTAAAGTTTTAAATAAAATAAGTGACTTCTTCTAGTCTCCATCAGTTCCACATCACCAAAACACACTTTCTTAAAACAAATGCATGAAAAACATTAAAATCACTTAGTGTGCATAGAAATTATATGGATCTCGATCTCGAAATCTCAAGGTTTCTCGTCATTAGATCTTGACCTAGTGAAGTTAGGTACTTTCCTTGATCAAAAATAAATTATTCGGTACTTACAGATAGACAGACGTTAGCGTCAAACTTATATTACCCCTCTTTTTCCATCGGGGGTTAAAAAAATATTGTTTTGACGTTTAAAAAAAAGTATCTAATGTTAAATTGTTGGAAAGTAGCTAAGGGCTAACCTTTCACATTCCATTTCAGATTGGCTGTTTTTTTTACTTCTGTATCTGCAATTTGAGTTTGAGATTTGCTGAACAGTTATTGAAAACATATTTATCGTAAAATTACTAAGTAGTATTCCGTCCCGAACTTTGAACTCGATAGGTACGATTCAGACCGACCGGCCCGCATCGTGCCGCCGCAACGTGCCGCGGGAGCCTTAAGGCTTCCGCGGAAGAACCTAAGCCGACCGGAGCCGTACGGCCGACGCGGATTGTACTTATATATGTGGCAAAAATATGAACTTTAATTTCTTGTATCAATGTCCTTTACCGCATTGTAAAATGCCTTCCGTCCGGGCCAGGCCCATGCGAGCCAGTCAGTCTGAATCGTACCACTTATCTCGGGAACCAGTTGACCGATTTAGGTCATGTTAGATCTTAAACATTAATTGGACTAACGGCTTATATGCTTACTAAAATTCATGAAGCTCCGATCAAAGATACTCAAGTTATCGTGGAACAAACATACAGACGTCGGATGTTCAAGTAGACTCGGAGAACTTCGCTTGTTAGGGATTCATACACTAGGGAAAAAATGGGACTTTATTACTAAGACTCCGCTGTCCGTCCGTCCGTATGTCTGATTGTCACCAGGCTGTATCCCATGAACCGTGCTAGCTATACAGTTGAATCGTGATGATGTATTTCTGTTGCCGCTATAACAACAAATCAGACTAAAATCAGAAAAAAATAAATATTCAATTGGGGCTCCCATACAATAAACGTGATTTTTTATAGATAATGTTACGGAACCCTTAGTGCGAGAGTCAGGCTCGCACTTGGCTGATTATTCAATTAGATTACTTTGCTATTTTTCTGTTTCAGCTTACATCGAATCTTTGAATCCTAGAAGCGTGAACGTGGCACTTGAGACAGTGCTCGAGTTTGATGGGAAGCATACTAACCGTGACGTCAAAGCCATAGACAAGCTACAAAACTACCTGAATCGTATCAAAAAGATTATTAACAACAATGACGACAGTCGACGACATCTTACAAAAGGATACAAATTCAGGGATTTTCTAAAAACTACACTCGAAACTATCTCTTCCTTCGATGATAATGAGTTATTAGATATTGTAGCTATTGCTAACAACGAAATAAGGAAATATCACTACAAAGGATGTAAATTTTACGAGCTAGTAGAAAATCAGAATATGCGACGGGATATGGCTGAAAGATTGGGCAGTCTGAATGAACTTACGGCAAAGGAATTAAGAGTCAAACTGGATGTGGCTATTAGAACATTAGAAAACAATGCTATGACTGAGAAGAAGAGAAAGATGCTAGAGTACCTTGATTCTGTTTACGTCGGTGAAGATATTAAAAGTAAAATGGACCGGTTTTCGGCGCAGTTAGAGACATTTAAGCAAAGGAGTAAGAGAGCTAATTTGAATCTTGTAAAAGTAATCAATGAAGGTTTAAGATCTATTATATTTGATTACTACACAGATCTAAATGCTAACGTTAGGTCAGAACTAAAAGAAAGATTTGAATCGTTTTGGCTCGATTTTCAGAATTCTAAAAAATCCAAATTACACGAAAAAGAAGTTAACATAAAAAAAGATAAAGATAGGGATATAAAAAGAGAAAGTACAACTTTTAAAGCAACTGTTGAAACTAACAGTGATTTAGACTTCGACATTACACATCCTAAGATGAATATATTGAGAAGCAAACCAGAAAGAAAGAAGAGTACTAAGAAAAGTAAATTACTTCTCGAGACGTTGTCCTCCTCGAATCTGAAGTATAAAACAAAGACAGCAGAATCAGAAGAGACAAGAGAAACGAGACCAACGGCAGATAACAAACGCAAAAAACTTCAACGAAGTAAGAAATATAAATGGAAGATAGAAAAAAAAGGAAAAAAAAGTGTAAATAAGTCTATATTTAAGAATATAAGCGCGGAGGAGGAATTTCTACCAGTATTAGTCGGAAGGTCGAGGGCTGCAATTGATTATCCTGATTTCAAAAAAAGGTAATATCTTACATCTATAAATATAAAAGCGAAAATCACTCACTCATCACGAAATCTCGAAAACTACTTAGCCAATGAAGATGAAATTTCGCAGGAAGGTAGAGTGTGACTAGGAGACATCCGTTAAGAAAGGATTTTTGGAAATTCCATCCCTAAGGGGGTGAAATTGGGGTTGCCAGTTTGTATGAATCTTCGTAATTTTTAAAGTGAGACACATGAAATTATTAATTTATTTTAGTAGTTAGTAGAAAATAATAATGTATTTATTAGATTTTGAAAATAACATCCCTATAGGGGTGAAATAGGAGTTGCAAGTTTGTATGAATCTTCGTCATTTTTGAAACGACACATGACATTTTAGAATTAGTGGTCAATAAAAAATAATAAAAAAGAAATTAGGTTTTAAAAATTGCATCCCCTGGGGTGCATTAGGGGTTGCGAAATTATATTATTATGAAACTTCGTCATTTTTTGAATGAGAGACAAAAAATTGAGACAAATAGATAATTCTCTTTTGCTCTAGCAAATGACGGTAACGGGTATGGGAACGGGGACGGGATATTATAACACAATTTATAACGTAAAAAAGAAATTAAAGATCCTATTAGAACCATTTTCCACTTCTACGCGGACGAAGTCGCGGGTTACAGCTAGTAATGTTATATTGACATCTATTTTTAGTGTTCCGTACCCAAAGGGTGCTACGGGGCCTTATTACTGATTTTTCGTCTGTCACAGGGCTCTGTTTCTTGAACTGTAATATACCAGTACTGTACGAGAAGCTCGGTGGCCCGGTGGGAGTGCGCATTACTAGTGCTCTCGCAAGTTAAGCGATACCGGGCCTGGTCTACACTTGGATGGGTGGCCACAAGTGGCACAAAATTTTCTCGAGCTCCTCCGTGCTTCGAAAGGCAAGTACTCGTATAAGCCGTTGGTCCCGGCTGTCATCATTGTACGGCAGTCGTCAAGCTATGTCAGATGGCTTTAGGCAGCCTGAAAAATCTGACACCAGTGTTGGCCACTTACATTCACGAAAAACAACAACAACTGCAAACAACAACTGAAATATAAGAACTGAAGCACACGATGCGTTGCGGCGGCAGTGCGGTGTCGAAGCAAGTCGTACATAGAAATATCTGTAGCATGTCACACGATGCACTGCGGTGCCGCACCCGGTTTGCAACCGTTGAGACGAGGCGGGGAGGGGTGAATGCGTTGCGTTGCAACGCTGGAGAGGCACCGCTCTGTCGTTTATACAGATACCATATATTTTTATTTAATGCAGCCTGCGGTGCCGCTGTTGTGTGGCATAACAACGTTGTCAACGTTGCGGGCCGCACCGCTCGTGTGCTCGCCAATACGGCGAAATATTTGCGGTGCGACGCATCGTGGGTTTCGGCTCTTAGCAAGACACTTGTTTCACCGATTATGTTTCACTGTGGCCGCTTTTACAACAAATACAAAAAATAATATAAAGTTAAAATTAATGGGGGTCGTCATACAAGAAATGTGTTTTTTTAGATCTTTTTTACAATGGCATTAGCTAGATAGTATGCCGTACCGAAATACAGGTTTCGTACTACAAAGGATGAAACCCCTATCGGAATCCTTCGTACGGACGGAACCCTTCATGTACGAGCCCGACTCTCACTTGACCGGTTTTTAGGGTTCCGTAGTTTCGGCATGTCTGTGTGTCTGTCTGTCTGTCCGTCTGCGGATTTACTCAGCGACTATAAGTACCAGAAAGCTGTGATTTGGCATGCACATGTATATTATGTGATGAAATGAAATGTGATAAAAAAGTGGTTAAATAAAATATTGAAATATTTTTTTTAAGGTAGCTCCCAAGTAAAGTGAAAAGTTAATTTTTTTCTAGACTAACCTATCATCTTGGGTATCGTTGAATAGGCCTTCCAAAAATATTTTGAGATATTGTGAACACCGTATTTCGATTTAGGGATCAGTTTCTGAAATATTTGGTTTTAAAGTGAAAATTTTTGTTTCAGTCAAGTGCCCCCCCCCCCCCCCTAACTGCTAAACGGTTGTATATAAATACGTGAAAAAAATTACAGCTATACTATCTAAATATATATAAATATATATAATTCAAAGGTGACTGACTGACTGACATAGTGATCTATCAACGCACAGCCCAAACCACTGGACGGATCGGGCTGAAATTTGGCATGCAGGTAGATGTTATGACGTAGGCATCCGCTAAGAAAGGATTTTGATCAATTCTACCCCCAAGGGGATAAAATAGGGGATGAAAGTTTGTATGAAACTTTGTCTCGGGCTGAGACTTTGCACGCATAAAGCTACTATGACGTAGACATCCCCTAAGAAAGGATTTTGATCAATTACACCCCTACGCGAGCGAAGCCGCGGGCAAAAGCTAGTATATAATATAACGTAAAGGAAAACTATCAGAGCTATGGTCGCTTTTGTCATTTGGTTGACGCTAGCTCGCTCCTGTGATGAGTACTGCACAATTAAAACCTGACCCACTTTTCGTGACATATTTAAGGTAGTCCAATTAATCGCTTTTTTCGCTTGGTCGACGTCCGCTCGCGTCGCTCGCTCGAGTGTGATGGTCGCTCCTGTGATGGTCACTGCAAAACCATAACCATATGCGGTGGTCAAATTTGTCACTTCTGTCACTTGGTAGACACTCGTTCTGTTAGTCCGGTCCACTTTGTTCTTATAAAAAAAAAAACAATTTTATTTTAACCCGAACTTAATTTATTTACTTTTAACTTTTTCACTACAATTACTTTATTAACAGACGTCACTTCACTTGGTTTATTTAAAACTTAAAGCATCGCGGTGGACCATGGGGTGCGTTGTGGCTCCCTAGTGCTAGTCACTAGAACCCTATTCGGAGGGGTTGAGCCGGGTCCGAAGAGCAGCAGAATGACGACTACCGAACAACCAGAATTCTACTGATTATATAGCCATATATTGCCGATTAGTCTCTAATTTTGGCAATTTAGCAGATCAGCAATATATGGTCATAGTTTAAGTATGTAACAGTTCGCTTCGCTCGCTCGCTCCAGTGATGGTCACTACACTACACAACCACAACCTCTGCACAACCATAACCTAATCTATTCCGTCATTAATTCATGGTAATAATTATTAGTTAACCGTTGCATCTGTCACACATGCAACTTCACGATCTTACTGATCTAAATGAACTTCATGCTAAACGAAATTAGGGGAAATTAAATTTTGCCAAACGTTTTTCCTTAAGGGGCTACATGAATTTTCCGGGGTCCAGTGCTGCCCCCATTTAAAATAAATCAATTAAAAGGGAACGGAGATTTCATTTAAAATTTTGTCTTGATCAGACCCTAGATAACCCTTCAAACTATTTTATGAACTACTGTTTACTGTTTGTAGTGAGAACATGAAGCTTTTCTATGCACATACGCCAAAAGTGGCCGTTTTTCGCAATTGTGCGTAGAAAAGCTTTACGTTCTCACTTTAAACTGTAAACAATAGTTCATAAAATAGTTTGAAGGGTTATCTAGGGTCTGATCAAGACAAAATTTTAAATGAAATCTCCGTTTCCTTTTAATAGATTTATTTCAAATGTGGGCAGCACTGGACCCCGGAAAGTAGCCCCTTAATGAAATTCTGCCATCTAAAAAATATGCCGTTGTAAATTCAGACTTATAAACATTTGTCCAAACAACAGTTATATTAAATAATTTTTATACCTTAAAAATATTCGTTAAAAGATGATTTGGCTAAATGTGTTATGCCAAATGAATTTCGGAGAATCAAGTTTCTGCCAGATATATACCTGTACTTATATTATCTTTGCCTGTACCCAGTTCAGCATTATGTAAACAGAACAAGCTCCAAAAATTTAGCCGATAATAAAAAATCATTACTTATATGTACAATAGTAAAAGAATGCCTTTTTGGTTCGAGTAGCTAAGGTGTGGAATGAACTGCCTGCGTCTATATTCCCTGAGAAGTACAGTCCCGGGACATTCAAAAGTAGATTGAATGGGTATCTTTTGGATAGGCATGCTTCATCCTAGTCTTCATCGTCGCTTACCATCAGGTGAGATTGAGGACAAACGCCTAAATCAATATATTGTAAAAAAAAAATGCCTCTGCTTTTGTTACTCCGGGCCGGGTCCAAGCTAATGATGTTTATCACATTACATATGAATAATTTTTCAGAGCGGACGATCGGAAAGAAAAACGACGTGAGAATGGAGTCACGGCACCAATTCTTAGAAGTCGTTTGAAAAAGACTAGACGCTCGAATGACTATGGGGAAGACCTGACAGAAGAGGGACTTCATATTCAGACATTTGAAAAACAAACACTCAAGAATAGAATACTGAGAGACGAAACCAAAGCTACAATTGCACCGCCAAATGTGGTAAAGAGAATTAATAATATGGAGAAAGTTCTAGACGAAATCAAAACTTTAGTATCAATGCAGCAAAGAAGGAAAGGTTCTGATGAAGAAAACATTGTAAAAACTACCACTCTTTTAGCGAGAAAAACTACGGTTACTCCTAAACTTACAACTCAAATTTCATCACCTGTGACTGATGCAACTACTACGACAGGAACAACTACAAAAAAGCTAGAAATAAAACCAACTAAGCCAATAATAGTCGAAGAATTTACAAAGAGTACAAAGACAACTATAGATATCAAGTCGAAACCTGCAAGCATTGAGGACACAACAATTTTGAGCAAAAAATACACAACAACAACAACTAAAATTACCCCAGAAGCCACAGAAACTACTACGACCGAAAAATCCACGACGAATACACCAGAACTTCCATCTACAGTGAAAATTAGTCAGACATTAGCCTCTGATAATAATGACATAAATATTAATTCTCTACTTCACAAAATAAGCGATAATGATACTCATTATTCTGATAATTATAAATTACGACGTAATAGAGAAGCTAAAGAAGAAAATCTTACTGATCTTGATATAGAACACATGTTTAACGAAACGAGAAGGTCTGGGTTGCATAATGTGATACACGGAGATGCAGAAGAGGACAAGGAAATGAATCGGAAAATTAAAGACAGAATCGCGGGGCATATGAAGAAGATGATGGCGATATCGCCGACAGATGGGATGACTACGCGCTTCGATTTTAGCTTAGATGACCCTTTTGGGCTTAAAGACGATTTGTATAATAAATGAAGTTAGAAATTGTTTTTTTTTTCTTTATATTGTGAATTTCAATTCTTATGTGGTGAGAGTGCCGACGCATCATCTGCCAACCTTCATGAAGGAGGACTTTTGGCTGCAGGGAGTCGTATTTCGGAGGTTCCGAGGTCGGCTACCTGACGTCACTGCGCGTCACACGGCGCCGGCACTACGTGTGATATAGGATAGGATATTTAATATGTATGCTAGTTATAAGGTATTTATTTTTATATGAAATCTATGTATGTTAGTCTGTAAGGTATTTATAATATGGGTCTCTGGTATTGTACATAATTGTAAGTACTATACTATTGCCTGAAATTAAAGCAAACTTACTTATATTAAGATATATGGTATTTGCTGTATGCTTGCTTACGCCACGAGTTAATTCATACAAACTATTGCTGGCCGGCGCCCACCCACTACTGTAAGTTCTAGTCCCAGCATACTCGTACCAATAGCTGATCCGATGCGAGCCCCTGCCTGTGCTGCTGCATTCGTTGTGGTTACAGTATCATCGGCTGTCGGGCCCGCTTAGGACATGTGTTTCAATAACACACTAGACAATCTTCTGGCACAAAACAAGCTATAAAGTGTTGCTGTTAAGAGTCCCCTTACCCTGGACAGAAACAGACCTTTCCATACAAATGTATTCTACGTTTTATTTTGAAACGACATGCTGAATATGGGAAAAATTATGTAATTTTTAAAGAAATTGCAATTATCTAGGGTTATAATTGGTTTTCTACACAGTAAAATTATGAACTTTTAAAAGAGAATATAGTGTATTATATCATATTTGACCATCAACATGGAAAACTTCTTCACCCATATATTTTCTTTCCAGTTCATAATTTTTACGTCGGAAACCAATTAACCCTAGATAATGGCAATTTCTTTAAAATTACAATTTTTTACCGAAATCTGACATGTCGTTTTAAAATAAAACGTAGACTATGTTTGTATGGAAAAGTCTAGAGTAAGGGGATTCTTAAATAAGAAAAAAATCGCGCTTAACTATATTATTTTTGAGGTCCTATAATCTTTGAAAGTTCTTTAAAATGTGGCGCCAAATTTTTTTTTTTTACTAGAATCATAAATACCTATGTGCTCAATTTTTAGAGTCCCGTACCGAAAGGGTAAAAATGGCAACCTGTTACTAAGACTCCGCTGCTGTCCGTCTGTCTGTTTGTCACCACACCAGGCTGTATTTCATGAACCTTGATAGCTAGACAGTTGAAATTCTCACAAATGATGTTTTTCTGTTACCGCTATATCGCAAATACTAAAAACAGAATAAAATAAATATGTGTGGCTTCCATACAACAAACGTGATTAACAATTTTTTTATAGATAATGGAACGCAACCCATCATGCGCGAGAGCAACTCTCACTTGGCCGGTCATTCTTAATCTACAGCAAAACAAACTATGAATTTATTTAAATAGAACGACGCAGCTCTATCGAGTTTGGGCTTATTAATTACATTTCTCTTGATACGTACTTCAGACGAAGTGGTAGCTCAAGTGGCGCCCTCATTTGAAATAAATTGTTTAAAACTAAATAAGGTGATAGTTAAAAATTTGATTTGTATAAATGTCTAGAAAGACCTTTAAACTATTTTATGAGTAAACTTTGAAATTATTACTAATAGTCCGTCTAGTTTTAAAACTGTTTTTCGCCAAAAGTGGCCACTTTTGGCGAAAAACAGTTTTAAAACTAGACGGACTACCAATATTACTTTCAAAGGTTATTCATAAAATAGTTTAAAGTTCTTTCTAGACATTTATACAAATCAAATTTTTAATTATCACCTTATTTAGTTTTAAACAATTTATTTCAAATGAGGGCGCCACTTTAGCTACCACTTCGTCTTCAACCTCAAACACAAAAGCTTGTGTAGGAAAAAATGTTTTTTTTTTTTCAAAAAACTTATAGTTATAATAGTAATCTCTCTGGTGCGAAATAGAAAATAGGTAATGCGATCCATTTATTAAAATTAAAATAAAACTTTAAATAGAACGATGATTATCTAAGGTGTCCTAAAAATTTTTTTTGCTCCTAATATTCTTTTCTCTTGACTAATAAATAGTTCCGTGATAAAAGTCAACAGATGGCGTTAATATAGAAAAGTAGTGACGTTCTTAACATCGACTTAATTTATAGTTAAGTCGATGGATACTAACATATTATGTATTAGATCCACCTGTTTTTTATATTTATTTAATTCTTTATGAACTTGAAGCAGAACAAAAAGATACTGCGTACTTAATTAATAAAAATAACTATTGTTAAATTGTAACTTAGACTGCAGGTCCGCATTCCTAACACCGTGATCCGACTACGTACCAAAGTACGGGATATCGGAAAACGGTCTACCTTAAATGGAACTGGGCAGGTCACCTGGCACGCCTGCGGAGTGACGGCCGGTGGAGTAAGGCACTTACAGAATGGTGGCCTAGGACAGGTGAAAGAAGCGTCGGACGTCCTGTAATAAGATGGGTTGACGATATAGTCAACGTCGGGGGTCACACCTGGATGAGAGCAGCACAAGACCAAGATTGTTAGCGTAGGCGACGGGTGGCCTATGCTCAGAAGTGGGTGGAAAAAAGGCTGACATGATGATGATTAAACTGTAACTAATCAAAGCAAAGCTACTTACTATATAAACATGCACGAGCTTCTCACGTGAGCAGAGCACTAGTGATCGCCTTAGTTCTACAGATGAAGTGTATTCTTCGATTAATAAAGTAAGTATTGGCAAGTTTACAGCCAAAAACTAAGTAAATTAGAAAAACATATACTTTTTTGATGCCTTACTTAACCCACTAAATGTGACCGCGAATCATTCAAATTCATATTGGTAACATTGCACAAACAATAGGAAAAATACAGAAGTATAAAATAGCCCACAAGTTCTGAACAAAAGTTGAAAGTTGTTGCTAATTTATACATTCCTATTCTTTGAAAGAATATTGAGTTTGTCATGTCATTATGCATGATCAAATTAGTGTTGCAATACTTGCAATAGAAACCTGTTTATTTTTCATTCTGAAATGCCATTTCAGAAACGCGGTGTCATTTTTTATCAAATAGTTTTTCCTAAACGAGAACCTTTAGTTTAGTGACTCCGCGTTAGAAAAACAGTACCTCTAAAGATAAATTTTTAGTTAGGTAGTTCCAGCATTCATCGAAAAATTAGCTTTTTAAATCAGTTATAATTTTATAGTTATATAACGCTACTGATTTTGTTTTGTTGGATATGGCATAAAAACGTCTGAATTATTTAAATTGGTAGCATTATTTTATGAATATGAAAGTATTAATAGAATACGAAAAAAATAAAATTAGTGATAATAAGAATTAATAACCTTTTTAATTTACGATTACAAAATTACTCATGTATTCCCATTACAATATTTTTATCTAATCGATTATTATCTATTTGATTTTTCATTGCGATTCGATATGCGCATCACTATAAAATTTTCAGTGATTGTTTTTTGACACGCCTTGTGAGTTTTGTGCCTGTTTTCATTACAATAACTATTGATTTGTGCGATTTATTGCAATCTTGTAAGTGAATTACTACAATTTGTTACTAAGTTTATTGTTTAAACCTAATTTCGCGTAGCAATACTTTCTGTATTGGCGATAAAATCAAGTAAAAGTGCAGCAAAGGTTGTTGTCAATGTTTAACCCGACTGAATTAAAAGATAACAAAATGAATGACAACTCATAATTTGTGTGGTGTTTTTATAATAGTCGGGCTATATCACCGTAGCAATAAAGTATTTTGTTTATTTATTTTGTGATTACTTCGTGAAATTATCTGTTAATTCGTGTTTTAGACCTATTCCCAGTGCCTTCTTATATTTGATTGTAATTATTCTTACTGTAAGTATCTTAACGTTTAATTTTGATAAAGTGGATAGCATTTAAGTGGAGTGAGTCATTGCTACATAGAATGTTTTATATTCCATTTTTATGTTCCCTAGAATGTACAGTTACACTCTTGTGTACGGTACTACGGTAGTATTTGCTAATTTATCAATAATTAGTTCTTGAAACAGCAGATTTTGTGTCCTACACCAACCAAAATTGGGTATTTACAAATGTAATTTGTGTATTAAATGGCTACCATGTTCCCAAATAGGCAATACCTTGCCTATTTGGGAACAAACATGTAATGTACTATTTACTCCACCCACACAGTAGAAATATACAAGTCAAGCAAAGAAATGTCCAAAGAAATAAGACAGCAAAAAAGACATTGGCTATTTCTGATTTTCATTTTCCAATTTACTTCAGTATTTATTAATTACAATTTGCAACCCTTTGTTCTGCCTGCCCCATACTTTGTAATTGCCTTACACCTATCAAGTAGAGTGCCCTAGGCCTAGCACTTGGTGTGTGTAAGCCAAGTGCTCGACCTAGAAACAGGCAAGACAGTCACTCGGACCCTGTTCTATTTACTAGGCTGAGTACCCACTCCGCTTCCATGTACTGTCTCGCTTGCTCACTCGGTTGGTCTGAACATGCTTAAAGCAATACAGTATTTATAGTATTAAATCTAAACATTTTAATGCTCCAAGTCAAATTGTGGGGGTCCTGTAGCAAATGCTATTAAGTGGCTCCTGATAAGTTGGGGTTGATGGTTCTGTGGGGGTACATATTACTAGCGCTTGCGCAAGTTAAGCAACCCCAGTAGTAGTTGTCGATTGGATTGGTGACTATAAGTGTGCAAATTGTTCTCCTGCTCTATGCCAAGCGTTTAAATTAGCGTAAGCACTCTCACGAGGCCACCGAGCTATTCATTGACTTTACTTCCTAATCCAGGAGATGGCAACCATGACGGACACATACGGGACGACAGGGACCCTCTCTCTGAAGTGGGACCCCAAGAATTTGGAGATCCGCACCACGTCCGTGGAGCGCACTTTGGAGCCCCTCGTACTGCAAGTCACCACTCTCGTCAATAGCAAGGACAGGGCCGCTAAGAAAAAGAGACGTGAGTATTTATGACACTGCCAACTGTAAGGTAGGATAGAAAGCACAGGTATGGTACTTCATAAAAGCATAGTATCATTTTTGCTTACTACTACTAACTACCAACTAACTACTACAAATAAAACTATTCATCGATGCTTATGTCAATGTGTGTGTTGACTCCTGACACACGCGACAAGGTGAGAACAGGGAAGAGGTGCGGGAACGGGACGCATCTTGCGCGGGAACCTAGGAGACCCTAATAGACCCCATCTTATTATAAAACAGGGATTAACTTTAGTAATTGGTTTAAACCATTACCTGCCCAAAACAAGATGACCTCCCACAATATGTCACTAGGTGAATAATGGTTTAAACCAAGTCATAAAGTCTGTATGTAATACTTACTTTAATTCTGTGCTGAAAGGCCCAGTTCAATGTAAGGAAGCCAGCACACGTACATAACAGGGTTTAAAAGGGAATCAAGTTGGTGACATTTCCCCCATGCTGGTCTGGGAGTAAAGAAAAAAACATAGAGTGTACCAGTTGCTGCTCGTCCTGTAGAATCTGATTGAGGGAATGTGTGAATAAAAAGCGATGCAACTAGCACAATCACTATTTTGATTCTTGTTTTAACCCTCTTGCCAACCTTTTCGCTAAAACTGACCTTTGTGTCTTGCAGCCCTGTGTTCTGTCTGCTCAAGACCCAAAATGTTCTGTCTGTCCCATTAGGATTAAAAGATCCTTTGTCAGTCTCCAATCAAAACAGTCTAGAGCAGTTTTCGTCAAAAGTACTCTAAAAACCGAGTTTTATTTGGACTTCATCTTTTTTGATAATTTCCATAATTGTAATGTATTGATCATGGATTAAAATTGATTATGATTTACAAACATATGTTTCATGACCTTTCCACCTTCTATGGCAAATAGATGGCAAATGTCGATGAAAAAACTTTAATTATGTTATAAGCTTTCAAGATTCATGTACAGTTGGGAAATCTGTGCAGTACATACCTAAAAAAAGCATAAAAACGGAACTGAGCGGTTGCCATCTTTGATTGCTTCTATCTTCCCCCTCCACCACTTTATCACTTGACGACTGACAGATCCTGATCACGGCATCATAAGAAACCCAGGATATCCAATTTTATCGGTCGTCAGTATAGAGAGAGTGCAATTGAAAATTTTCTTGTTAGCACTACCCTGTTCCAGACGAAAAGATGATTTTGTTTGCAGCTGGCAAATCAAAACGAGCGAGTGCCCTTGTTGCTACCGTGGAGCGAGCCACAGAGATCTTCATTGAGCGTGGGCAGACCATTGCATACGAGAACCCTGAGATCACGCAGGAGATGCTCACAGCGGTGGAGGAGGTCCGCAAGGCTGGTGAGTTGGACTTCCTTTGCCATCATTATCATTTCAGCTGTATGACGTCCACAGCTGGACATAGGTCTTTTTTAATTTATAAAGTGATTGATTTAAAGCGGCTTGCGTCTAGTGTTTTCCAATGACGTTGGTCAGGTTGTGGATGCTTATGCTTCATTTGGTCATTGGTTTGATGTGCTTTCGTTTGTTACAAATTGCTAAACAATATTTGGATACTACTTGAGTTTAATGTCATCTTAGATCATCCCAGTTGAATACTCATCTGTTACTTTAGATCCCAGGTAATTTTGGATTATTCTTCCATTAAGTCATTACTTTCTTAGCCAAGTTAGTTGAACACAAAGCAAAATGTGTTGTGACTTGCATAAAATCTAAATTTAAATCTGAAAATAGAGGTAAAGTTAGTGAAAACAATTATACTATAAGAGAACAGAAGATGAACAGACAGACAGTCTAGTTAACTAACTCAGAAAACCGGGATGGGCGCCGCACATCATGTGCGGCGTCGGGCATCAGGTGACGACGTTCAGCCACGTTCGGCTCTCTGCTAGTACTTTTAGGAAAATTATTACACAATCAATTTACGGTAAGCCTCAGACGTAAAGTCCCAATTTCTCATACTAACTGTATGAGAAATTGAGATCCCATTTTCGAGGCTCACCATACAAGTGGCAGACCTAACGCCAAGTGGCACTTTCGCCGTAAGACCAAGCAGAAACGTCACCTTTCTTCTGGCTCTTTCGATGGTTTGATGGGGAACAATTGTGTGGTGCGCAGGCGCGGCGATGTCGCTGGCGGCGCGCGAGTTCTCGGAGGAGCCGTGCGCGTCCGCGGCGCGCTCGGGGATGGTGCGCGGCGCGCGGGCGCTGCTGTCGGCCGTCACCCGGCTGCTGATCCTGGCCGACATGGTGGACGTCAGGCTGCTGCTGAGCAAGCTGCGGACGGTGAGTGTTGCCGAGCGTCACATGTGTCGGCCGTCACCCGGCTGCTGATCCTGGCCGACATGGTGGACGTCAGGCTGCTGCTGAGCAAGCTGCGGACGGTGAGTGTTGCCGAGCGTCACATGTGTCGGCCGTCACCCGGCTGCTGATCCTGGCCGACATGGTGGACGTCAGGCTGCTGCTGAGCAAGCTGCGGACGGTGAGTGTTGCCGAGCGTCACATGTGTCGGCCGTCACCCGGCTGCTGATCCTGGCCGACATGGTGGACGTCAGGCTGCTGCTGAGCAAGCTGCGGACGGTGAGTGTTGCCGAGCGTCACATGTGTCGGCCGTCACCCGGCTGCTGATCCTGGCCGACATGGTGGACGTCAGGCTGCTGCTGAGCAAGCTGCGGACGGTGAGTGTTGCCGAGCGTCACATGTGTCGGCCGTCACCCGGCTGCTGATCCTGGCCGACATGGTGGACGTCAGGCTGCTGCTGAGCAAGCTGCGGACGGTGAGTGTTGCCGAGCGTCACATGTGTCGGCCGTCACCCGGCTGCTGATCCTGGCCGACATGGTGGACGTCAGGCTGCTGCTGAGCAAGCTGCGGACGGTGAGTGTTGCCGAGCGTCACATGTGTCGGCCGTCACCCGGCTGCTGATCCTGGCCGACATGGTGGACGTCAGGCTGCTGCTGAGCAAGCTGCGGACGGTGAGTGTTGCCGAGCGTCACATGTGTCGGCCGTCACCCGGCTGCTGATCCTGGCCGACATGGTGGACGTCAGGCTGCTGCTGAGCAAGCTGCGGACGGTGAGTGTTGCCGAGCGTCACATGTGTCGGCCGTCACCCGGCTGCTGATCCTGGCCGACATGGTGGACGTCAGGCTGCTGCTGAGCAAGCTGCGGACGGTGAGTGTTGCCGAGCGTCACATGTGTCGGCCGTCACCCGGCTGCTGATCCTGGCCGACATGGTGGACGTCAGGCTGCTGCTGAGCAAGCTGCGGACGGTGAGTGTTGCCGAGCGTCACTTGTGTCGGCCGTCACCCGGCTGCTGATCCTGGCCGACATGGTGGACGTCAGGCTGCTGCTGAGCAAGCTGCGGACGGTGAGTGTTGCCGAGCGTCACATGTGTCGGCCGTCACCGCTGCTGATCCTGGCCGACATCGTCGCATGAAGCAACGTCATACGCATGTATGCAGCAATTACTGATTGGTCCAGCAATTGGCTTAAAATAACGGCAGCAAAAATGAGGGTTCTCAAAAATTTGGGACATCAGAAAGCAGCTCAGTGACGTCAGGTCCAATAAGCTGTTGTTAGTGGATTCAATTGACGAAGCAAAAGCACCTGTCAACTGATTTTCCAATCACAACAGTCGATCAGACGTGACGTCATTGTGATGCACAGGCGTCATATATTTTTGAAAGCCCTCATTGGTGGACAAAAAATTTAGTTTTTAAGCCCGCCTACTGTACTAAATGTACTTTTGGCAGGTTCATCTTTTGCGCTTGATTATGTATCAAAAGTATTATCACAGAAATAATATAAGTTTTACATACAGAATGGATATCCTAAGGTCCCGCGCAATTTGCGTTTCCGTTCCTTAATTTTTTCCGTCTAGCTCCCTTTCGCAACGCGCGATAAGAAACTTCGTTCCGAAAGAAATACAAAAAACAGAAGAAAAAGAAGACAGAATTAAGATACGAAGGCGGACTTATCGCATAGCTATGTCTTCCAGTCAATTTTTGGATAGAGGGAGAAGTGAAAATTAAGAGATAATATATCCCGCGGGAATTTAGAGATTCCGTTGTGTATTTAATACTTATATTAATTCAATTCTAATACCATGGACGCATCAAGCGCTAAAGGTAATCCTGCCAAAAGTACATTCAAGTAGGCGGGGATTAAAAACTACATTTTTTCAACGAATGAGGGTTGTGTCACAGAATAAGTACTAGTACTCACGTACAGAACTCTTACTCAGAAAAATTATTCAAGAAATATCTGTATAATGTAAAGTTAGCGCTATGTTTAATTTAGCTCGCGTCAGAATTTGTCACCTCTTCGTTTAGATACCTATAGTGCGTTTGTTTAGGTATTTAAAAGAATTTAAACAATCTTGACATGTTTTTTAATTAAAATATACACTTTATAAATAAATGAATGCTTTCGCAAATTACAAATTATTTTATTTTACAAATTATAAATTACGTAATTTATTTGAAATTTGCAAAGGTATTGATTTATAAAGTGTATATTTCAATGAAAAGACACGTCAAGATTGTTTACATTCTTTTAAATACCTAAACAAATGGATTATAGACATCCATTGCAAGCCAATTTCATTCTTATCACTCTGGCTTCGCTTTTTTTGACTACTTAATATTTTTTATTACGCAATTTATGTTTGTTTACTTGTTCGCAAGCATTACATGTTATAATGTGTTAACATTGTATTATATTATAAGTATTTATTAATTAAAAGACAATTATAATAATATGACAAAGCCCTTCTGGCGAGTAGGCGACCAATACTGTGAAAATGAGTTTCTTTTGGCGTTTCTTCTCAGCAGTGGTCGTTACGAAGCGCTGGTATCGGTAGCTTTTCTTTAAAAATAAATTGAATTTTAATATACTTTACACGTAACATAAATTATACTTATTGACGTGTAAAAGTGCCTGTAAAGGTCTAATTACTGAATAAACATTTGAATCTTTGAATCTGGACAAACGATTCATGTACCTGAATTTACCATTCCGAAGTGGTCGCCGCGCGCATAGTAATAATGTAGGTATATCGGGGAGTGAGACAGGCGTGGTTGTATTAGAAAGCACCATTTGAGCGGAGTGTCCGGGCAGGTGGAGACGGACCTGGACAAGCTGAAGTCTGCGTCGTCGCAGTCGGAGCTGGTGGAGTCGGCGCGGCAGTTCGGGCGGTCCGCCAACGAGCTCGCCGCGCAGGCCGCCAAGCGGCAGCACGAGCTCAAGGAGCCCAGGTAACTGCTGCACACCACTACTTGAGAGGCATTTCACATTTGGTCGGCTGTCTCGCTCGCACAATCAAACATTTTTAAACATTATTAAAAAATGTGAATCTTTTGTGGAAAAGTATTTCATAAACTTTTTAATATATTTTTAGCTATCCTAAGGGATTTTATTAAAAAAAACACATGTACTAAAGAACATTTGAGATTATAATCCATAATTGTAATTTGACATTAATTGAATAAACTAAACAGCAATTTTTAACAATTTACTAATAATTAAACCGAAATATTACTGACTTAACAAGTAAAATACAAGATAGATTTCACGAAGGTGTTATCCGCATGGCGTTCGAGCAGCGAATGGGCCGCTCACGGTCGAGCCACGATATTTAAAGGGATGGTGTTGCCATCAGGCAAAAAATATGAAGCTCAGCTTATAATATTATATGTTACATATTGTAGACATGTTTTTTTATTGCTCATGTGTGTGCGTAAAAAGAGAGAATTCGGTCATCAAAAATTTTAAATTTTGATTACCTAATTTTCGATGCAGTCAATGTCTTCACAATTTACAGACATGTTACATATGGACGATAACCCTTACCTAAATTGTATCGAGCAATACCTTTATAATATCTCAGTAAGACATCACGCGATCGCGGAATCGATGACCATCCAACAAGAGCGTCGATGTCGCAATCCGCCGCACACCTGGCATCGGCCCGAACTCCCCGAAGATACCTCACTTTTGAATCTAACATCGATCAATCGTCACGCCACTTAGATTTAATTATTTTATATCACTCGATGTATTTTTCCTGAATGTATCAACTTAAAATAAAAGTCTACCTTTTCCTTCTGCACCCTCCGTCTGCAGCCGTCGTAATTAACATGTTTAAATATCCACAATATAATTATATTGAATGTCAATGAAACACTTTTTTATAAATGAGACACATTTTTTAATAATCTTTAAAAATGTTTAATTGTGCGAGCGAGACAGCCAACCGTGAAATGCCTCTTAAGAATGTTCACTAATTTTGATTTTAAACCGAGTTCAAAAATGGAGGAGGTTATCAATTCGACTGTATGTTTTTTTTTGTATGTATGTTACGCCTTTACTACGAAGTCGGTCCCATATTGATTTGGTGAAGATATGATAAACAATTTTGGAGATATGGAAGAAGTTCCTGAAAGAAAATGAAGTTGGTTGTTTTTTTTTCGTTAAAAATTGAATTATTAGCTCATCGTATTCTTTGTTGAAAATAAAAAATATCACACAGAGATAGCAGCACACACGACTCGCAAAAATGTGACAAAGAGAGGGAGAGGGAGAGGGAGGGGAGAGGGAGAGGGTGAGGGTGAGGAGAGGGAGAGGGAGAGGGAGTGGGAGAGGGAGAGGGAGAGGGAGAGGGAGAGGGAGAGGGAGAGGGAGAGGGAGAGGGAGAGGGAGAGGGAGAGGGAGAGGGAGAGGGAGAGGGAGAGGGAGTGGGAGAGGGAGTGGGAGAGGGAGAGGGAGAGGGAGAGGCAGAGGGAGAGGGAGAGGGAGACGGAGAGGGAACGGTAACTGGGACAGGCGAAACAAAGTCGCTAGGCCTGCTTGGCCTATAAATCTTTACACCATAATAAAGATATTAACATAATAATTCATATTTTATATCAAAATTAATAACGTAACAAAACAATTAAAAATCTTATTACATCCATTTTCGACTTCTACGTGGACAAAGTCGCGGGTTAAAGCTAGTTTCATATAAGTCATGTTTAATTAATTAGAGGTCTACTTTATTTAAATAATAGTTATGAAAGATTTTAATGATTTAATAAATATATATAGCGCCATCTAGTGACAAGAAAGAGAAATAATTATGTTTATAAGGCGATGAAAAGGCATGTCAGGGGTTAAGTAACGTAAACAAGCGCTGGCGTGCAAAAGGTTAATGTCCTACTTGTGTCCCACTGTTGGGCAAAGTTGGCCACTTACACACATCTCCTGGTTGCAGGATGAAAGACGAGCTGGCCGCAGCGCGCGCCGTGCTAAAGAAGCACTCCACCATGCTGCTGACCGCCTCCAAGGTGAGTCTACACTTTTGTTTCTAATAGGAAAAAATAATTTCCGGACGCCATCTTGGATTCTAAAACTTCCAAGTAAAAATAATTTCCAGACGCTATCCTTGATTTCAAAAAAGTTTAAATTCGCATGGAAAAATCATGGATACCCAGTTTCAGTCAAATCGCATGCGGTTAAGAAAAAAATGGTTTGCATTTATGATATGAATTACACCTATGATATGAATCCTCTGTAAAAGGTTTTGAAACCATAGGGTAGGTACAGTGTTGTAAGTAATATGTAAATTCATGGAGATCTTAATTGCCGAGTATCTAATACAAACAAACCATGTATGTATGGGTAATAATAGAATTATTTATTGTAATAATTATTTACATTTTGGATCGTACAAAATAAAAATTATACTATCGAACAAAAATGGCGGGATACGACAATGTTCTTTTTTTGAAATTCATACACATACCAAGAATTGAAGTAGAGAAGTTTACAATTGTTTTCTTACAATTTACCTGGATGATCTCCTTATGGAAAGAAAGGATTTTTCATCCCATCTACTCAAAAAACGATGATTTCATCTCAAAACATTTAGAGCTAAAGTTACTGGTTATTCTCTCCGAATTAAAACGTGAAAAAGAAAATCTCTAGGGATAAAAATCAATTTGAAAAATGAACACGAGTGTAAGTAGTGTCTTTGTAGAATCAAAAATAATGTCGGCAGTCCAGCAAAAAAAAAAAAGAAGAATTACGTTTTAAAATAAAAAATAATTGGCACAAACGTCGTGATTTTTTAAATTTGGAATAAATATCGTCATCAACATGGACGAATGTAGGTGAACATTTTTATGTTCTTCGCTTCGGAAAAAGAAATAAGTATAATTAAAAACGCGCAATTTTTTTTCTTTGATTCAAGTAATTACAGAAGTGTTAGGTTATTTGTATTGAAATTTAATTATTTGTGTAAATCTGAATACTTTTTCGCGAGTTTAAGCCAATAGTGAATAGTTATCAAGTTTACTTATAAAAATAAAAAGATATGAAGGACCACGCAAACAAAGTTATGAGTGAACATTTTATCTTAAGTAAGTGGTCTTCGAAAAAATATTTCCTAGTATTTATTGTATAAAAACGACACCAAACAAAGGTTAGTATTAAATTGTCGGTTGAAGTCTAATTTCTTTCTTAGTTCTACTGTTCTTTATATTCTGTTTTGTATGTGCTAGTTTTTCTCATAGATGGAGATGAAAAGTAGAGTGTGCTACTCGGGTACGGTAGTATTTTTATCTCGGGCGACATACATGAATCCCTCGCTACACTCAGGATTCCACCGTAGAATCACTCGCTCCGTTCTGGATTCAAAGTAGCGCCCTCGCCTTCAAAATATTACCTTATCCCCACGTAGCACAATCTACTATTTTTTTGTTTCTATATCGAGTAGGGTATCAATTAAAAGGTACATTGTAAGCTAATAGATGCAGGTGTTACTTTGCGGAAGTCAAGGTAACATCCTATGTGATTCGAATTGCTTTGTGAGATTCGAATCACATAGTATACTCGTATGTTAGTCGTATACGCCATACCGAAAAGATCGGGAATAGAAAAAGTACAAAGATAATATAATAATGTTTACTTTTATTGTTTTTCGAAGTATTCTCCGTGACAGTCAATGCCCTTTTGCATTCGATCAAACCAATTATTGAAACAGTAATTCCAGTCTGAAGTGGATACAGTCAAAACAGCTGATTTGTAAGCTTCGACCGCCTCTTCTGGGCCGTGAAACCGTTGACCACGTAGCATATTTTTAATTATTGGGAATGTAAAATAAACATTGAGGCTCAGGTCAGGGCTATACGGAGGATGGTCCATCAACTCCACGTTTTCCAGATTTAAAAACGCGCTAGTTTTGCGTGTTTTAATACTTAATCATGAACAGTTGCATACAAGACTTAGTCCCGCTCCGCGAGAAAGAAGTTGGTTCTCCAATTGTAGAGGTGGTGTGGTTGTGTCAGGTGTACGTGCGGCACCCGGAGCTGGCGGCCGCGAAGGCCAACCGCGACTTCGTGCTGCGCGCGGTGTGCTGCGCCGTCGACACCATCTCCGCCGTCGCGCAGGGCCGGCCCACGCCCGCGCACGGTACACGCCATTATTATGTTTATTCAGGAATACCACGCAATCTTCTTATTTTGTCGACCTCCGTGGCGCAGTGGTCACCGTACTAGTTCGCCACCCATAGGTCTCGGGTTCGATCCCCGGTCAGAGCGAGTTGGAAAATGGCCTTTTACAAATTGTCCTCGGTCTTGGATGTTTATATGTATTTGTTATATAATATAGTATCGTTGAGTTAGTACCCCACAACACAAATCTCGAACTTACTTTGGGACCAGCTCATTCAGTGTAATTTGTCTCTTTATTTTTATTTAGAATAAAGTCCTATCGAGTCGAAATGGCTCAAATTAGATATTGTTAGACCAGAATCTAGCCACGGCAACCGCCCTGTCATTAGCCACATTCAGGTCTGCCTTAGTACAAGGAATCGGGCAGTTGGGACATGAAAAAAGATGGTCCATAGATTATTTGGCTGTGCTCTCCCTGCATCGCCCTGTATCAGGTCAAAGTCTGTTTAAAGATTTCCAAACAGCCCGGGAATGATCCTTACCCGGGGGCAGCTTCTCGTCAGGTGGATTGTCAGATGGTGAGGATGGGTACATATTTTAACACAATGTGAGTTTAGTCTTCGAGGCTTCTTTAGGTGGTACGCTACGCTGTCTCAAAAAGCTGTTGCGACTTTTAAGACGCGATGGGGGAGGTTCTTGCACACAATTAATATAAATATTACATACAGAAAGGAATGTCCTAAGGTCCCGCGCAATATGCGGGGACGCTGCCCCCCCCCCGCACCTCTCCCCAGTTCGCGGCTTGTCGAGGCGCCTGCAGCCGCTGCTCAACACAGGGGCGGGAGACGGGGACACATACTGCGCGAGATCTTAGAAGATTCCGAGGCCAATCCTGTAAACGCAATATTTGACATAGCACCCGAACAAATGTTCCGACATCACGCTTTCAAATGCGACATAAATGACGTCACTCCTGTCCGGTCTTTCTAAGGCGCCCCGAGACGCCGTCCACAGACGGACTTGACTTTGTGCCCTTTATACCTTACAGAGATGTTGGGTTAGAAAGATACTTTTTTTCGAGGACGTGTCTATTTTTAGGAGCTCTATCCATAGCACAACGGAAATAATGAATCTTCCCTATTGTAACATTGACTTGTCTAACGCTACTATATTCGTTCCAGGTCAAACCCGCGCCCCAGCCGAGGGCCCCGGGGAGCTGGCTCAAGCACTCGATGATTTTGATGTGAGTAATTTAAAGTTTTCCCTGTAAAGGTCTCGTCTTCATACGACATGCCTCATTAAAAACTTACTAGAAGGAGGCAAAGAAATGTCTTAAGTGTTTATCCATATTTCTTTTTTTTTTCATAAAATATATTTCATAGTATCCTATAACACTAGTAAAAAAATCTTTCTTTAGGGCTAGCTAAATCTGTGTAGTTTGTTATTATTTATTTTATTTAATTATAAATAACAGTATTTAAAAGTTTAACAAACTTATTTTAAGTTTATTTTAAGTTTAAAAAGTGTAACAGTATTTATTACCAAAATCAGTATACAAATTTACAAAGGAAATTCTGCATCAACAAGCTTCGTCATGAAATGAACAAAAAGAACCCATATGCTTAAATTTATTTAATTTAAATTAGCATTATTTATTTATTATAATAAAATTGTCTACATTAAACTCAAAATAGCGTCTCCGGTGCAAAGGTGCCCAAAATACTAGCTGCGTCATCGCGTTGTATTAATATGGCTGTCCTTTGTACCGGAAATTTAAATTATATAATTTAATTTACATTACTGTAATTTGAATTAAATTTTTTAATTTAAATATATTTAATTTAAATTAAGTTTATTTCAATGTATTAAATTTTAATTTAATGTAAATGATTGAATGTAAATTCCTTGAATTTAATTTTATTGATTGTAAAATTAAATTTGAATTCATTTAATGTAAATTTACTAAATTAAAAGTAACTATATTTAAATAATTTATTTAATTTTAATTTAAAATTAAATGTTTTTAATTTAAATGTACTAAATTGAAATGAAGTCGGTCTGGCTGCAGGAGCGCATGGTGATGGAGCCTCTGTCGTACTGCGAGCTACGCACGCGGCCGTCGCTGGAGGAGCGGCTCGAGTCCATCATCTCCGGCGCAGCACTCATGGCTGACAGCTCCTGCACCAGGTACACCTACAGCACACAACCCTCGCTGGAGGAGCGGCTCGAGTCCATCATCTCCGGCGCAGCACTCATGGCTGACAGCTCCTGCACCAGGTACACCTACAGCACACAACCCTCGCTGGAGGAGCGGCTCGAGTCCATCATCTCCGGCGCAGCACTCATGGCTGACAGCTCCTGCACCAGGTACACCTACAGCACACAACCCTCGCTGGAGGAGCGGCTCGAGTCCATCATCTCCGGCGCAGCACTCATGGCTGACAGCTCCTGCACCAGGCACACCTACAGCACACAACCCTCGCTAGAGGAGCGGCCCGAGTCCATCATCTCCGGCGCAGCACTCATGGCTGACAGCTCCTGTACCAGGTACACCTACAGCACACAACCCTCGCTGGAGGAGCGGCTCGAGTCTATCATCTCCGGCGCAGCACTCATGGCCGACAGCTCCTGCATCAGGTACACCTACAGCACACAACCCTCGCTGGAGGAGCGGCTCGAGTCCATCATCTCCGGCGCAGCACTCATGGCTGACAGCTCCTGCACCAGGTACATCTACAGCACACAACCCTCGCTGGAGGAGCGGCTCGAGTCCATCATCTCCGGCGCAGCACTCATGGCTGACAGCTCCTGCACCAGGTACACCTACAGCACACAACCCTCGCTAGAAGAGCGGCTCGAGTCCATCATCTCCGGCGCAGCACTCATGGCCGACAGCTCCTGCACCAGTTACTCAGCTACAGTACACAACCCTCGCTGGAGGAGCGGCTCGAGTCCATCATCTCCGGCGCAGCACTCATGGCTGACAGCTCCTGCACCAGGTACACCTACAGCAAACAACCCTCGCTGGAGGAGCGGCTCGAGTCCATCATCTCCGGCGCAGCACTCATGGCTGACAGCTCCTGCACCAGGTACACCTACAGCACACAACCCTCGCTGGAGGAGCGGCTCGAGTCCATCATCTCCGGCGCAGCACTCATGGCTGACAGCTCCTGCACCAGGTACACCTACAGCACACAACCCTCGCTGGAGGAGCGGCTCGAGTCCATCATCTCCGGCGCAGCACTCATGGCCGACAGCTCGTGCACCAGGTACATCTACAGCACACAACCCTCGCTGGAGGAGCGGCTCGAGTCCATCATCTCCGGCGCAGCACTCATGGCTGACAGCTCCTGCACCAGGTACACCTACAGCACACAATCCTCGCTGGAGGAGCGGCTTGAGTCCATCATCTCCGGCGCAGCACTCATGGCCGACAGCTCCTGCACCAGGTACATCTACAGCACATAACCCTCGCTGGAGGAGCGGCTCGAGTCCATCATCTCCGGCGCAGCACTCATGGCTGACAGCTCCTGCACCAGGTACACCTACAGCACACAACCCTCGCTGGAGGAGCGGCTCGAGTCCATCATCTCCGGCGCAGCACTCATGGCTGACAGCTCCTGCACCAGGTACACCTACAGCACACAACCCTCGCTGGAGGAGCGGCTCGAGTCCATCATCTCCGGCGCAGCACTCATGGCCGACAGCTCCTGCACCAGGTACATCTACAGCACACAACCCTCGCTGGAGGAGCGGCTCGAGTCCATCATCTCCGGCGCAGCACTCATGGCTGACAGCTCCTGCACCAGGTACACCTACAGCACACAACCCTCGCTGGAGGAGCGGCTCGAGTCCATCATCTCCGGCGCAGCACTCATGGCCGACAGCTCCTGCACCAGGTACATCTACAGCACACAACCCTCGCTGGAGGAGCGGCTCGAGTCCAGCATCTCCGGCGCAGCACTCATGGCTGACAGCTCCTGCACCAGGCACACCTACAGCACACAACCCTCGCTGGAGGAGCGGCTCGAGTCCATCATCTCCGGCGCAGCACTCATGGCTGACAGCTCCTGCACCAGGTACACCTACAGCACACAACCCTCGCTAGAGGAGCGGCTCGAGTCCATCATCTCCGGCGCAGCACTCATGGCCGACAGCTCCTGCACCAGGTACTCAGCTACAGTACACAACTCTCGCTGGAGGAGCGGCTCGAGTCCATCATCTCCGGCGCAGCACTCATGGCTGACAGCTCCTGCACCAGGTACACCTACAGCACACAACCCTCGCTGGAGGAGCGGCTCAAGTCCATCATCTACGGCGCAGCACTCATGGCTGACAGCTCCTGCACCAGGCACACCTACAGCACACAACCCTCGCTAGAGCGGCCCGAGTCCATCATCTCCGGCGCAGCACTCATGGCTGACAGCTCCTGTACCAGGTACACCTACAGCACACAACCCTCGCTGGAGGAGCGGCTCGAGTCTATCATCTCCGGCGCAGCACTCATGGCCGACAGCTCCTGCACCAGGTACACCTACAGCACACAACCCTCGCTGGAGGAGCGGCTCGAGTCCATCATCTCCGGCGCAGCACTCATGGCTGACAGCTCCTGCACCAGGTACATCTACAGCACACAACCCTCGCTGGAGGAGCGGCTCGAGTCCATCATCTCCGGCGCAGCACTTATGGCTGACAGCTCCTGCACCAGGTACACCTACAGCACACAACCCTCGCTAGAAGAGCGGCTCGAGTCCATCATCTCCGGCGCAGCACTCATGGCCGACAGCTCCTGCACCAGTTACTCAGCTACAGTACACATCCCTCGCTGGAGGAGCGGCTCGAGTCCATCATCTCCGGCGCAGCACTCATGGCTGACAGCTCCTGCACCAGGTACACCTACAGCAAACAACCCTCGCTGGAGGAGCGGCTCGAGTCCATCATCTCCGGCGCAGCACTCATGGCTGACAGCTCCTGCACCAGGTACACCTACAGCACACAACCCTCGCTGGTGGAGCGGCTCGAGTCCATCATCTCCGGCGCAGCACTCATGGCCGACAGCTCCTGCACCAGGTACATCTACAGCACACAACCCTCGCTGGAGGAGCGGCTCGAGTCCATCATCTCCGGCGCAGCACTCATGGCTAACAGCTCCTGCACCAGGTACACCTACAGCACACAACCCTCGCTAGAGGAGCGGCTCGAGTCCATCATCTCCGGCGCAGCACTCATGGCCGACAGCTCCTGCACCAGGTACTCAGCTACAGTACACAACCCTCGCTGGAGGAGCGGCTCGAGTCCATCATCTCCGGCGCAGCACTCATGGCTGACAGCTCCTGCACCAGGTACACCTACAGCACACAACCCTCGCTGGAGGAGCGGCTCGAGTCCATCATCTCCGGCGCAGCACTCATGGCTGACAGCTCCTGCACCAGGTACATCTACAGCACACAACCCTCGCTGGAGGAGCGGCTCGAGTCCATCATCTCCGGCGCAGCACTCATGGCTGACAGCTCCTGCACCAGGTACACCTACAGCACACAACCCTCGCTAGAAGAGCGGCTCGAGTCCATCATCTCCGGCGCAGCACTCATGGCTGACAGCTCCTGCACCAGGTACACCTACAGCACACAACCCTCGCTGGTGGAGCGGCTCGAGTCCATCATCTCCGGCGCAGCATTCATGGCCGACAGCTCCTGCACCAGGTACATCTACAGCACACAACCCTCGCTGGAGGAGCGGCTCGAGTCCATCATCTCCGGCGCAGCACTCATGGCTAACAGCTCCTGCACCAGGTACACCTACAGCACACAACCCTCGCTAGAGGAGCGGCTCGAGTCCATCATCTCCGGCGCAGCACTCATGGCCGACAGCTCCTGCACCAGGTACTCAGCTACAGTACACAACCCTCGCTGGAGGAGCGGCTCGAGTCCATCATCTCCGGCGCAGCACTCATGGCTGACAGCTCCTGCACCAGGTACACCTACAGCACACAACCCTCGCTGGAGGAGCGGTTCGAGTCCATCATCTCCGGCGCAGCACTTATGGCTGACAGCTCCTGCACCAGGTACACCTACAGCAAACAACCCTCGCTGGAGGAGCGGCTCGAGTCCATCATCTCCGGCGCAGCACTCATGGCCAACAGCTCCTGCACCAGGTACACCTACAGCACACAACCCTCGCTGGAGGAGCGGTTCGAGTCCATCATCTCCGGCGCAGCACTCATGGCTGACAGCTCCTGCACCAGGTACACCTACAGCAAACAACCCTCGCTGGAGGAGTGGCTCGAGTCCATCATCTCCGGCGCAGCACTCATGGCTGACAGCTCCTGCACCAGGTACACCTACAGCACACAACCCTCGCTGGAGGAGCGGTTCGAGTCCATCATCTCCGGCGCAGCACTCACGGCCGACAGCTCCTGCACCAGGTACACAACCGTCGCTGGAGGAGATCATCCTCCCGTATTCCCGGTTGCAACCTCAGCAGTAACGCTTCAGAGCCCGGGGTCCGCTAGCTAACCGAGGAGATTTGACGAGGTTACTGGTTTTTACACAGAGCGACTGCCGCCTGACCTCCTTTGTTCCCACTAGTTCAGTCGTCCAGTGCAGTTGACTGAACTAGTGGGAATTTTCTTCCCACTAGTTCAATCGATTGAATTCTTTTGCCGTTTGTTCCCACTTGTTCAGTTGTCTAGTTCAGTTGACTGAACTAGACCTCCGCAACCCAAAGTTTACGTCAGAACAAATCCGAAGATAGGTTTGAGCAAGCGCTAGATTTCTTTTTGAACTACCGTTTGTAATGTGACTGACTCTATTCATTGGATTGTTATATGTTCTTTGAAGAGAGTTATTCAGTAGCATGGAGTGAATGTCCCGTTGAAATAGTTGATGGTACAGTTGGAGTTGTCGTCAGGGACGAGCGTCGCGAGCGCATCGTGTCGGAGTGCAACGCGGTGCGGCAGGCGCTGCAGGACCTGCTGCACGAGTACATGACCAACGTGAGTGTGTCCTTTTCCCTTATTTCATGACATTTCATTTTAACTATATCAATTTAATTACCTACATATCCATCTTTATGACAATTTAAGTATATATTGCCCTAGTTTCCTCAATACCGCCTAGTCCTCATTCCCACTCCCATCCGTACTCGAAAGTTGTAAAACCAATTTCCCCACTTGAACCTTATAATTGGATGAGAAGATTGGCGCCATGGGTTAACTGGACACTGGAAAAATAAGCTTCAACGAAGTTTAATCGCCAAAAACAAGAAAAGAAAAAAAAAACGTGAGTGTGCACACTATACTATACTATATAGTGTGATATAGGGTAGATATGAATTTAACAGTGTAGAAATTATGCAGAGTTTAAGCAAATTGGGCAAACAAAATAATAATTAATCATTGCAAGAGTTCAAGTGCTGGGCCCATTTAGAGAAATACTAATTACAAGGCACTAGCCAAGGGACCATTCCTATAGTACTTGTACAACAATAACCGGTGACCATACACATACAAACAACAACTATCATAATAAGTAACCTGAAGGTAAAATGAAATTACTTAAATCTAACACTTACAGTCTTTTGGGTGAACACCTTACGTCCAATTCTTCATGAAGGTCTTCCGTGGATTCGAAGCCTAAAACACCCCGTTGGCGGCCACCAAATACCCCAAGAATACACACTTCACCAATTGTCTGGAGAAATCCGCTTCTCTGTTGGTAGTTCAAACACAAATAGTTCATCAACAATTTACATAGTTCGTCACCAATCCACTACATAGAATTGTACAAGTACATCAATTTTCACTACGATATTAAGGTTCTTACAATGTTCTTATTTAATTAGTTCACTTTAATATACTAGACTTCATGTCCTTTTGAAGTTACAATTATATACAATTGATGTGATTTGATATAATCCGACACTGATTTTAACACCAATATTCAACAATAGTTTATTTCCGTTCACCGGTTACACAAAACATTATTATACTAGAAATTAAACATTAAATGTGATCCGCTCCATGCGGCCAGCCTAACACGCCTCCACGGTGTGGCTAGAATTTTGCTTATCTCGTGAGTTGTTTACGCCCGAACCGAGTTTAACACACAACAAAGTACTTTATCATCGATCATCGATAGAAACAATCAAATTAGACCTTTCACGGTTATTGGATTCATTAAAATATCTACGCGACCATCGCGCAGCCATCTTTCCGCGGCGATCATAGACAGGACTGTGTGACGCGCGTCTCCTCAAACGCCCGCCAGGGCGCGCTCGCCCCACCGCTAAGATTGTGCAACGCTGCACCGATTCCAAATCGATTTTATTCGTAACAAATACAATACAATACAATACAATGCAATACAAATACCCTTTATCGCACCGTAAACAAAATAAAATGCAAGAAAATCTTACACTTTCGCCTAGACCCTTATATCATTTGATACAGGATAAGTTACGCAGACAAATCTTCTTACAAAACTTTCTGCCGCTTTTGGTGCGGGGGTAAGCTACTACTGCATCTAAAAAATCACACATTCACAAAAATAAATTTGTGTCGCAATAAAGGCAGATTACTACCTTATTTTCTGCACACCAGTAAAGCGTACACTAAAACAAATGTGTACACATAGTAATGACAAGAAAGAGAGAGAAGATAAAGCACTATATTCAAATTTAATGCACAAGGAATAAAGACGAAGTTTTTAATTAAATTTTAATACACTTTACACGTAACATAAATTATACTTATTGACGTGTAAAAGTGCCTGTAAAGGTCTAATTGCTGAATAAACATTTGAATCTTAGAATCTTTGAATGTTTGAATGTTTGAATGTGTGCAGGCGGGCAAGCCGGAGCAGTCAGAGGGGCTGGAACGCGCCATCGAGAACATGTGCCGCAAGACCAGGGACCTGCGGCGGCAGCTGAGGAAGGCCGTGGTCGACCACGTGTCCGACAGGTGGGGCCACTGTCGTTGTGCTTCCTATGTGTTAGTGTCCAACACTGGTGTCACATTTTCAGGCTTTCTAAAGGCATTTGAAAAATGTGTCCTCCGTGGCGTAGTGATCACCATACTAGTTCGCCACCCAGAGGTCCCGGGTTCGATCCCTGGTCAGAGCAAGTTGGAAAATGGCCTTTTCCAAATTTTCCTGGGTCTTGGATGTTTATCTATATATGTATTTGTTATAAAATATAGTATCGTTGAGTTAGTATCCCATAACACAAGTCTCGAACTTATTTTCATTAACAATCAGTGTTATTTGTCCCTATATATTTACTAATTTATTTATCTGACATGGTTTGGCTGCCATACAATGACGACAGCCAGGACCAACGGCTTATACGCGCCTTCTGAAGCATGGGGGAACTCGATAATTTTTTATGCCACTAGTGGTCACCCATCCGAGGGTGGACCACACCCGGTGTCGCTTAACTTGCGAAAGCGCTTGTAATGCGCACTCCCGCGGTCCCGTCGGCCCACCGAGCTCCTCAAACGATCCTCGCTCAACAACACTACATCTCGCTACTTTCCAACAAGTCAAATCAGATACTTTTCCTTATCGTCAAAACAAATATTCTGGGATTTGTATAAAATATAGCCTAATGCCGTCATAGTTTCTTGGAGTCAAAATAGAGCTCTCCATATCAGTTTTTCTGTATGTTTGTCTGTCTGGGGCATCGTAGTGCTCGAACGGATTAACCGATTTTAATGCGGTTACGTAAAAGCAAATTCCCTTGTGTTGGTTCTTAGCTGTTTGATGAAAATCGGGTCAACCGTTTACAGGTTAACGCTTGAAAGTCAGAGCTTTCTCTAGCGAATAATAAATGGCGCTACGGATATCGAATTGTATCGGTGGTTCCGCTACTTAACACTAGATGGCGCCCTTGATCCGCTGTTCGTCTGTCTGTCTGTTACCAAGCCGTATCTCATGAACCGTGATAGACAGTTGAAATTTTCACAGATGATGTATTTCTGTTGCCGCTATAACAACAATTACTAACAACAGAGTAAATTCAAGTGTGGCTCTTTACAACAAACGTGATTTTTCATAGGTACGGAACCCTTAGTGCGCGAGTGTAACTTGCACTTGGCCATTTATTATTTTAATTTGCCCAGCAAATTAACTTGTACAATGCCATGCCTACCCATCGTCTTATAAACATAATTATTTCTCTTACTTGTCACTAGATGGCGCTATTATTAAAATTTAAATCTTTTGTTGCTATTATTTGAATATATGTTACTATAATCAATTAAATATTGCTTATATAAGATGATATAAATATTTTTGAAGCATATTCAACACTTTCTTTGTCACGTTTCTGCTAGTCGTGTGTGCTGCCATCTCTGTGTGCCTACCCGCAACTCTAGTTTTGCCTAATTTAGTAATTATATTGTCTTTGACAATAAGCTATGGCTATTTTGTACTTTCAGGTCTCCATACACGTATTTTCATGTAATGGCCATGTACTTTTATCCCCAGTTTTTTGGAGACCAACGTCCCTTTGCTGGTGTTGATGGAGGCAGCCAGGAACGGCAACGAGAAGGAAGTTGAGGAGTACGCGCTGGTCTTCACCGAGCATGCCAACAAGCTGGTCGAGGTGGGTTGACATTGCTACCAGTGAGCTGCTGCCGCTAGTGTCTTGGGACCACGTCCTCTGCTGCTGATGAAGTGTAGCAGTTCGCGCTGGTCTTCACCGAGCATGGCAACAAGCTGGTCGAGGTGGGTTGACATTGCTACCAGTGAGCTGCTGCCGCTAGTGTCTTGGGACCACGTCCTCTGCTGCTGATGAAGTGTAGCAGTTCGCGCTGGTCTTCACCGAGCATGCCAACAAGCTGGTCGAGGTGGGTTGACATTGCTACCAGTGAGCTGCTGCCGCCAGTGTCTTGAGACCACGTCCTCTGCTGCTGATGAAGTGTAGCAGTTCGCGCTGGTCTTCACCGAGCATGCCAACAAGCTGGTCGAGGTGGGTTGACATTGCTACCAGTGAGCTGCTGCCGCCAGTGTCTTGAGACCACGTCCTCTGCTGCTGATGAAGTGTAGCAGTTCGCGCTGGTCTTCACCGAGCATGCCAACAAGCTGGTCGAGGTGGGTTGACATTGCTACCAGTGTGCTGCTGCCGCCAGTGTCTTGGGACCACGTCCTCTGTTGCTGATGAGGCAGCTAGGAACACTGGTCTTCACCGAGCACGCCAACAAGCTGGTCGAGGAGGGTTGACATTGCTACCAGTGTGCTGCTGCCGCCAGTGTCTTGGGACCACGTCCTCTTGCTTGAAAATGAAGGTCATTGGAATTTTTGCAAATATGTAATTAAACGATACCTTATTTTCAAACTGATTAGACAAATCTCCTACAGGCCTCGAATTGATTTGCGAATTAGATTTTTTTTCAATAGGAGTGAGGACAGGGTTAGAAAAGTATAATTGTAATTAGTCCGTCTTTTAGATTATCCAAAAATAATGGACCCATATTTTTCAGTTTGCCAAAAAAGTAAAAACTCACTAAGATACGAAGCATCAAATTACCGGAGCTTGCGACGTCACCTCTAAGTAAAAATCGTACGTAGCCGTGACGTCATGCGAAATTTCAATGCGCTGTATCTTTGTCATTTTTTGTTTCTCAGAGAAAAGAATAAATACGTGTACAATGTTTTTTGAAAATCTGACCGATGGGCTAAAAATATTTTTCCATTCGTCATGCCTATTACTTGACAAGCGAATTGTGTTTAGAGTCACTCTTTTTAAGTTATAATTTTAGCTAGGATTCTCAAAAAATATTAAAAATGTGTGTGTAGGTGGCCAACCTGGTGTGCTCGATGTCCAACAACGAGGACGGCGTCAAGATGGTGCGCCACGCGGCCGGCCAGATCGAGGCGCTGTGTCCGCAGGTACGATGCTTTCACATTTTTTTTGGGTAAAAATGGAATTCTATCACTAAAACTCCGCTGTGTTTTCGTCGTTTTTTGTTTCTCAGATAAAAGAAAAAATACGTGCATGTTTTTCGCCCGCTATGAACGAAGTTAATGCTAAATGTTCATTGACTTGTTCATAGCGTGAAAACCGGGAAAAACGCTTTTTGCGTGGTTTTTTACAGGCACTTTTAGCGTGATATTAATGGAGAATTATACTGGGATATTATTATCTATTTTGATTCCTTTTTCCATCTTCTCGTCCACCATCACGATAAAACTGGCATTTCGATCTTACGGCCCTGGGGTTATATATATAACTCAAAGGTGACTGACTGACTGACATAGTGATCTATCAACGCACAGCTCAAACCACTGGACGGATCGGGTTGAAATTTGGCATGCAGGTAGATGTTATGACGTAGGCATCCGCTAAGAAAGGATTTTGATCAATTCTACCCCCAAGGGGATGAAATAGGGGATGAAAGTTTGTATGAAACTTTGTCAATTTATACCGATCGGGCTGAGACTTTGCATGCATAAAGCTACTATGACGTAGGCATCCCCTAAGAAAGGATTTTGATAAATTACACCCCTACGCGAGCGAAGCCGCGGGCAAAAGCTAGTGTATTTATAAAGGTTAAAATGTGTGTAAATTGATGTTAAATTTATTAAGTTTATTGTTGCTTTAGATACATTTTTTTCCTTCTTAGTCAGTTGCACCACCGTCTGTGTCTTTCTCACATTCCTCTCCATCCACTGGTTGTCTGGAAGAGATCGCTTTAAGCGATAAGACCGCCCATTGTACTCATTTAATTTAAAATTATTTCTTTGTGTTACATTTTTCTTTTGGTGTACAATAAAGAGTTATCTATCTATCTATCTATCTATCTAATATGTTTAAACCTAGTAACAAAGTTAATCCTGTTTTTATAATAGGAGGAGAATGTCTGTCTGCTCCTAGGGTTTGAAACGTCATAATCAAAACCATTTCTTTATCTTTACATATTTGTATCAATACAAAATTGACAATTTTTTCTTTCAATTTAATAATAGGTAGCTGTTGACGTCATATCATTTACTTGAAGCTAAGTTTACTGCCGCCTCCTAAGCGCTAGTGCAGAAGAAGCGGTAACAAACTGTACTGCAGCATTTTTTTTTCAAAAACCTGACGTTGTAGCACACAATTAATATACCTAAGTACCTATTACATACATGACGGAATCTTCTAAGATGTCGCGTAATATGCGTCCCCGCCCCCTGTCCCCGCACCTCACCCCTGTTCGCGCTGTGTGGAGGGATACGAGCGGGTGGTTACAGGTGCAAGGCGAGAAGGGGGAGAGGAGTGAGGGGAACGGGGACGCATATTGCGCGAAATCGTAGGAGATTCCATTCTGTATGTAATATTTATACAACATGAGAGGGACATACTGTAATAAATCGAACCGCGAGCTTATAGTAGTTCAGTATAATGTAATAAAATAAAAATAACAGTGAAAAAACTAAAAATAAAAACGACTTTTCCATTCCAATTGCCCGAGCGGCTGCACACTTTTGTATGGAAATGTCGATTTTGTTTTAGACCGTTATTTTTACTTAATTATACTATTTTTTTTTAAATCATTTGTTCAAAATTCACAAAATAATATATAGGTACATTCAAGTACCAAGATACCTGACCAGGCCCTCTACTTATATCTTGAATTTTCTCTTATACTAAAAATGATATTAACATGAACATTTTTATTCAGACAGATTTTAATTGAGTCTTTCTGAATATAAATTTTCATGTTAATATTATTTTTAGTTTAAGAGGAAATTGAAGATATAAGTAGAGGGCCTGGTCAGGTATCTTGGTACTTGATTGTACATTGAAATAATACCAAACCACGAAAACCTCGCCTCGTTTACCTGGGTTTCGGTGAGTAGCAATGATATGGTGGTAAATAGTACTGCTTTAACAATCTTACAATTTTGGGATTTTCTTTATACTTCATTTTGTAGATCTGTGCGCAGTTCGTTTAAATAATTAGGTATAAGATAACTTGCCATTCTTGTCCCGTACAAGCTATTATATTTAGGTACATCAAACTTATTAAGGTATCAAACTGCTCTTAAATATGTACGCCGTTTTTTTTTTATGTTAGACAATCCAAATTATGCGATTCAGTTAAAATCTGGTATTTGATTTTATCATAGACATTCATAACTTTACAGTATTTGAACAAATCATTGTCATATATATATATATATATATATATATAATATGTAACAAAAACCTTGTCCGATCCTTGTAGGAACGACATTTTCATATAAAAATGTTTGTCCGGCCCGGCCGGCAATTTGTATGAAAATGACGATTTTTTCTTCAAGTTTCAAGCATTGGTCCCATATGAAAAGTTGTTAATATTGACGGTCTGAGTTGCTTCTAAAAGGATAGGACAGGGTTTTTGTTACATATTGTATAGCCCGTGGTTGGAATTATTACGGGTATGTCCCTGGCAGGTGATCAACGCGGCGCGCGTGCTGGGCGCGCGCGCGCGCTCGCGCGTCGCTCAGGAGAACGCGTCCGCGTTCGCGCGAGCCTGGGAGGCCGCCGTCAGGCTGCTCACTGACGCCGTCGACGATATCACCACCATCGACGACTTTCTGGCGGTTTCCGGTGAGGCATTTGTTTAGTTTACACATCGTACAATTATATTGCGATATCCTTCAACACTCACGTTTATTATAATTTTTTGCATCAAATCTTTAACATCGATTTGTATTTTTATCATTAAAGTGTAACAGTCGACGAATATTTAAGATTTTGGCTATCCAAGAACGGGTGTTCCTCAGGGTTCTATACTAGGTACTGTTTAATTTTTATTTGTACGGTATCAAGTATTTTTGTGTGTCGTTTTAGAAATCTTTGAGAGAGGCCTATATTTAGCACTGAAACGATGATGACTTATCGAAACTGGCGTGTATTTTTATCCGTATTTCGCTCCACAGAGAACCACATCCTGGAGGACGTGAATAAGTGCGTGGTGGCACTGCAGGAGGGTGACCCGGATTCGCTGGAGCGCACCGCCGGCGCCATCAGAGGAAGAGCTGCTAGGTATGTCCTCTCTCTCTCTACCTTTCCGTGCGTGCAGCTTCTTCCTCTTTCCTGCCTTAGTTATTTATTTTTCTAGCCTGTTGGTATTAGCGCACCGCCCGCGCCATTAGTGGAAGAGCTGCTAGGTATTGTCCTATTTCGCTCTCTTCCTTTTAGTGTTTGTAGCTTCTTCTTCCTCTTTTCTTCCTTATGCATTTAAATTTAAGAGCGACGCTCTTGTCGGTGGAGTTTCTTCCATTCCTGTCTGTCCTCAGCCAGCCTTTTGACGTCCTGGTACGACGCTACTCCTACTTTCTTCTTTATTTGCTTCATAAAGCTTTGTCTGGGTTTTTCTCTTCCCCTTATTCCTTTTATTTTGCCTTCTATTATCGTCTTCATAAGTTCCTCGTGCCGTACCAAGTATCCCAACATATTTCCTCGCCTATTTCCGATAGCTGTTGTTAATAGTCTCCTTTCGCCTGCTCTGTTTAGGACTGCTTCATTTGTAATCCTGTTTTCTTCTCGGTGTTTTTTTGCCTGCCTGTTGGTGTTATAATCCAGACAAAAACTTATCCAGATCATCTTGCTACCTGGTTCTGGGTCTACCTCTACCCCGCCGGCCTTCTGGTAACCAAAATGTTACTAATTTTATTAATCTTTCTAGTGGCATTCAACTGACATGTCCCGCCCAGCTCCATTTTAGCTTGTAACTCATTATGGCAAACAATATTATGTGTTATAATTTAGAAGAATCAAAGATATCTCGTAACCAGCACCTTACGTGATGCTCCCTAGATCTGAAGATGATTTTTGTCGGCAGGGTGTGTTCGGTGGTGACGCAGGAGATGGACAACTACGAGCCCTGCATCTACACCAAGCGCGTGTTGGAGGCCGTCACCGTGCTCAGAGACCAAGGTTAGTGTCTTTTGTGGAATGTTTTCGGTGGGATGTCCCATCCTGTGTCTATTTTCAGCAGTATTCTTGATGTTTGCGTTTTAATGATTGAATTGATTCGAATCGTCAACATTCTTGTTAGAATAAATATTCGATATGTGCCAAATTAAACTAATATTAATCCAGTGAACTACGAAATTGTAATAATTTCACTTTCAATTGGAAGTGTATAAGACTGACACTTAGCACAGTCGGCAACAAAATGAACGAGACAACTGCGCCCTGCGGGTTGCAAGAAATTAAAAACAGCAACTTGATTGCTTTGGTATTGCCATAGATAAAAAATAAAGTCTGATTTTTGCAAATCAAATAATATAAACCAACAATTGTGATTCGGTTCGCCCCGACCTTCCTACCGAATCGGGTTCTCGTTTTCAGATAAGATAAAGTAGCGTATGATACTGCACATACCTGGTTATGAAATTTTACGTGTGATATTATTAAACACACACTGGCATTTTAAAAACCTTCAATATGTGACAGATTATGCAATAGTAGTATAAGAAGGATCAAAAAATTAGCGTGGCGCAGGTTACGATGCAAACATTTTTTGACGTACTTATACAACGTTGCATGTAATACTTTTCCTCCGTTTGTATTTAATAAATAAAAAACAAAAATATACAAAAAAAAGTCAATGTTTGAGATATGTTTGGTAGATACTAACCCCTAAATTCATAAAAAAATACAAACGTTTGCTAAACCCATTTTAGTTAAAATATGTTTTGTCTTGTTCTTTCAATGTCAAATACTGGGCAGAGGAAAAGAGACAAAACATGTTTTAGCTAAAATAGGTTTAACGAACGGTAATATTTTTTTATGAATATGAGGGTAGATATCTATGGCATACTTTGTTTTTTAAGTGAACTCTTCTTAATGATTATGATAAATAAACGTTTCTTTTATGTTGGCAGTATTGTAGATCTAAAGGAAAAAAGTTCTAGGTCTGTGGCTAGGCGACTAAATTCCGACACATGTGCCATTACGAGGAACAAACACACTTTCCTTAATTATTGTCAATGTTCTTTTATTAGTGTTCGTGACTATTAAAAAAGACAGATAAGAATACAGGAGTAGATAAACTACTATTTTGAAATACTGTCTTGCAGTGGTTGACGACCTCAGTGGCGTAGTGGTCACCATACTAGTCCGGCACCCAAAGGTACCGGGTTCGAGTCAGAGCAAGTTGGAAAATGGTCTTTTTCCAAATTGTCCAGGGTCTTGGATGTTTATCTATATATGTATTTGTTATAAAATATAGTATCGTTGAGTTAGTATCCCATAACACAAGTCTCGAACTTACTTTGGGCTAGCTCAATCAGTGTTATTTGTCGCTATATATTTATTTATTTATTAAAAAAACGAATTAATATGATTACAGCATCAGTTTATTTTTACAAAAGTACAAATTAAATCTAAGTATACACATTTTAATGGCACCGTTGAGAAATGTTTACATTTCATACAAGTCTTCTACATGCGAATATCAACCTCCGTATCTCTGCAATAGAGTATAAAATCGTACAAAACGTAGTGTTACTTATGCTTTTTTTATATATTTACAGTTAGATTTCCTTATCACAGAGTGTTATGTTGCTTTTGTGATGTTAAAACAAATTATACTTAATGTTTACAGTAAAAGAGTCGATTTTTCAATCGTCAGATAAGTCCGCTTGATTCGAATTGGGGAATAAAGGAAGATGTATTATTTAATGCATATTTTTTCGTTACATAACAGAACAACTTTGTTAATAAATAGATAAATAATAAAAACATGTTCCATACAAATGTGTGACCAGCCGATACGACTCAGTGTGGAGTTTTTTTAATATATTTGGAATGTTATTAGTATCATGGATTAAACTTGTTGTATTATATTTATCATATACATTGAACTTTCTTACTTCAGAGCTCAATACTGAAGGAAAAAAAATTAAATGTGTAAATAGAGACCATCAAATAAAGGGATTGTTTTATCTAACGATTAAAATGCCGAATTTATAAACAATTTTAAATCAAATTACCCGATTGGCTAATCTAACCTAAAATGTATTGTTAAAGTAAAATAAACTCTTAAATCATACATATACAACTCGCCAGTTGAAAAGTTAATAAGTGCAAACATATGTGACGCTAGATGGCAGCACAGTGCAGTGACGTCAGGTCCAACCGCCTGTTGTGATTGGACCATCAGTTGACAGGTGCTTTTGCTCCGTCAAATGTGTCCAATCGCAGCAGCGTATTGAACCTGACGTCACTGTGCTGCACTCTGATGTCCCGTAGTTTTGAAAAGTCTTTACAAACATTGACCTGTAATATGTCTGTTTCTTTCTTTCGTAAGCACAGCAAGTCTAAAATATCGAATTGAAATCACTATTTTAGTTGTGACGTATTGTGTGTGCGATAGCGACCGGCTTTTTCTTCTCCAAAGTGGCCATTTTAATGGCCATAAGTTTATTTGCCTGGCAAATCCTGACTTAAGCGTTCACCCCCAATAGGGCATAGTTTTAACCCTTAATATGGCATCGTAGTTATATTTCTTTCATTGGCTTTGAACTTTATGTCAAAGGCATAAGGTACAAATTTAAGTGGTAACTATTTTACCATTGTCCTATTAAGGGATGGCCGAACCGATTTTCAACAAACATAGCTAAGAACCATCGCGGGTATATTTGCCAGACAAGGCGTTTGATAAAAAAAAGGAAAACAGCATTGAAATCAGTCCGTCCGTTTAGGAGCTGCGATGCCACACACACACAGACACGTCAAACTTCTGACAATCCTCTTTTTGCGTCAGGTGTTAATTTCACCCCTCTTTTTGCGTGGGGGGGGGGGGGGGGGGTCGTGCGAAATGGGGAAGAAAAGGCCACGACCATTTTCCGACTTATGTAACTATCAAATTTACTCTCCAACTGGCGATCGGTACATTACATTACAAAATATACTGAAACTATTTTGATCATCATAAAAGTCAACGGGTTACTCACGTGGAGAGCTAGCTACTGGCCGTCATGTTTCGACCTCATCCGGAGGTCATCAGGGCGAATGTGACAGGAAGCGCGTACACGAACACGTCTCGCGACACATTGACGTCGTTAGCGATTAATCAAAAAATATTTTGATCGTGATGCCGAACAACTATCCCCAAGAAACATATGTCGATATATGACAAAAAAATTCCTTTCATACAAACTTGTATAGCGCACTACACACCAAAGCCGCCGACTTGCCGGCGACATTTTGTCTGCGGGCTAGGTTGGCGGCTTCATTCTTTGCAAAAATCGGAAAACTATGTCGGCGGCTCGACATCAGGAACTTATTTGGCTGGCAGTTAGTGATTGCCGTTTGTCGAAAGAGCTTGTACTACAAATGTCGCCGGGCAACTGAGAGTTTGCGTACGCAAGCCGCCGACATACTTCTTTCGACATATGCCGCCGGGTTGTGTCGGCGAGTCGGCGGCTTTGGTGTGTAATGCGCTTATCAGTTGATCAGTCAACTTCTATGGGAGGTGAAAAATAATTTTTCATATTTCGATATTTTATGTTCCTTGCGGAAAGTTGTTCATTATCGTAGACTGACTCCAGCCTTAAATAGTTTCAGTATTTTTAGACCCTGCATTCACTTTCAACATTTACTTGGCTAACGCTGTGTAATATTTTTTACCTCATAATTTCATATCACTAAAGTAGATGTTAGATTTTGAGCGGTCCGAGGTAAATTGTGTGTGGATAGTTAATACTTAGTTCTTCTCTGGTGGTGGCGGGTGAGCGCGGATGTACTCCAGAGCCCTGAGGATGGCTACGGGGATGGGGGGAGGCGTGGGAAGGTGGGAGCCCTGGAACAAAAGGAAGATTGTTACATTTTCCTAGCTTAAATGAACCAACCAAACCTTTAAAAAGAGTTATTATTAGTGTGATTTATATTGAGTTCCTTAATATGGGGTAGATGTGGGTCCCACGAGAGCTTAGTTTTACTAAAGGTTGACTAGGGTTCCATGAGATTTTCCAAACGTTGGAATTGCCATACAAAAAGTCTTAAAAAGTAAATACATTAACAATAACTACCTATCAATGATGTATTAAAGGGGTTAAGTAACATTACATTTTTGTTGTAATTTTTAATAAATAATATAAATGATGTACCCTATAATAATTCAAACCTCTTCAATGTACCTACTTATTATAAAGTTTTTTTCAAAGTACCTGGCTTCCTTAAAAGAGATCGACTGGGGTTCCTTTAGAGAGGTCGATTAAGGTCCCATAAGAAGTCGACTAGGGTCCCTCAAGAGAAGTCGTCTTGGGTCCCATTAGACGTCGACTAGAGTTACATTAGAGGTTGACTAGTTAGGGTCCAATAAAAAATCAATAAAAATCAATCGTGAATTGGAACGCAAGCGGTGACTTGGAAAACTACACGGTTCGTGTTTCGCTGACTGCCGCTTTTGTATAGAGCCCCAGGATACTATGGTCAATTAGGGTTCCGTAAGTTGTCCCCAAAAACATTCGTAAGTGGGCTCAAAAGTCAAAAGTCAATAATCATTTATTTATCTTTGGATATTTATATCAATTGATAATTGTCATTTCTTTTTTCTTTCGATTTCTTAATAGTTAGTTGTTGACGTCAGATCATTTACTTACAACTAAGTTTACTGCCGCCTCCAAAGCGCAAGTACAGAAGAAGCGGTAACGAAACTGTACTGCAGCATTTTCTCCTAAAACGTCAACCTTACAATTATACTGATATTAAAATTAGATGTGTGGACTGAGAATACATTGCTATGCCATAATTTATAATTAAAAATGTCAAATTTGAAATTAATGTCAATTTGTATAAAGTACATGTACTGATTGTACTCAAATTATGTCATTTGTGAGTGTACAAATATAAACCTTTAAGAGGTACCCGCGCCAAGCTCAAGCCAGACGTTCTTGTCTTTAAGATAATCATCACTCACCTGCGGCTGGTACCCGTTCTCGTCCGCGATGTACTGGAAGGACACCGGCTCGCCCTCGGGGGACACCCAGCTGGCTTGACCCTGGACCTGCTCTGCAGTGGTTTCCTGTCCACAAATTGTTGTTTAAGTTATTTAAGTCACTTATAATTTTACAGACTTAAGAGGTGTATTAGGGTCCCATAAGAGGCCGACTAGGGACCCATGAAGGGTCAACTAGCGTCTCATAAGAGGTGTATTAGGGTCCCATAAGAGACCGACTAGGGACCCATGAAAGGTCAACTAGCGTCTCATAAGAGGTGTATTAGGGTCCCATAAGAGGCCGACTAGGGACCCATGAAAGGTCAACTAGCGTCTCATAAGAGGTGTATTAGGGTCCCATAAGAGGCCGACTAGGGACCCATGAAAGGTCAACTAGCGTCCCATAAGAGGTGGATTAGGGTCCCATTAAGAGTCCAACTAGGGACCCATGAAACGTCAACTACAGTCCCATAAGAGGTTGAATCTGATCCCATAAGAAGTTGATCAGGGTCCCACGAAAGGTTTACTAGGGTCCCAAAACTCACCGCGTCGATCTTCTTGGACGACCCACTGTTTTCGGCCTTGATACTTTTGTCGGTCTCATATGCCCACTGGTACGTCCCCCTGCTGGCCCAAGTCTAGTTCCTGCCGAATGATCTGCGACTAGGGTCCCATAAGTGGTCGACTAGGCTCCCTTCAGAGCTCAACTAGATAAGAGGTCGACTAAGAATTGCTAAAAAGAGTTACTAGGGTCCCACAAGAGGTTTCCTCCCGTCCCATCACTCACCGCGTCGATCTTCTTAGACGACCCGCTCTCCTCGGCTTTGATGCCGTTATCGGTTTCGTATGCGTATTGGTACACCCCGTCCTGACCCACGTCGAGCTCCTGCCGCAAGATCTGCGCGTTTTGCGGATTTCCGACGATGTGCGAAACGTCCGCGTACGCGCACGCGACGAACAGAGTCAGGATGAGGAGTTTCTGGGGAAATAACAACATACAAGTTTATTAGCGTGAATTGATGTGTCAGCTAATGTTTTGACCTCATCAGGAGGTCTTCATCAGGGCGAAGGTGACAAGGACGCGCGTACACGATGTCGCCTCGCAACTCTAGCGCCAGATGCGGTAAATCCCGTAGTACTAATAACAGTTATTTTGACGAAACTCTAAAATCATATATTAAAACACATTTTTACTAAAAGGGCTTTAGCACACGTTTGTTAACTTTTATGAATATGGGATACTAGCTTTTGCCCGCGGCTTCGCTCGCGTAGGGGTGTAATTTATCAAAATCCTTTCTTAGGGGATGCCTACGTCATGCATGCAAAGTATCAGTTCGATCGGTTTTAAATTGACAAAGTTTCATACAAACTTTCATCCCCTATTTTATTCCCTTAAGGGTAGAATTGACCAAAATCCTTCACCTCAGTCACCTTTGAATTATATATATTTAGATAATACTTTGCACTCAAATTAAAACCCCTAACGCTCAAGGTCGCCCAACGGGCTATGGAGAGGACTATGCTCGGTGTCCCTACGCGATCAAATCGGAAATGACGAGATTCGTAGGTCACTGACATAGCCAAGCGGATTGGCTCATTGAAGTGGCAGTGGGCGGGTCTCATAAGAAGGCTCAAGGTCGTTCAGCGCGCTATGGAGACGGCAATGCTCGGTGTTTCTCTACGCGATCGAATCAGAAATGAGGAAATTTGTAGGAAAACAGAAGTCAATGACATAGCCCAGTGGATTAGCTCATTCAAGTGGCATTAGGCGGGGCACATAGCGCGAAGAACCGATGGCCGATGGGGCAGAAAGGTCCTCGAATGGCGGCCACGTACCGGCAAGCGCAGCGTAGGACACACACCTGCTAGATGGTCAGATAACCTGAGCAGGAAAGCGCTGGATGCATGCCGCTTCCGACCGGTCGTTTTGGAAATCCTTGAGGGAGGCCTATGTCCAGCAGTGGACTTCCTGCGGCTGATATGATGACGAAATAAAAACCGTCTCGAAAGGTTCTTTACTTTAGTGTCCCACATTGGTGTAATACGTTCTAATCGCAAATGTCATCCTTTCTAGAGGGCCTTGCGTCTGTCGCTGACATTTAACTAGAGGTCTTTGCGCGAGATGTTAGTGACGAGCGGAGCGTACAGTCAAGTACCAAGATACCTGACCAGGCCCTCTACTTATATCTTCAATTTTCTCTTAAACAATATTCTTCTGCACTAGCGCTTTGGAGGCGGCAGTAAACTTAGCTCTAAGTAACTTTTTGACGTCAACAATTATTGTGCAATAAAACAAAGTGACGATTATTAAGAGATATTATAAATATCCTATGATAATAAAGATATATTTGAATTTGAATTTGGGCTTCCTGAATTTTACGGGGGCCAGTGCTGCCCCCATTTGAAATAAATATATTGAAAGGAAACGGAGATTTCATTTAAAATGTTGTCTTGGTCAGACCCTAGATAACTCTTTTATGAACTACTGTTTAAAGTGAGAACGTGAAGCTTTTCTACGCACAATTGCGAAAAACGGCCACTTTTGGCGTATGTGCGTGAGAAAAGCTTCACGTTCTCACTGTAAACTGTAAACAGTAGTTCATGAAATAGTTCGAAGGGTTATCTATAAATCTCCGTTTTCTTTTCAAATGGGGGCAGCACTGGACCCCGAAAAATTCAGGTAGCCCCTCAACATGAAAATTAATATTCAGAAAGACTTAATTAAAATCTGTCTGAATAAAAATTTTCATGTTAATACCATTTTTAGTTTAAGAGGAAATTGAAGATATAAGTAGAGGGCCTGGTCAGGTATCTTGGTACTTGACGGTACATAGATCGGGTTTCCTTAAATGATGGTCTAGCAAAAAAGAAATAAAACCGGCCAAGTGTGAGGCGGACTCGCGCACAAAGGGTTCCGTTCCATTATCTAGAAAAATATATATATATAAATATATATAACTCAAAAGTGACTGACTGACTGACATAGTGGTCTATCAACGCACAGCCCAAACCACTGGACCGATCGGGCTGAAATTTGGAATGCAGGTAGATGTTATGACGTAGGCATCCGCTAAGATTTTGATCAATTCTACCCCCAAAGGGATAAAATAGGGGATGAAAGTTTGTATGAAACTTTGTCAATTTTAAACCGATCCGGCTGAGACTTTGCATGCATAAAGCTACTATGACGTAGGCATCCCCTAAGAAAGGATTTTGATAAATTACACCCCTACGCGAGCGAAAGCTAGTTGTTGCATAAAAACCACACTTAAATATTTATTTTATTCTGTTTTTAGTATTTGTTGTTATAGCGGACACGGAAGTACATCATCTGTGAAAATTTCAACTGTCTAGCTAGCACGGTTCATGAGATACAGCCTTGTGACAGACAGACAGACGGATAGTGTAGTTTCAGTAATTGGGTACCGTTTTTACCCTTTTGGTACGGAACCCTAAAAACAGTGAACCAAAAACCGCCACCGCTCAACCACCGTGACCTAACCCCCATTGGTTTATGTTTACGTGCAGGCATCTAAGCGCCGCCATTGCATCACATCGTATGATCTCAAATGCGTGGGTAAACACTTATGATGTACGAGTATCTAGTTTACAAAAAACATCAAAAATTTTTCAAGTAACTAGAGGAGTTCCACAAGGTTCAATTTTAGGACCAATATTATTTATAATTTTTATCAATGATTTAACTATATAACATCTGTACAACCTGACATTGAATTAGTAATATTTGCTGACGATACGAATGCTATAGAACTGATATTATATTATTTTCATAGACTTAAATGTATTATCGAAATGTACTGATTAAGTATTATAGGACATATGCATGCATTTAAAATGATTTTTTTTTTTGTATTTTTGTAATATTCGAATGCAATGTATTATTGTTTATTAATAAATTAAAATGAATAGAAAAAAGTCAAATTAGATGTTGAGGAGCTCGGTGGCCCGGCGGGAGTGCGCATTACTAGCGCTTTCGCATGTTAAGCGACACCGGGCGTGGTCCGCACTTGGATGGGTGACCACAAGTGGCACAAAAATTTCTCGATCTCCTCCGTGCTTCGGAAGGCACGTATAAGCCGTTGGTCCCGGCTGTCATCATTGTAGTCTTCAAGCTATGTCAGATGCCTTTAGGCAGCCTGAAAAATCTGACACCAGTGTTGGCCACTTACACACACGAAAAAATTTGATGTTGTTTACGGTTCCGTACCCGAAGGTTAAAAACAGGTCCCTAGTACTGCAGGAGATCCAACTGCCCCAGCTAGTGCGCAGCTAGTGCTAGGGCGGATCCAGCTTTTGTGCCAGGGGGGGGTCACAGAGTCGTGATCAAGTCACAAGAAGTTGTAATTTAATTTTTATAATCATAGATACAAGTAAAAAGTAGGTATTTTATTAATGTATGTAAGTACTTACTGTACTTAAAAATACATATATTTAAATGACAAATGTGGTGGCGGTGGCGCGGTAAAATTTAAATTTTGACGCTTGGATGCGTACGTTCCCGAATAATGCGTTTGACATTACTATGCAAAATATTATATTAAATTAATTAAATATTGAAGGTACTTACATAAAATCTATATTAGACAAAAAAATATTTTAAAACATTATGTTTAACAATTTGAATTAGTTGTCCACCTAGGTCCTGGACCCAGCCCAGGGGGTCATGACCCCCATGACCCCCCGCTGGATCCGCCCTTGCTCCCACATGAAGAGGTAGGTTAGGTACTTAGTTGAAAGCTTCAGAGAAATAGCACAGAGTTATTTTATTTATTATAAATTTACAATACTGATATAGATGTAATCAGCTCGAGAGATAGTAGTGAAATGAATCAGAACGACGAGGAAGGAATCTAAAATTTAAAAATTGAATTTGTAAATGTAATTATTTTTTAGAAAACGGAATAGGAGGTAAACGGGAACATGAAAGATGAGGTTTATTGTAACATCGTTACAGTACTATGACTCCACTGTCCGTGTGGTGTCTGTCACCAGGCTGTATCTCATGAACCGCAATAGTTGGACAGTTGAAATTTTCACAAATGATGCCATTTATTAGGAAAAGTTGCTTGAAATGAAAGATTGAAGCATATGTTGTACACATATATACAATGTCCTTTTTAATTAAGTACAAATATTTTAAGGGGTTATTCAGTCCATCATTTTGAACAACTTTGCCCAATAAATGTATATCGAAATACGAAAAAAAATATTTAGGTTCTCATACAGATCGAAGTAGTCACGTGATATCGTTACTATGAAAAATGCAAAAAAATTTTCGTATTTCGATATATATTTATTGGGAAAAATTGTTCAAAATGATGGACTGAATCACTTCTTAAAAAATTTGTACTTAATTAAAAAGGACATTGTATAATCACGAAATCTCGAAAACTACTCAGCCAATGAAGATGAAATTTGGCAGGAAGGCAGATTGTGACTAGGAGACGTCCGCTAGGAAAGGATTTTTAGAAATTCCATCCCTAAGGGGGTGAAATAAGAGTTGCCACTTTGTATGAAACTTCGTAATTTTTAAAGTGAGACACACAACATTTTTAATTTATTTTGGTAGTTAGTATAAATAATAATGTATTTATTAGATTTTGAAAATGACATCCCTATAGGGGTGAAATAGGGGTTGCAAGTTTGTATGAATCTTCGTCATTTTTGAAGCGAGACACATGACGTTTTTGAGCGGAGTGGGAGCGGGAGCGGAAGCGGGAACGGGAATTAGGACTTCTACGTGGACGAAGTCGCGGGTTAAAGCTAGTAAATTAATAAGCATATTGAAGATTTCCATAGCTTTAAGTACGAGCGCGTTGATGTCTTCTGTAAGCATTACTATTTTATTCGTGTGTAAGTGGCCAACACTGGTGTCAGATCTTTCAGGATGCCTTTAGGCATCTGACATAGCTTGACGTTTGGGACCAATGGCTTACACGTGCCTTCCGAGCAGCTCGAGAATTTTTTTTTTATGCCACTTTTAGTCACCCATCCAAGTGCGGCCTACGCCCGTGTCGCTTAACTTGCGTTAGTAATGCGCAGTGCGCACTCCCGCCGGGTCGCCGAACATAAATCACTTAACACAACACTTCATAAAAATATAGTATCGTTGGGTTAGTATCCCATAACACAAGCCTAAGCTCACTTTGGGGCCAGCTCAATCTGTGTGATTTGTCCCTATATATTTATTTAACACATAACCCATGTCCAGCGGTGGACAGTGGTCTGAAATTATGATGTTTCGACACATTTCACAAAGCACTAGAATACACCCTCACCATGTTTAGGCTGGTCACACACGAGCGTCAGCACGTACTAGCGGCAGGAACGTCGCGACAGCTTTTATATGTTAGAAGGTGGACGGCCGGCGACCTTGAGGTCGCGGGTCGAGCATCCTCTTTGACAATTGCGACTTAGACTTAATAATACTTGTATATAAGTACATATTTAACTATATATGTTACGGCTAGAAGTCGAAATACGCGTACGCCTAGTTTTAGACGGCTTCCGTGCTTCGGCAAGCACGTATAAGCCGTTGGTCCCGGCTGTCATTAATGTAGCCTTTAGGTGCCTTTAGGCAGCCTGAAAAATCTGACACCAGTACACACGAAAAAAAAACACAAAAGACGCCTAGAACTAGGTCTCAGAAGGTTACACTTAGATTTATCCTGCTTATCTTCGGCTAGAACTAGGTGCAGCCGGTCTCAGGTGGTTAAACTTAGGTGTATCCTATTTATCTTTGGTAAGAACCATGATATAATAAAACAAGGTATTCTCTTCCCGAGTTAGAACAAGCTACGTCACGATAACTGTTGCCAATGATAGTTCTTTTCAGTAAATAAAGACTTTCTCAATTAGTTCATGGATATTAAATAAAATATTAATCAACGTAGCTATTTAGTATCTCATGTGATTCATATATTTAATGTTTTATAAATTGATATAATGAATTATTTATACATAATCTTAATATATATAAATCAAAGGTGACTGACTGACTGACATAGTGATCTATCAACGCACAGCCCAAACCACTGGACGGATCGGGCTGAAATTTGGCATGCAGGTAGATGTTATGACGTAGGCATCCGCTAAGAAAGGATTTTGATCAATTCTACCCCCAAAGGGATAAAATAGGGGATGCAAGTTTGTATAAAACTTTGTCAATTTTAAACCAATCAGGTTGAGACTTTGCATGCATAAAGCTACTATGACGTAGGCATCCCCTAAGAAAGGATTTTGATAAATTACACCCCTACGCGAGCGAAGCCGCGGGCAAAAGCTAGTTGTTATGTAAACTTTAAAAATGCATTTTTCTCAGGTAATTCAATTACACACATTGGCAACACATCCAATTGACAAGTGTCATACTGACAAACTGACAAACCGCCCTTCAACGTTATCGTTGTCTCGCTCACACATATAGCGCTATTTCGTTCGGTGAAGAAATTACTGTGGTTTCCGAACTAAAAAAATATTTATTAAAAATGAGCTGTCGTGTAAAACTTGCAAAATTAAGAAATTAACAATTGGATACTTTTTTGGATCAAAAATAAATTATTTGACACTGTTGAAAAATTAAACGTCACAAAAATGTCACTTGTAATGGTGCTATTCATTTTCAATGTGGTTTTAGATTTATTATTGCAGAAAAAACTTACATTACATTATTTTGAATTCTGTATTGAACAAGCCCTATATAACCCTTCAATGAATTTTATTAACTACTACTATTTATAGTATAAAGTGAGAACGTGAAGCTTTTCTACGCACATTTGCGAAAAAATGTGCGTAGAAAAGCTTCACGTTCTCACTTTAAATGATTCCCTTTCAAATGATTTATTTCAAATGGGGGCAGCACTGGACCCCGAAATCTCATGTATCATTAAGAGCGCTACTTGACTTCAAGAAAATATGACGTTATTAGTCTATATTTTATAAAAATCCACTAGAAAATGTATGTTTCGACGTAGTTGTTGAAAATAGCGCATTACAATTGTAGTAGCTCGTTGAAATGGGCGGGACACATAGCACGACGAACCGTTGGCCGATGGGGTAAAAAGGTTCTCGAATGGCGACCACGAACTGGAAAGCGAAACGTAGGACACCCCCCCACAAGGCGGTCTGATGACCTGACTAAGGTCGCTGGAAAGCGCTGGATGCAGGCAGCGCTCTAGATTTGTCATTTTGGAAATCCTTGGGAGAGGCCTATGTCCTGCAGTGGACGTTATGCGGCTGAAATGATGATGATGATGAATTACCTACTATTACTGAGAACCCAAGCGCTGGATAAAACTAGCACATGACCTCTTTTGATTTTGCGCCTCCTTCAAAAGACTTCCCACCCACAAGGTTAAACTACCTAAGGTCGCTGGGAAGCGCTGGTTGCATTCCGCTCTAGATCGGTCATTTTGGAAATCCTTGGGAGAGGCCTATGTCCTGCAGTGGACGTTATGCGGCTGAAATGATGATGATGAATAGCAGTCGTGGGTCGTATTGTCTCTGCGCCCACTCGGCGTGACATTTGACATTGCATTGCTTGTAAACTTGTCATCTGACGTCGAACGAACGCATGATGTCCCATTAGCATTATGTACGATTAGCAAAACGGTTTGCTTCGCAAAATGCCCAATGTATGTAAATTCTATAGTTTAGTAGATTGTATCTTTTGCACTAAAAATATAAAAAAGAAAAACTTTTGATACGAGATTTATCATGCATTGAATGCAAAGTTTTGACTTTGACTATATTTTTTCAATAGGACTCAAAGAAAAATACAAAATAAATCAAAACAAAAGAGGACTTATCCTTGCCACGCATCTCTTCAAGTCAACTCTATGTTCAAAGGAGAGGATATAACCCCTTAGTCCTTGGACTTGGACGACCTAGTCATGTCCCAACTCATTATTATGTGCAAATCCTCTTTTTAGTTACAGAGACCTCAAGTCCAGTGGTGGCTTGCTGTAGGTGGTTAAAAAGCAGATTTTATTTTTCATCAGGCTGGGTAAGAACCAATACTGAACTGGGTTTCTTTCGGCGTAATCTTCCCAGCAGTGGTCGTTCCGAAACGCTAGTAGTTTTTAGCTTTTGCACTAAAATAATTAAAAAAAAATGACTTTCAATAAGAGATAAATTTATCAAACATTGAATAAAAAAAAATTGACTTTGACTTTTGTATTGTGTCAAAACACACAATGTACCAGTTGCTTCTCGCGTAGGGACATTATGCTAATCTAATTATTATAAGTATTGTTTCGTAGGACGTTTTGCTTATCGAACGTTCTGCGTCTAACTCGTAAAGCGCGTAATTGAAGACATTTCCAACTCGATTAGTATTCAAACGTCGCAGTATAGCTTTGAATTTATTTTTACTCCTCCATCAACCGCTGTGTGATCACATGGGACATAAAAACCTCTCGAGCTCCTCCGTGCTTCGGTAGGCACATAAAAACGTCCGACCCGGCTGTCATCGTGGCGTAGTGGGGGTCACCATGCTAGTCCGCCACCCAGTGGTCCCGGGTTTGATCCCCGGTCAGGGCAAGTTGGAAAATGGCCTTTTTCAAATTGTCCTGGGTCTTGGATATTTATTTGTTATAAAATATAGTATCGTTGAGTTAGTATACCATAACACAAGTCTCGAACTTACTTTGGGGCTAGCTCAATCAGTGTTATCTGTTCCTATATATTAATATTTATTTATTTATTTATATCAGATGCCTTTAGGACGCTTGAAAAAGCTGACACACGAAACAAAGAAAGCAAATCAACTCCTCAAAACGTACAAGTCGATCAAGGGCGATAAGTTAGCGGCTATATTTCTTCTTCACTTCGAAACGTTATCGGCATCCTTGGGCGATGGGTGTTATTTATTTTTCAACACCCTTGCTCGTAAAGTGGTTCTTATTTCACCGGTTTTAGATATATAAAGCAGCTCATAAAACACGCGTGCGTTATGAACGTAAATAGTGAAGTTATATTCTATAACCGCACTGTTTGCTTTTTACAAGCTTTTATTTAGTATCAACTGTCCCGTTGTATGTCGGTCTGTTTGTAATCAAATCTTGCAAGTTAAAAACCTACTTCTCGGTTTCCGATTGAGCTGAAATTTTGCACGCATACGTATATCGCGTGACAATGGAATATAATATTCACATGCAGCTGATCTGATGATGGAGTTGGAAGGTGGCCATAGGAACTCTGTAATGAAACGACGCAACTCCTTCAAGTTTGTGCTCGTTTGATTCTTCTTGAGGAGTACTGAAGATAAAAGCTTGTTAAAAAATATTTTTTAAATAATTACTTGTTTCAAATTTGGAACTGGCCGCTGGCCGGTGCTGGCTGCCGCCCAAGGGCCTGACACGCTTTGATAGAGCGAGATAGTCTTATTGAGATTTCTAAAAGAAGAAAAAGCAAAGAGTGCCGTGTTTTGTCTCTATCATCGACCGAACATTTATTTCATGGTCGGGTTATAGGCACACTTCAAATTGCATATACTTGAAGTGTGCCTATAACCCGACCATGATACAATATTTTTTTAACAAGCTTTTATCTTTAAAAAAAAGAATCATTAATATGTCTTTCTCTTACCCCTGGACGCTCGGTGGCTAATCTACACTACTTGTATATTCTAACCCTCATATTCATAAAAAAATACAACCGTTTGCTAAACCTATTTTAATTAAAACATCTTTTGTCCCTTTCCCTCTTTTCAATATTTGACATAGTAAGTACGAGACAAAACACATTTTAACTAAAAGAGGTTTAGCAAAGGTTTGATAACTTTTATGAATATGGGGGTAAGGGCCGGAACAGACGGGGCGCAAGTTGCGCCGCGTAACAGCTAGTGATGGGCAACAACCCATTTGAATATTTACTCAGTAGATTGAGTAAATACCCGACAAATATCCGTATTTATCCATTTGGTGACTTGGCTGATTTAGATGAGTTGCAACTCATATTTATGTTTATATTCATTATTTTATGTTTTCATGAAAAATGTTATACTTAAATCTAGTTTACACTTGTAATTCTTGTCGGAAAGTGTGTGAATATGCTATAATATGTTTAAGATGTAGGTAAACGTCAAATGCGACGCTAAAATATATGAAAATACCATACCAATCATACACTGAATGTAGGCTCCTTTGACTTATTATCATTTTTTGCTGGGAGGTGTGCAAAGACGTAATTATATGTTAAAATAAGTAAAGAGACATCAAATGCGATGTCAATATATGAGCACGCTCTATTTACTCTATTTATTAAATCTAGTGAGTAAATACTCAAATGGGTAGATTGAGCCCATCTCTAGCTGTTACGCGACGCAACTTGCGCCCCGTTTGTTCCGGCACTAAATCTTTGCTGCCCGTCGCACGCCGCTAGCCAGTACTCAAAGAAGGCAGTGCGTCGCGCTCATTTAAAATGTAACACGGTGGAAAAATAACAGTGTGCATCACAGTTTTATGGTTGAGTTTATTTAAAATCAAAAAGTTCAGCTTATTGGGTATTTTTCCTCGCAAGTGTATTGAAAAACGTCGTACGATATACGTGTGCATATGGTTAAACACACTCGGCTCTATTTCCGCCTATAGTGCGTTTGTTTAGGTATTTAAAAGAATGTAAACAATCTTGACATGTCTTTTGATTGAAATAAACACTTTATAAATCAATACCTTAGCAAGTGAAATGAACTACTGTTTACAGTTTAAAGTGAGGACGTGAAGCTTTTCTACGCACAATTGCGAAAAACGGCCACTTTTGGCGTATGTGCGTAGAAAAGCTTCACGTTCTCACTTTAAACTGTAAACAGTAGTTCATAAAATATTTTGAAGGGTTATCTAGAGCCTGGTCAAGACGAAATTTTAAATGATATCTCCGTTTCCTTTCAAATGATTTATTTCAAATGGGGGCAGCACTGGACCCCGAAAAATTCAGGCCCCTTAAGGCGGCCCTTCCCAGCCGCTCTGTCGTCAACGCGAGCATAGTTTGAAAAGCTTGTTGTTCCATCCAGGGCAATGTTAGAAAAAGAGGAAAACCAAAAAGAGAAAGATACCGCCTAAGAGCATGGTTTGCATTCTATTGAATGAAATTAGTATTATTATAACTATCCATTGAACGAATATTGACTATTCATTAGCGATGCATCCGATACCGATACCGATACCGATATATCGGCGATACTTCGGGTTAGCCGATATATCGGTATCGACGATATTTTTATGACCGATTCAACGATACTTGTTTTTTTTAAATCGCCTTTCTCCGCAAAACTTAAGATTACTTTGTTTTTTTAAATAAAAATGTTATTAATGTTAATTACTAAAATTTATAATAATTATCTAATATCGACCTATGTAATTACTTTTCATATTAATAAAAAAATAATCCGACTGGTGATTTATTTTTTTATCTTCATGTTTGATTCAATTAACGTATCGGTATCGGTATCGGTATCGCCGATATTTGTATAAGAGTATCGGTATCGGTATCGTATCGGCGAAAAGGCGTATCGATGCAACCCTACTATTCATAGGGTGCGGAAATTTCATAAAACTTAAGCCTTATAATTGTGTGAAATAAATGTTTTTAATTTAAAATTTTCATTTCATTTGCAAGGTTTCTATCGAATTATATTTTCTTTTTACTTTTACAATTTATGATTATGAACGGTCAAAGTTCAGGTAAAACTTGTGCAAAAAAGCAGATTTTTGGAGGCGTATACCGATTTTGTTTTTCCAAATTTAAATTATTTATTTTGATAGAAACCTAGAAATAGCGCAGAAAGATATCTGTTCAAAAGTTTTCAAGAAAGATCAGTTACAACGCCATAATCACGTACGAGCGTTTGTATAAAAAGACGGGAAGGCCGCTCTTAAAGCAAGAACGTGAAGCTTTTCTACGCACATTAGATGTGCGATGAACATTTGACGACCTCCGTGGCGTAGTGGTCACCATGCTAGTCCGCCACCCAGAGGTTCCGGGTTCGATCCCCTGTCAGGGCAAGTTTAAAATGGCCCTTTTAGAATTTTCCTGGGTCTTGGATGTTTATTTAATTAAATATGTTTTTGTTAAAAAATATAGTATCGTTGAGTTGTATCCCATAACACAAGTCTCGAACTTACTTTGGGGCTAGCTCAATCTGTGTAATTTGTCCCTATATATTTATTATTTGACTGGCATTTTTGCGAATTTCCTCGATTGGAAGAAGCTGGTACATTATAAGTTTTTCTTTAATCCTAGATCAGCATATGAATATAAATCATAGTAATCATAATGTATAAAGATTAATGTGAGTTCCGAAGTCATTTGACGACTGACGATGACGTGTGTTACGCTATAAATGTCAAGGCTTAACGCTTTGGTGCTTGGATGCACCGAGTGATGTAATTACAGTAGGGTTACCACCGTGAGCTCGACAACCTCTGTGGCCTAGTTATCATGCCACGCTGTCACACCGGAGGTCCTGGGTTCGACCTTTCGTTCGGTCTTTTCAGATCTACCTGGGTCTTGGATGTGTATCTATCTATATATCTATATTATTATATATGTGTAAAAGCAGAAATCACTCACTCACTCATCACGAAATCTCGAAAACTACTTAGCCAATGAAGATTAAATTTGGCAGGAAGGTAGATTGTGACTAGGAGACGTTCGCTAAGAAAGGATTTTTGGAAATTCCATCCCTAAGGGGGTGAAATAGGGGTTGCCAGTTTGTATGGAACTTAGTAATTTTTAAAGTCAGTCACATGAAATTTTATTTTATTTTAATAGTTAGTAGAAAATAATAATGCATTTATTAGATTTTGAAAATTACATTTTTGAATTAGTGGTCAATAAAAAATAATACGGAACGGGAACGGGAACAGGATATTATAACACAATTTATAACGTAAAAAACCAATTAAAGATCCTATTAGAACCATTTTCGACTTCTACGCGCACGAAGTCGCGTGTTACAGCTAGTATCTGTATATGTGTTTGTATGTATGTAAAGTCACAGCCTATGGATACCGCCGCCGGTCAGCTACGTGAAGGACAGGACCATTTGGAACCAGGACCAGGACAATTTGAAATGGCCTTTTTTAAATTGTCCTGGGTCTTGGGTGTTTATTTATATACACGGTGATTTTTCATTGGTTTTGGAGCCGAAGTCCATAAGAATCGTTAGTAAGACCTAATAAGCTAGTCAAAATAAAAACTCTAAAACAAAATATGTTGACTGAAACTCGAAAGTAAAATCGTGAGATCAACTAGTAGTACCGCCGGCCGGCTAGATTTTGAGTTCTCGGGGTCACGCGTCTATTATGAACGGACGGTACTATGTGGTCTCGATCGAAAAGCATTTTCACAACTTCTTTATCTTATGTCGTTTACAAATTTGGATGAGGTATGTGGATAGAGGAATTTATTTACTACATGACATTCTTTTTTCCAAAACCAATGAAAAGTCAGCGTGTATATGTATTTGTTATAAAATATAGTATCGTTGAATTAGTATCCAATAACACAAGTCTCGAACTTACTTTGGGGCTAGCTCAATCTGTGTGATTTGTCCGTATATATTTTTTATATATAAGCGTGTCCTTCCCTGGGTTTAAACTTTATCCATGCCAAAGTTCATCGAAATCAGTTTAATGGTTGAAGCGTAAAGAGGTAACAAACAGATAGACAGAGTTACTTTCGCATTTATTCGTTTATATTAGTAAGGAGGTAAGGAAAGGACATTAAGGGGCTACCTGAATTTTTCGGCGTCCAGTGCTGCCCCCATTTGAAATAAATCATTTGATAGGAAACGGAGATATCATTTAAAATTTTGTCTTGACCAGGCACTAGATAACCCTTCAAACTATTTTATGAACTTTTACAGTTCCACGTAACGTGGAGCATTTCTACGCACAATTGCGAAAAAAGGCCACTTTTGGCGTATGTGCGTAGAGAAGCTTCACGTTCTCACTTTAAATTGTAAACAGTAGTTCATAAAATAGTTTGAAGGAATATCTAGAGCCTGGTCAAGACAAAATTTTAAATGATATCTCCGTTTCCTATCAAATGAATAATTAATTTAAATGGTGGCAGCACTAGACCTCGAAAAATTCAGGTATCCCCTTAAAAGAAAAGTATCTTAATTGAGTTAGTGGAAACTAGCGAATTGTTACCGTAAGTTTTGTAATTGCTAGTACTGGAGACTACTAGAGACAACCCTAGTCACCGCTATGGATTCGGAGAACGGCCGGGGCCGCACCGAGAGGTCGTTAGTTCGGAACACGCGAACCGCTCATGTGTACTCACAAACAAACATTACTAAACAACACTCGTCTCTACGGGACAGACAGAGCCTGGGGGGTTACTCCAAAAGCGGTACGCAAGACGGACGTTACTGCGTATCCGCTTTACAATGTCAAGCAACATTGAGCAAGCAATAAAGTCTTGAGCACTAACGTATGACAATAAAGTCTGATTCGGTTTGACATAGAAATAGGACGTAACTTTCGTACGACGAACGTTTTATTTTATGGAGTAACCCCCCTGGGGCGGTCAGACCCAAAGCCACAGAATACGTAAAAGTACTAAAGTACAGAAGAATCACTGTTGGATAGGGAATTTGCTAAATTAAACCCAGTTACACAGTACTAAAGTCGCCTGTAGTTTGCACGCCGCGCATATGACTTTCGACTTATTAGCCTAGCGTGCGCTGAACGAGCCAAAATGTACCTTACGTCTGCGAGGCGACAGTCCATATTCCCTTTATCTCTAGCTTGTCTTTAACGTTAAATTTTCAACAATTTCAACCTTATGTCTATGTATAAGCCACGTTACAGGGGCTGCTTAGCTTCATACCTAAACTTCGAGGTGCAACTAGCCTGCCAAAGCTCAGGTATGTCACTAAATAGAAGCGGAGTATAATTTTTTTCCCAGATCAGCATGAAAAAAATTTATATGTTCTTTTCATTTTTTTTTCAATAGCCATTTAGGTCCCATTGTTGGGCAAAAGCCTCCCCTGTTCTTTCCATACGTCCCGGTCCCTTGATATCACCCTCCAGTTCTTTTCCATAAATATCTAAATACCTATATATAACTCAAAGGTGACTGATGACTGACTGACATAGTGATCTATCAACGCACAGCCCAAACCACTGGACGGATCGGGCTGAAATTTGGCATGCAGGTAGATGTTATGACGTAGGCATCCGCTAAGAAAGGATTTTAATTAACTCTACCCCCAAGGGGATAAAATAGGGGATGAAAGTTTGTATGAAACTTTGTCAATTTTAAACCGATCGGGCTAAGACTTTGCATGCATAAAGCTACTATGACGTAGGCATCCCCTAAGAAAGGATTTTGATAAATTACACCGCTACGCGAGCGAAGCCGCGGGCAAAAGCTAGTAACTAAATAAAATAGTTCATACTTCATAGTAGAAAGAGATCTGTATAAGGGATAAGTCCGCCGTTGTATGTTTACTTTTCTGATTTGTATCTGTGTTCTTCCTTATGTACAACTAGCTTTAACCCGCGACTTTGTTCGCGTAAAAGTCGAAATTGGTTCTTATAGGATTCTCCATGTCCCCTGTCCCCTGTTCTCTGTTCCCGTTTCTGTCATTTGCTAGACCGAAAGAGAGCAACGGAACCCTTCAAAATGGTCTAACTAATCTTGTTTGTCCTTTAAAACTTTGGACCACCGTTTCACACCCGTGGGGGATGAATTTTGAAAAATTATAAAATTCGTATTCACTTATTTAACGTCGGGAGTACTCTTGCGAAGTTTGTAAATAAAATGGTCAAACTAATTTTTTTTCTCCATACAAACTTTGGACCCCCGTTTCACCCTATTAGGGGATAAATTTTTGAATACTTCTGAAATATATATTAATTATTTTGAGCCGAGAATACTTTTGCGAAGTTTCGAATAAAATGGTCAAAGTAATCTTGTTTATCCATACAAACTTTGGACCCCCGTTTCACCCTTTTAGGGGGTGAATTTTGAAAACTCTTTTCTTAGTGCACCCCTAAACCTCATAAGGAACCAAATTTGGAGTCTAGACCCAGCGGTTTGGGCTGTGCATTGATATGTCAGTCAGTCAGTCAGTCAGTTTCTTTATTTTATATACATAGAAGAAGAAGATAGAAGATAAAGCTTTATAAACAAACTAGTTGTTCGCGCCGAATCGTGAACTCGCAAACCCCGTAACTCATCGACCCTTTGACCGATTTGGCTCATGTTCAAACTTAAAAATTCTATTGGCTACTTGTACACGCCTACCAAATTCATGATGCTCCGATCAAAACTATTCGAGTTATCGCCGAACGAACATGCAAACGCCGGATTGTTCAAGTAGACACAGAGGACTTCGCTCGTTCGTTCAATAATATAATTAAATAAATAAATAGGGATAAATAACACTGATTGAGCTAGCCCCAAAGTTAGTTCGAGACTTGTGTTATGGGATACTTACTTAACGATACTATATTTTATAACAAATACATATATATATATATATATATATATAAACATCCAACACCCAGGACAATTTGAAAAAGGCTATTTTCCAACTTGCCCTGACCGGGGATCGAACCCGGGACCTCTGGGTGGCGGACTGGCATGGTGACCACTACGCTACGAAGGTCGTCGAAATTGCATAATAATATTTGTAATAGCATAAACTATACTATCAATTTCCGCGTCCTATTAACAAACGCTTAATGAGCGCCCACAAAGCACCCATCAACAGACGGACAGTCACAACGTTGCTTAACATGATTGATTGTCATCATCGCGCAACGAGTCACACGTCAAATTTCTTGTTAATGACACTGTGATGAAAGTATTTGTGTGAGAAGCTCTTTTTAACCGACGTCCAAAAAGGAGGAGATTATTCTAAGACGCCTGGACCGATTTAGGAAATTCTTTTTTTTGTTTGAAAGGGCGTACTTGTCAGGTGGTTCCATAGGCATTTTATCAAAATCGGTTTTGTAGTTTCGGGGTGAAATCGGTTTTTAGTTTTGAATAATTATTTGCGCCATTCTATACGGTCATGTGCTAGTCTGATCTAGCGCTTAGGTTCTCGATAGTGGGAGTTAATTGTAATAATAAATAATAAATATATATGGACTAATCACACAGATTGAGCGAGCCCCAAAGTAAGTTTAAACTTGTATTATGGGATACTAACTAAACGATACCATATTGTATAATAAATACATATATCGATAAACACCCAAGACCCAGGACAATTTAAAAAGGGCCGCTTGTGGCAGAGCCACGCTCCCGCAAAACTCTGTTTTGCTAGTAGCATGAATGGGCCGGCTCGTCCGGAGAAGTTCCACACAGAAAATCGACGTCTGAGTAGTAGCGTCACCGCTTCTATGCTTCGTTCGGTGAGTGAGAGAGCCGGAGGCCCTCCCTCCCTCCCCTCCCCTACATCTTCCCTTCCTGAAAGGCCGGCAACGCTTCTGTTACACCCTGGTGTTGCAGTTGTCCATGGGTAGCGGTGATCACTTACCATCAGGTGACCCGCTTGTTCGTTTGCCGCCCTATGACATAAAAAAAAATCCCAACTTGCCTTGGCTGGGGATCGAACCCAGAACTTCCGGATTAGCGGACTAGCGTATTGATCATTACGCCCGGAGGTCGTCTAATATATTATTATTAAATTAATACGAAATTTTATCATAGCAAAGGATGTCTGTTTAAAGCGCCGAAGTAATGTACCACTCCAATCTGACCCAAAGGTCGTCAAGCTAAGGGCTAGCACACACGCTAATGAAATAATCCCAAATTCGATGGAGCTGCGTTGTTTTATTACTGAATTCCAACGACAACCTTCCGTCTCCATGATCAGGCCCTAGGCATCGTCTATCATAAGCGCCCGTACAACACAAGTAAAGACAATAATAATAATATGACAAAGTCCTTCTGGCGAGTAGGCGACCAATACTGTGCAAATGAGTTTCTTTCGGCGTTTTTTCTCAGCAGTGGTCGTTACGAAGCGCTGGTATCGGTAGCTTTTCTTTAAAAATAAATTATATTTTAATATTCTTTACACGTAACATAAATTATACTTATTGACGTGTAAAAGTGCCTGTAAAGGTCTAATTACTGAATAAACATTTGAATCTTTGAATCCGTCAAGACATATCAAACGAGCCCTACTCAAAGAGGTTATGTTGTTTTATAACTGAGTTCCGTCGAGTATGTCCCGGCTCCATCATCAGAGCAGCTCATTGTCTCCATAATATTGTATTGTCATCCGATTTACACAAGTATGCAAAATTTCAGCTCAATCGGTTGAGGGTAACAGGGTGAAAATTCAGTTACAAGATTTGACCTACAGAAACATACAAACATAAATAAATAAAATAAATAAATATATAGGGACAAATAACACTGATTGAGCTAGCCCCAAAGAAAGTTCGAGACTTGTGTTGTGGGATACTAACTCAACAACACTACATTTTATAACAAATACTTATTAGATAAACATCCAAGACCCTGGACAAATTGAAAAAGGCCATTTTCCAACTTGCCCTAACCGGGGATCGAACCCGGGACCTCTGGGTGGCGGACTAGCATGGTGACCACTACGCCACGGATGTCGCCACATGCATAGATACAAGTAAATACATTACAAGTTAAATAAAAGCCTACAAAAACGTAAATTTAGACGACCTCAGTGGCCTAGTGGTCGTCATGCCACATTGTCACACCGCGACATGGAGGTCCCGCGTTCGATCCCCCGGTCAGGTCAAATTTAAAAATGATCTTTTTCAAATTGACCTGGGTCTTGAATGTTTATCTATATATGTATTTGTTATAAAATATAGTATCGTTGAGTAAGTATCCCATAACACAAGTCTCGAACTTACTTTGGGGCTAGGTCAATCTGTGTAATTTGTCCACATTATTTATTCATTTATCGCCCGTCTGCCTCGCCCCTTATCCTAAGTATCAATCGTGATGACCTTTATCAAGTGACATAAGATGGTTTAAATGTTTCTTAATTCTTGATTTGCTGATTGTAACTGCGCACCGAGTTGCTGCATTAAGGCTGGCAAGGACGAAAGTGCTGCCCACACTTAAAATATTCTTAAAGACGTCTTAATAAAGTGTATGATTTTTAAAATTGTTGAAAGTTTTCACATTCTTCATTTTATCTTTCAACATCCTGCAGCAGTGTTCCCGGATTGATACGACATTGAAACCTTCAAAAAACAAGTCTATATCTTCCTGAAAGGCCGGCAACGCTTCTGTTACACCCCTGGTGTTGCAGTTGTCTATGGGCAGCGGTGATCACTTACCATCAGGTGACCCGCTCGTTCGTTTGCCGCCCTATGACATAAAAAAAGTCTTAAAATCCTTTCTTAAGTAGATGAGCAGTGATTTTTACGGACTCCAAAAAAGCAGAGAAACTTTTTTTTTAATATGTTCACCTGTTACGGGAATCACCTGGACCGATTTGAATTTTGTTTTTTTTTTTTAGAGGAAAAGCAAATTCTTTAATAATTTTTCAAAACTAAAAACCGATTTTGATAAAATTTCTATGATACCACCTGGAAAGTATACCCTTTCAAACAAAAGAAGAATTTTTTAAATCGGTCCAGGCGTTTTGAATAATCGGTGAACATACATAAAAAAAGGTCGCGACGAATTGATAACCTCCTCCTTTTAGGAAGTCGGTTAAAAATAGCCAAAGTGTTTGACAAATACTGAAATTAGAGTAAGTTGACATGTCCGTCTATCCTTTGTCAAGGCAGTTGTCACATTCTTTTTATACATATCGTCCTTAACGCACTCCTTTTCTTTGGCCGTCCTCTGTTCCTATGTCCAGTAAATTTCAAATTTAGCATCCTTAAAACATGGCCGTCATCTCTCCTCATTTCATTTTCATTATTAGGATTAGAATATTAAAATCTAAGATACTAAATACTAGAAGATAGTATAATCTTAAAACTAAATTTAAAAATATGATATAGTACTCACCTTATTTACGTTTGGGTGCGACCTCTATTCAAGTGTTTGTACTATTTGACACTGACAGCTATTATTTCTATGGTTAGAGTGTCGGTCTTTAGGTTCTGTAATCTGTGGCACTGACAACCTTTGCCTATCGACATGACTACCGATGCTTCCACGCGTTCTTGTACAGTACAATTATATAAAATTTATATTTTCCACAACTCGTCGCCAGTGGTACAACAATAAAACACAGACGTGAGCAACAGACTGTTTATTGCATGAACCATAGAGGCAAAGGTTGTCAGTGCCACAGATTACAGAACCTAAAGACGGACACTCTAACCATAGAAATAATAGCTGTCAGTGTCAAATAGTACAAACACCGTCACACTCTTTTCTCACCAAATTGTTGTCCGAGAGACTCCATAAATGATCTTAAATTCGCTACTTTCCAACTACTCAAATCAGATTTCTTCTAAACATTATTTATCATAAATAATATTTTTTAAATGAGGGCAGCACTTTCGATCGCGCACAGCCTTAAGGTCCATCCTCGCGGTCAGTTGCGCAACATAGGGTAAATAAATTAATAATAAAATAAGTGAATCCTCATTGACATTTAAAAAGGTTAATTTATTGTTTATTGTTTATTAAGGCATACACAACAGGTCACAATCACTTTTGTATAAATCTAAAAATGTACAGACACTTTGCTCTAGACTGAGTCCCAAAAAACGTGCACACACAGCATGACAGGCAATGTAAACATTGTTAAGCTCAAGATACTGACTTAAATTGGATTAATTTATAAGGAAGGCATGTGTATACGGCTAACAATTTATATATTTTGCAAGCTTTTATTTGGTTCCACCTGTCCCGTTGTCTGTCTGTCTGTAATCAAATCTTGCAAGTTAAATTTGACCCACTTCCCGGTTTTCGATTGAGCTGAAATTTTGCACGCATACGTATATCGCGTGACAATGCAATATTATAATGACATGGAGCTGATCTGATGATGGAGCTGGACAGTGGCCATAGCAACTCTGTAATGAAGCGACGCACCCCCATCGAGTTTGGGCTCGTTTGATTCGTCTTGCTTGTTTGAAATGTGCTAATCAAAACCTTTCATTTGACACCTCACTAGAATTTGGAACAAATAAATTTGACATTTTTCACGACATTTTGAAAGGGAATGGTTGGAGGTTGGAAATTTGTTAGTTGGAAATTCTATTTATCGACATGAGTTGCAGTAAGTATGGCATAGTGTATTTCATCTTAGACTTTATTTCCTTATTATTGTTTCGTTTGAATTGTTTGCTTGCATGTATATTCTCTGCAATGTCGTGTACAGTCCGTTCTAGGATGACGACCTCCGTGGCGTAGTGGTCTCCAAGCTAGTCCGCCACCCAGAGGTCCCGGGTTCGATCCCCGCTCAGGGCAAGTTGGAAAATGGCCTTTTTCAAATTGTCCTGGGGCTTGGATGTTTATCTATATATGTATTGGTTATAAAATATAGTATCGTTGAGTAAGTATCCCATAACACAAGTCTCGAACTTACTTTGGGGCTAGCTCAATCAGTGTTACCATAATATTGCATTGTCACGCGATATACGTATGTGTGCAAAATATCAGTTCAATCGGAAACCGGGAAGTGGGTCAAATTTAACTTGCAAGATTTGATTACAGACAGACAGACAACGGGACAGGTGGAACTAAATAGAAGCTTGTAATAAAATAAAAAGTATTCGAATATCTGTCAGTCATTCTCTAATAAAACATAAAACTTTGAATTTATTACTAAAAACATAAAGATATGATTTTAAGATAAGATTTGCATAATTACATAGTTTGTTTTGAAACGGCAGGAATGCGGACGTTGGCAGCCATCTTTATCAAATATTGTTTACGTTCGGTATTATCCTGTTGCCAAAACATCCTTGACCCAAAGAGGTTAACTCTCAGTAACCTGGAGTGCCATTTTTGAAACGCTGAGTCACTAGACGAACTAGGTTTTTTCCACACAAAAATGACACCGCGTTTCAATGATTGGTCCCCTGGGCGACCGAGCATTGCTCGATGATAAACACTTAAAAACGAGGTTCTTGAAAATGAAACCAAGCTTGGTAGATCGATTTATTTTTATTAAGACTAACAGAAAAAAATAAAAATAAAGTTTAATCGACCGAACGGGACTTGAAACGTGAACTTTTAGGTCACAATCTGTCACGTTACCGACTTAGGTAAATTTGTGATTCATTCATTCATTCATTTATTTAATTATAAACAATTTTTTACATTGTGTTTGATATATATATTTTTTTAATTTTATAATAATGGTTTGTGATGACCGAAACGGCAAAATTACCTTTAAATATGTATGATGTTTTGTATAATATAACGTCCAACGAAATGTACTCAAATTGTTTTAAGTGTGTACTTAGTCCATGATAAATATCCGTAGCGCCATCTGTTATTTGCCAGGCAAATGAAAAAACTCTGACTTTCAAGCGTTAACCCTCAATAACTTTTAAACGTCTACGCCGATTTTCCTCAAACATAGCTAAGAACCACCACAAGGGAACTTGTTTCACGTAAAAAACACATCGAAATTGGTCCATCCGTTCGAGAGCTACTATGCGGTAAACATAAAGACAGACAAACATTACCGTCAAACGTATAACACCCCTATTTTTAGGGTTCCGTCCTCGAATAGATAAATAACGGAACCCTTATAGGATTAGTTTGTTGTCTGTCCATACGTCCGTCTGTCTGTCAAAACCATTTTTCTCAGGAACGCGTGGAGGTTTCAAGCTGGAATTTATATAAAATACTCAGGTCTACTGTCCCTTGGAGCTGTGAAAAAATCAAACTTCTAAGCCAACGCAATCAAAAGATACAGCCGTTTATGCTGTAAATTTTCGACACTCGCAAGGGAATCAAAACCTAGAGGGTACTTCGCGTGAACTCAGGATCTTGAAATTTGGTACGAAGTAACGTCTTATATATAGCTCAAAAGAAAAATTGCGAATACCGTAAATTTTTAGTTAGATCATTTAATAAAAATATTTAATTAATCTAAACTTACTACACCTACAGGTTTGAACGGAACCCTCGGTGCGCGACTCCGATGCGCACTTGGCTGGAATTTTTATGTCAGGGGTTTAAAATGAACAACTTTCCCCCAGGAACATAATATCGAAATATGAAAAATATTTATTTGCTAAATCGGATCAACTGATCGGTCAACTTGTATGGGAGGAAAACAATGATTTTTCATATTTTGACATATGTTCCTTAGGGAAAGTTGTTCAATATCACGGACTGAAATCACCCTTAAAATAGTGTCAGTATATTTTGTTAGACCCTGTATATTATTAACTAGCTGGGCGAACTCTTTTTTATGAAACCCAATTTTTTTGACTCGTCACCTTAATACCGAGTTTCATCAAAATCGTTGCAGCCGTTTCCGAGATCTTCATCATATACAACGTGGAAGGGACATTCCCGTAATAAATCAAACCACAGGCTACACTAGATCACTATAGTCTATTGAAAATAAAAAAAAACAGTCAACAAACAAAAAAATTGCCACTTCCATACAAAAGTGTGCAGCCGGCCGGGCAATTTGTATGAAATTGCCCGGCCGGCTGCACTATACTAACACAATTTCATTATACTATAGTGATTTAGTACAGCCCGTGGTTCGATTTATTACAAGTATGTCCCTTCCACTTTGTATACAAGAACATGCTCGTTTAAAGTTTAGGATAAAGATTTAAGTAATAAATAAATAGAAAGGTCTCTTTAATAAACCTTTGCTGGCTAACTGTCTCTAACTAGTACCAGTTGTAATCGTTGTACTTGATCTCCTGGTATTGGCTGGGGAGGGGGTCCTTCTTAGAGAGCTGGCAGTTGTCCCGCCAGGGCTCCAGGTCCATGTCCTTGTAGTACTTGCAGTCAGTGATCTCGTTTCTGGAAGACAATATTAGGTTGTGAAGATAGTATTTTCATACATACAATATTCTTACATACAGCTCTGTAGCTGATACATAAAAAAAGAACAATGTAGCAGCTGAATCTCGGTGTATCAAGTTAATCTCTTCCCGCGTAAATCTTAAAAGCTGATCGAGGAAATGGGTGAATATGAACATTATTCTTTCAAAACCGATGGAACGGGAAGGGAAACAGAAAAAACATGCGCATACGCATGTGACGTCACTGCCACTAGCTATTGCGCGTACGAAAGAGATATCGAGGTGTCCTCATTATGCTGAACTCTTCATACCAATTCAGCGGTTGACACCACTTGGTGAAAGATCTAAAAGACCTTACGTTGATAATTACTAAAGAAAAAAACCTATCTGAACTCACCCAGGGCCTGGTAACACGAACGGGTTCGGCTGCACAGCGGTCACTGAGTTAAAAAAACCTGTTTGAACTCACCCTGGGCCTGGTAACTCGAACGGGTTCGGCTGCACAGCGGTCACTGAGTTAAAAAAACCTGTTTGAACTCACCCTGGGCCTGGTAACACGAACGGGTTCGGCTGCACAGCGGTCACTGAGTCGCCGTGATCGCACAGCACCTTCGCCATTGAAGTTTCACGAATGGACCGCAATTGGTCTGAAATGTAAAACACTATTTAATTGATGAGCGAGAAAAGCGGACCAAGATTGTCTTTATGTGCTTCTTCTGCCAGTCACCAGTCAGTTGCAACCGGGAACATTCTTTGGAAGGAAATTCACCAGGGGTAAAGGGTGTACAGTGCCTTGTACCAGAACCGGTCGGATAAATTTCAGTCATGATGCGCTTGATGACCAGACCAGCGACAGCTTCTCTGATAGGATCTCGATGAAAATCCGACTCCGGGCTATACATAAAGCAGCCCCGGTAAGGATGACACCGGGAACACTCGAAAACTCACCAGGGGTATGGGCGTAGGGGTGTACAGTGCCCTCGTACCAGAAGCGGTCAGCGCGCCTCCACACCAGCATCTGCTCGGCGATGATGCACCGCAGCAGCGGCCCGGCGAGCGCGCCCGGCGCCGCCTTCTCCGCCAGGATGCCCGCCATCACGTCCACATCGTCCACCGTCTCGTACAGCCGAGCTATGGTCTCCACTTGCTGGAACAGAAATACCGCAGTAACTTAACATACCCTTTAAGAAACAAGTAATAAGATCTAGCTGGTTCAACGGTACATCGACTCACCTCTGTCCCCATCCACTGGTACAGATCCTTGAAGCTCTTGGCCACCGGCAGCTTGCAGTACTTTCGGTACTCGTTGTAGGGCGGTAGCCCCATGTCGCGCCCCTTCATGATGTCTGATGCTATCACGTCGGAGGCCACTTGAAGGGAGGACAGGACTCGCTCGGTCATCTGTGGAAGACATGGTGGAAGAAGTGTTAAAAGCCCTCTTCATTATCTTAATACGTTTTTAAGATAAGAAGAAAAAATGACTTCGATGATGTACTTGGAAAATGAAGCCCCCATGATATAACGGGTAATTCGGAAGTCTACTTCAAGCGTGGCCCGACATGTAGTTGGTCGGTCATCTTAAACATGAGATGGAAAACTCAGTAGAAGTCTCACGTCAGGGTCGGCGGTGAAGTGTCCGAAAGCGCACGGTTGCCGGAAGCTGCCCTGCGTCAGGCCGTCGATGGTGTTGTTCAGCGGCAGCGCGCCGGTGCGGAGTGTCAGGTCCACCATCGGGGTCATGCCGTACAGCTTGCCGTCTTTGTCGTACATGCTGGAAGGGGAATAAATATCTATCAAGACAAGGCCAAGCGGCTTAGGCACTGTTCTGTGAGGCACGAGCTCACTAGACGCGACTTGTACCCTTGTACGGTAATTTTTAACTACCACCATTTGTTTTCGGGGAAGGAAAACACTGCTGGGAAACCTGCATACTAATGTGTAAATGATATATAGCAGCAGCCGCGGTCAGAATGGGATTGCGCAGACAAAGCGAGGCTTATGCCCAGCAGTAGGTTTTTGAAAGCTGATGATGATGATTGTTAAGTGTGTAATTGGCTGTTGTCACTAGGTGTCATTCACGGAACTACGTCAGATGTCACATCATATGAGATGGGCACGCGGTTTTTTTGTCAAACCCACGGCTACGCGCATCTCTTGCTTGATACACTATCACGTCTCCATGGCTGCAACACCCAGGCTGCTTTAAGCGTAATGGCAAAGAGGTGGAAAGGAATCATACATAGAACTTCTTCATAAAATTTGGAAATAATATGTAGAAAAGGCTATACGTACTTCCCTCTGCCGTCCTGCAGCGTGTGGAACCACCTGGAGCCCGTGACGTACTCCACGGAGACCCCCGGCTCCAGGTGAGGGTCGTAGTCGTTGACGTGCAGCGCGCCCGGGAAGATCACCTTGTTGCGCACCAGGTACTTGTAGCCTGAAAATAGAATACGTTTTGATGGGAGATTCCAACGTAGCACCATGACGCGTTCGACAGCCATAAACTGAGAATACTTTTTTTTAGGGATTACGCAGTCTAAAGTGACTGTGGAGCTTTTCAAACCAGGGCCCACCTCCTGTCATGCCACAACTGCTCAATCTCTTGTACATTAGACGACTTAAACTCGACTAATGGGCCGTACCACGAAAGGGACCTACTTAGTATCTAGGACAAAGCGTGAAAAAGCCTAAACCGTCCTCACTCTAAGTGTAGACACACTGGTCCACAAGCCTATGAATAGCCATTCCGACTCGCTAATAAGAAGATTGCAGGCCAAGTTAATCTTTGACACATTCTGTTGGTCCCTTGAAAACAGTCTCATCGCTGATTATAGTTAAATCGTCACCATATTACACTTCATCATTATTTCGGCTACAGGAAAGTTCATAGGACATGGACCTACGCCAAGGTTCTCCCAATTTTTCCTAAACAAAGAGCATACCAAGTATGAGGGGCGCCCACTCGTAGTACACCATCTGGTTGGCCATGGCGATGACGATCTCCCGGGTGGTGTAGAAGAGCCGGTCGTCGTCCCAGCAAGGGTTGAGGGCCTCCAGCTTCTGCGCCAGTGCGTTGTGCTGCCGGAAGTACATCAGCACCATGAAGCTCGCGCCGAACAGCATGCTGGATGCCGGAGACGCTGGATGATACATAGGACACTATCACCAGTTCATACATATTAATCTGTCCCTGTAGGTCGCTGCGAAGAGCTTTTGTCCAGGTGGAACATGATTGATAGCTCTCAAAACGTATGCAAGTGTGGCTTCTCCCCATGTACAATGGTGTACCTGGTTTCTTGGACCGGGTCTCCTACTACCTAAACATATGGCTACTAAGGACGCCATCAGAGTAGCTCAATATTGGGCTGATCAAAGATGCATCAACACGCAAAGCAGAAGAATGCATCCCTGTCTGTTCTTCTGTATACCTTTTAGACGGTACCTCCACGGGCTTGCCACTCCTAGTGCAATTGCAATCTGTCTGTCCCACTAGGCATATGTAAGTGTACTTGCGTGTAGTTTCCGGAATAGAATACCACTCCATCTCTTCCTTCCATTTTTTCTCCACTTCGCAAGGTCTTTAGCATCCTTGAGTGACCATTGACATGCATTGCATATTTTATTTGGAGAAGAAAAAGAAAGAAAGCGCACCCCGGGCTTCGAAGCCCAGCTGAGGATGCAACTGGACCAAGACACGATATAGATAAGAGAGAGGAAGCAGCAACCGCTGCAACAACTTTATACCATCTACGGTCATTACCAACCCACCTGCCCAGTAGTAAATAAATCTTTCCTTTATTTGGAGAGGATTGACACTATGGGTGACAACTCTGTAGCTCATCATGAGAACTCAGACAGACGAGCGACAGTATGTCCGTAAGGCCATTTGAGAGGAAGCAGCAACTTTATACCATCTACGGTCATCACCAACCCACCTGCCCAGTAGTAAATAAATCTTTCCTTTATTTGGAGAGGATTGACACTATGGGTGACAACTCTGTAGCTCATCATGAGAACTCAGACAGACGAGCGACAGTATGTCCGTAAGGCCATTTGAGAGGAAGCAGCAACTTTATACCATCTACGGTCATCACCAACCCACCTGCCCAGTAGTAAATAAATCTTTCCTTTATTTGGAGAGGATTGACACTATGGGTGACAACTCTGTAGCTCATCATGAGAACTCAGACAGACGAGCGACAGTATGTCCGTAAGGCCATTTGAGAGGAAGCAGCAACTTTATACCATCTACGGTCATCACCAACCCACCTGCCCAGTAGTAAATAAATCTTTCCTTTATTTGGAGAGGATTGACACTATGGGTGACAACTCTGTAGCTCATCATTAGAGCTCAGACAGACGGGATAGTATGTCCGTAAGGCCATTTTCCAACTTGCCTGGCTGGGGATCGAACCCAGAACCTCCAAGTTACAGACTAGCGTGTTACTTACACCACGGAGGTCGTCAATAGAGAGAAACATCGTTTACCTGAGTCGTGGCACCTGGTCTCGTTGGGAGGCCGGTTAAGCAGACACGGGTTGGCAGCCGTGCGGTAGGAGGGCGGCCACTGCCGGCCCCCCTGCTCCTCCATCTTCAGCCGCCCCCCCGACATCTCCCGAAAACGCATGGCCCGCTCCTCGTTGTTCCCGTACAAATGGGACTGGTCCAACATGGGCTCTACGGAATTCACCTGAAAATTGTTTTATCAAATTACAATCTCAAGAGATCCTCATACAGGGATAAAATGTCCCATGTCCTTCCCCGGGTCTCTAAACTATTTTTATACCAAATTTCATCTAAATCGGCTCAGTGGTTGAGGGGTGAAGAGTAACAGATATACAGACATAGTTACGTTATAACTAAGGAGTTACAGATGTCGTAATGTCATCTGGGGTAGATAGGACACCGGCAAGGTACGTGGGAAACAAATGTGTTGCCATTCCGCCTCCGCTCCTGACAGATCGTTTTCACTTCAAGGTGGAAGGAAACAATGGTACAACTGATCCGAAGAGATCCCTTATTTATCCGATAACCGAAGGCCATGTCTGAAGAGATCCCTTTTAGACATGACCTTCGGTTACGGGTACTTCTGACCTCGCCTTTTTTAGAATGTTTACAATCAGGTCGACGAAATCGAATATTTATATTGTCTTTGACACTTTTCTAAACAAAAAGCAGGACTTACCCTTTCGGATGGGAGGGACTTGGGCACGCAGCCTAGCGTCTGGTATGTGATGGCTCTGGTCAAGTTAAGGCATCTGAAACACCCAAGGTATAGACAGACGGACGACTCTGACAACATGTCACTTGCCGTGTGGCTCCTGTCCTAGAACAGAACCACTCCATCTCTTCCTGTGGATGTCCTAAGGGGGACGAAAGGACTAGATGTTTGTGCTCAGTCCTTTAGTCGCCTATTGCGGTTTCCACAGGAATATATGGAGTGTTTTCCTTTCGAGGCTGGAAACTTCACGGCTCAAATTTGTAGTCCTGTCTTTCATGATCATCCGAGCGTATTTTCCCGGTTGCATCCTCAGCAGTAACGCTTCAGAGCCCGGGGTCCTCTACCTAACCAAGGAGATTTGACGAGCTGTCTTTATGGAGTGGTAAAGGAAAAGAAATAATTACTCTCAAGAAGAGAACCTTCTTCCGAGACCCACCTTACTCCAGTGTTCCTCAAATACAGGTCGTCTTCAGCGACGCTGATGGGCATGCATCTCGGGTCTGCTTCGCCTCCCGGCTGGCAGCATGTTTGAGTCGCTACCACGTAGTTGACTGGGAACAACAGCATTTGGGTCACTGTTTTCAACAGACTTCAAAGATAGTGTTTTACGATCTGCGCCGGAATATAAGCAGCGGCTACATTCTACGTTTTTTGTTCTCTCCCAAAAAAACCAAAAAATTACCTTAATAAGTTGAAGTTGTTTAAATATGACTACCAATACTACCAAATGAAATGTGATCAAACAAATGAGAGTTGGTGAAAGTAAGAATGAGTCATTTAAACAAACGACTGTCAATTAAAGAAATTAAAGAAACAAGTGACAGTAAAGGAAAGAAGTGACAATCTAAGAGACAAGAGACATTCAAAGATACAAATGAAATTCTAAGAGACAAATGACAGTAAAGGAAAGAAGTTACAATCAAAGAGACAAGTGATATTCAAAGAAATAAATGATAATTAGAGACGAGTGACGGTCAAAGAAAGAAGTGTAATCTAAGAGACAAGTGACAGTCATAGAAAGAGAAGTAGTGCCAATTTAAGAGACAAGTGACATTCAAAAAAACTAACAAACTAAGAGACAATAGTGACATTCAATGGAATAAATAACAATCCATGAAAGAAGTAACATTCAAGCCGGGAAAAGAAGTGACACAATTTAAGAGACAAGTGACATTCAAAAGAAATGACAATGTAAGAGATAAATGAAATGACAATCACATAAACAGATCAATCAAAAATACAATACGACCAAGGCAGAGGCAACGAATATCAGTCGGTGGAACAAATTACCTATCTTATTTTGTTAATTTTGAGCCTATGCTGTACCCATGCAAAAATTATCTTAAATTAAAAAAAAGCAATCGAAAAAAAATGGACATGAGACTCACCTGTGTCGTGTATGGAGGTGGAGTCTCCAGTGAGGAGCAGCGCCACGTGCGTGATGAGTTGCGTGTACTTCTCGTTTGCCTTCCTGGCGTCGGAGAGCAGGCCGACCCGCAGCGTCCTAGTGTTGGGCAGCTCCCGGCCCGAGCGGGCGGTGCGCAGGCCGCCGCTGGCGGAGAAGGCGGGCCGCAGCAGCCGGCGGTACGGGGAGTACGCGGCGCCGCGGGCCGGGGACCGCGGGTTGTTGCACGCGCCCGACAGCCGGCGCGGCTCGTGCGGGCTGCACGGCTTCACCTCCACGGCGCACACGCTGCAGTTTATAAAGGACACCACATGTAGGTCAGACGACCAGATCGAGCTCGTTGGGGAGCGCTGGATGCAAGCAGCTCTAGATCCTTACCATGGTTGCTGGGATGCGCTGGATGCAACTGCTCTAGATCGGTCAGTTTGAAAATCCTTGGAATGGAGACAAGGACAATGAATACACTCTTTATCCGTGACGTGATAGGCTAGGTCAACAAGACACAAGGGCCACGTTTGGCTTGATTTTGGGCATGAAGAAGGGCATCAAAACAGTGATGGGTTGCATGCCGCATCGCCTAATAATTTAATTCATGCTTTCGCCAAAAAAAAAAAACAAAAGACTCCCGACGACGTCTAACATATTCTGGGCTCACAGCCGCTCAACACTCTCCTGCGAGGTTGGCTGTCCGCCGTTACACCAGCCCCAAACTCATGAGGATCAAAGGGCTCCCTGGCGACTTACTTCAGCACGTTCTGGGTTCGCACCCGCTCTACCCTCTCTTGCGAGGTCGACTTCCCGCCATAACACCAGCACCAAACCCATGAGGTTCAAAGGGCTCCCCGGCGTCTCACTTCAGCATGTCCTGGGCTCATAGCCGCTTAACCCTCTCCTGCGAGGTCGGCTTCCCGCCGTAACACCAGCACCAAACCCATGAGGTTCAAAGGGCTCCCTGGCGACTTACTTCAGCATGTCCTGGGCTCGCACCCGCTCAATCCTTACCTGCGAGGTCTGCTTCCCACCGTAACACCAGCACCAAACCCATGAGGATCAAAGGGCTCCCAGGCGACTTACTTCAGCATGTCCTGGGCTCGCACCCGCTCAATCCTTACCTGCGAGGTCAGCCTTCCACCGTAACACCAGCACCAAACCCATGAGGATCAAAGGGCTCCCAGGCGACTTACTTCAGCATGTCCTGGGCTCGCAGCCGCTCAACCCTCTCCTGCGAGGTTTTCTTCTCGCCGTAACACCAGCACCACACCCATGAGGTTCAAAGGGCTCCCTGGCGACTTACTTCAGCATGTCCTGGGCTCGCACCCGCTCAATCCTTACCTGCGAGGTCTGCTTCCCACCGTAACACCAGCACCAAACCCATGAGGATCAAAGGGCTCCCAGGCGACTTACTTCAGCATGTCCTGGGCTCGCACCCGCTCAATCCTTACCTGCGAGGTCAGCCTTCCACCGTAACACCAGCACCAAACCCATGAGGATCAAAGGGCTCCCAGGCGACTTACTTCAGCATGTCCTGGGCTCGCAGCCGCTCAACCCTCTCCTGCGAGGTTTTCTTCTCGCCGTAACACCAGCACCACACCCATGAGGTTCAAAGGGCTCCCTGGCGACTTACTTTAGCATGTCCTGGGCTCACAGCCGCTCAACCCTCTCCTGCGAGGTCTGCTTCCCGCCATAACACCAGCACCAAACCCATGAGGATCAAAGGGCTCTCCGGCGTCTCACTTCAGCATGTCCTGGGCTCACAGCCGCTCAACCCTCTCCTGCGAGGTCTGCTTCCCGCCGTAACACCAGCACCAAACCCATGAGATTCAAAGGGCTCCCTGGCGACTTACTTCAGCATGTCCTGGGCTCGCACCCGCTCAATCCTTACCTGCGAGGTCAGCCTTCCACCGTAACACCAGCACCACACCCATGAGGTTCAAAGGGCTCCCTGGCGACTTACTTCAGCATGTCCTGGGCTCGCACCCGCTCAATCCTTATCTGCGAGGTCTGCTTTCCACCGTAACACCAGCAACCAATATATAAGGATCAAAGGGTTATGGCGACTCACTTCAGCATGTACTGGGCTCACACCCGCTTAACCCTCTCCTGCGAGGTCTGCTTCCCGCCGTAACACCAGCACCATACATACAATAGGAAACAAAAACCTTGTCCTATGAACAACTTTTCCTGTGGGACCAATGCTTGAAACTCGAAAAAAAACACATTTTCATACAAAAGTATTTGGCCGGCCTGGCAATTTGTATGAAAATGACGACTTTTTCCTCCAGTTTCAAGCAGTCCCATAGAAAAAGTTACTCATATTGACGGTCTGGGTTGCTCCTACAAGGATCGGACAGGGTTTTTGTTACATATTATATAAGGTTGTAAGGGCTTTCTTGCGACTTACCTCAGCATGTTCTGGGCTCGCAGCCGCTCAACCCTCTCCTGCGAGGTCGGCTTCCCGCCGTAACCCAGCACCAAACATATGAGGATCAAAGGGCTCCCTGGAGACTTACCTCAGCATGTTCTGGGCTCGCAGCCGCTCAACCCTCTCCTGCGAGGTCGGCTTCCCGCCGTAACCCAGCACCAAACATATGAGGATCAAAGGGCTCCCTGGAGACTTACCTCAGCATGTTCTGGGCTCGCAGCCGCTCAACCCTCTCCTGCGAGGTCGGCTTCCCGCCGTAACCCAGCACCAAACATATGAGGATCAAAGGGCTCCCTGGAGACTTACCTCAGCATGTTCTGGGCTCTCAGCCGTTCAACCCTCTCCTGCGAGGTCGGCTTCCCGCCGTAACCCAGCACCAAACATATGAGGATCAAAGGGCTCCCTGGAGACTTACCTCAGCATGTTCTGGGCTCGCAGCCGCTCAACCCTCTCCTGCGAGGTCGGCTGCCCGGTGTACGTGTCGTAGTATTGCGCCGACACGCCACACAGAAACACCAGTACCACGAGCGATTTCATTTTTACACGTCTAATGGTCGATGCATCTGTTGACAGAAAAAGAGTTAGTATTTAAACACCTTGTCTGCCAGTTGCAGTAACGAAACATTTTTAATTGTTTGTCGATCTAGTGATCGTCATTGCGTTATAAATACACTTGAGATAATACATTAATTTTTCGGAGTCCAGTGCTGCCCCCATCTGAAATTAATCATTTGAATCAAACCCTTCAAATTATTAACCGCCGACGGAAATAGAGGGGTGTTATAAGTTTGACGCTAACGTCTGTCTGTCTGTGTGTCTGTCTGTAGCATCCTAGCGCTCGAACGGATGCCCCGATTTCGACGCGGTTTTTTTTTACGTGAAAGCAGATTTCCTTGCGGTGGTCGTTAGCTATGTTTGGTAAAAATCGATCGAGCCGTTTAGACAATATCAGCTCTTTATCACCATCTGACGACCTCCGTGGCGAAGTGGTCACCATACTAGTCCGCCACCCAGAGGTCCCGGGTTCGATTCCCGGTCAGGGCAAGTTGGAAAATGGTCTTTTTCAAATTGTCCTGGGTCTTGGATGTCTATCTATATATGTATATGTTGTAAAATATAGTATCGTTGAGTTAGTATCCCATAACACAAGTCTCGAACTTACTTTGGGGCTAGCTCAATCAGTGTAATTTGTCCCTATATATTTATTATTTATTTATTTATTTATTATTTATCTAAATCGTGGTTTACAACTAGAGGGCGCTATCTAGCGCATTAAACCGAGAGGTCATTTCAAGGCTAATTATAACTCAGCTTTAGCTTAGTTGATTGAGCGTATCGTGCACTTGATGATATGGGATCGATTCCCAGCTCACGCTCGTTATTTTGTTTTATTTTTATTACGTTTTTTAAATTTATTATTATGTATATCCTTTAATTATTAATAAAAAAAGTGTTAAATTTTTCCGTCACTTTATCAAAAGGTTTCCATAAAAATTATGTAACAAGAAGTGTCGCTGCAGTCAGAAAAATATTTCTGGAGGCTTTTATCAACGCAATAGAACACAAAAAATGATTCTAAATTTTTGTCTGTTTGTCTGTGCATTTGTGCACGCTTCAGATTAAGAATATCGATGGTTTGGAGTAATACTAAAAATTAGTTCTTTTGGTCACCAATGGATGGTGCTGATTAGTTCTTTTAATCACCTATAGATGGTGCTGTTCAAAATTTTGACAAATTTTGAACCCCCGATAAAAAAGAGAGGTTATTATAAGATTGCCGCTAAAAATTTCCGTCTGCCTGTTTGTCTGTTCGGTTAGAATATAGTTCGGCCACTTATCACTTGACGCTGTCGTCGGGGGTTTTTTAATTTGCCTGCAAATAAACTTGTATGTAACAGTAGATACTGTTTATATTTTAAAGTGAGAAAGTGAAACTTTTCTTCGCACATTTGCGAAAAACGGCCACTTGCCAAATGTGCAAAGAAAAGCACTGGACTTTGAAAAATTCACGTAACCCTGTGTGACCCTTTCGACACAGAATTGATGTACATAATTACTAAGGTAACAAAAGCTCAACCCCTCTCGCGAGATGAAATTCCTCAGTGTTCCCCGCAAATCGGTATAATATGGAGAGACGTTTAAGTCTGACATAGATACTGCCATGCAATAATGACAGACACATGTGCCATAAGACAGTGTAGTTTTTAATGGGTCGGTCTAAGGTAGCCCTACGTTTTACTCACACCCAGACGAACGTTATATCTATGGTAGTTTGAAAATTTTCTTAAAAATGTATTTAGTTTCACAGTATTTTGGTTATTGGTAAAGCATTCACGATTTCTGATTGGCGGAGGTCGGAATTAGGTAGAGTTATTTATGTACTTGCATCGAAATGTTGATATTAATATGGATCTTCGGATTTCTGATGGACAATCCCGTTTTGCCAACAATATTACAAATAAATAATAAAAAGAACCTTAGAGACAGATAAGACAAATAAAACAAAGTTAATATACATACAATTTTTATTAGTATATACCTTACATTAGTATTTTTATTTGTTTTTAAATATTGGCATCGTCGCGCGTGCAGTGGTTTAAATTGTGTAAAAGCAAATAACTTTTTTATTTAATAATATTTTCATGCTATTACTACTAGTAAAACATGTTTGTTCTTTAATATTTATTGTAAGACCTATATTACCATGTTTTAAGCAAATAAAGATATGATTATGATTATAAATCACGTGATTATCGGTATTTGAGACATATCAACTTTATTCTCTCGCTGTATGAAATCAGTGTAAGTATATTAATAACTCTACCTAATTCCGACCTCTGCTGATTGGTCATATTTTGTCTCGTGTCTGATAGGAAGAGAAGTGCAAGTTACTTTACCGATTGACGATGCGCCTCGACCCACAATGTGGTAAACACTTGTAGATCTTGTTACGATTACAAAAACAAACATGAATCGGTGGTAAGTACAGTCGAAGACTAAAGTGGTTGTTTTGTTTTTTCTTGTGAGTAAGGGTTGGATTTCACTTGTCAGCACGGAACAGCACTTTTCTATGCTGCTATCTTTTTCTGTCGCTCAGAACCGTCATTTGCTAGAGCGAGAGACAACGACGGAACTCTATAGCATGTCTGGTGCTAGCTAGCTGCCTAATGGTGAACGCTCATTTATCCGAGCCGAACGCGTCGAATCGATCGAAGTTTTTAAGGCGTCGCATATTTATCCGCACCGAAAGAAACGACCGCGCCGAAAGAATTGTTTCCATTTCCTTTACACTTGTCGCACTGTAATTACATGTGAATTGTGATAAATCTTGACGGCATTTTTACCGTCGGGGCTCTATTAATCAATTATGTTAGAATCACTCATTTTTGTAACATTTAAAATAAATCGAAGTAAGTAATTCTATCGCATAACTCTCATTGCTCTTACGCACACCACACCCTTGTCATTGTCAAAATGCGGACGATTCGATCGCATCACCCGCGCCGAATCTGATGACTTCATCCGAATTCGTCTACGATATCTGTGTTTCTTTCAGATTCGGACGATTCGACGCGGACAGGTGTGCGAGGTTTCATAGGATTTCATATAAAGAATTCGAAAACTCAATTCGTTCGGCTCGTTCGACGCGTTCGGCTCGATTAAGTGTGAGTTCACCTTAAGCGGCCAACGCTGCCATCAGTGAAAGGCATCTGACATAGCTTGACGACTGTTAGACAATGATGTACGAAAAATTTGTGGTAACCCATCCAAACGCGGACAATGTCTAGTTTTGTTCAACGAAAACTCCAGTAATGCATACTCTTGCCAGGCCACCGAGGTCCTCAATGAAATAGATCAGTGAATGCTGTATCTGTCAGCACGTTACAGCACTTATCAATGCTGCTGACCTTTTCTTCGCTCAGAACCGTCATTCGCTAGAGCGAGAGAGAGCGACGGAACGCCGCGGAATTGCCGATGCTGATGCAGAAAAGGATTGTAGCATAGAAAAATGCTTCACCGTGCTAATAGATGAAGCCTAGCCCTTATTGATCTGATGTCAACAACTAAGAAATCTAAAAAAAAATTATAATTCTCAAGTGATACGAAGATCCAAAAATAAATGGTTTTGACTTTGAACGCAAAGAGAGAGGTTTAATCATGCACTTCTGTCGTTAATGGTACTCGTAATGAGTGCGTGCTCACCAATGCAAATGTTCACACCCAATCGAGCTCATAAACAAGTTAAGGCTGTGCATTAACGAAAGTGCTGCCCACATTTATTACGTATCGAAAATAAAATAGTAAAGGCTCTGAACAAACGAAAGTGCTGCCCAAATTAATTACGTATTGAGACTGATAAAGTAGTAAAGTAAAAAAAATAGCCGTGTTTATTTATATATTTCATTAACCAACTATTAATTAACAAAAGTAGAAAGTTCTCAATTCGTCGAATCTTTAATATCAATTTATAGTAAAATCTTTATTGAGCCAAAAGCTACATTTATTTAATGCAAAACATTCTTTCCGTCACAAAAATAGTTAAGAAGGTTGGCCTATAAAAAACAGATAAAAGATATAAAGTCAGATATCATAATGTCTTTAAAACTATCATAAATACAATGAACATAGGCACATATTTAATACATAATATTTTTATTAATAAAATACATTATACACCTACATAGAAATACAAGAAATGATGATGATCATCATCATCTCAGCCGCATAACGTCCACAGCTGGACATAGGCCTGTCCCAAGGATTTCCAAAATGACCGATCAAGAGCGGCCTGCATCGAAACGATGAATTCTGCTCATTGATTATGCTTTCAAAAAGCAAATCATGCACTTTTATCTTGTATACATGCATAAATTGTATGTGTATAATTCTACGGGCCTTTAATATTGTAACCAATGTAACTTTGGCAGAAATAAAATGATTTATTTTTTGACCGATTTCTAAAAAAGGTTCATTTGTGGTAGAGCCACGCTACCGGCAAAACTCTGTTTTGCTAGTAGCATGAATGGGCCGGCTCGTCCGAGGAAGTACCACACTCTCACAGAAAATCGACGTCTGAGTAGTAGCGGCACCGCTTCTATGCTTCGTTCGGTGAGTGAGAGAGCCAGAGGCCCTCCCTCCCTCCCCTCCCCCTACATCTCCCCTTCCTGAAAGGCCGGCAACGCTTCTGTTACACCCCTGATGTTGCAGTTGTCCATGGGCAGCGGTGATCACTTACCATCAGGTGACCCGCTTGTTCGTTTGCCGCCCTATGACAAAGAAGCAGGTTTACAATTCGTCGCGACCGTTAATTATTTTTTTTTTGTATGTTCACCGATTATTCAAAGACGCCTGGACCGATTTAAAAAACTCTTTTTTGTTTGAAAGGGTATACTTTCTAGGTGGTACCTTTATCAAAATCGGTTGTGTTGTTTGACGGTGAAGTCGGTTTTTAGTTTTGAAAAATTATATTTCTTTGAAACATAAAACGGAGTACAATCGAATAGAGGATTAGAATTCAAGCATACAATAATAATAATTCATTTATTTCAATAGTATAGTACTTACAATTATGTACAGAGACCCATATTATAAATACCTTACAGACTAACATACATAGATTTCATATAAAAATAAATACCTTATTACTAGCATACATATTAAATATCCTATCCTATATCGGCTATATCACACGTAGTGCTGGCGCCGTGTGACGCGCAGTGACGTCAGGTAGCCGACCTCGGAACCTCCGAAATACGACTCCCTGCGGCCAAAAGTCCTCCTTCATGAAGGTTGGCAGATGATGCGTCGGCACTCTCACCACATAAGAATTGAAATTCGCTTTGTGGCGAGACTGCAGACGTTCAACCCTCAAGGTGAAGGTGGACTTCTTTCGAACGTAGTCCTCTACCCTCGTGGACCAGGACAATGTATCGTCGATTAGATTAATTGATTGATGTTCCCCGATCACTCGAAGACTTGCTGGAAACCAGCGGATTACCATGATTCAGACTCGCGTGAGCTGTGTCATTAGTATCATTACCCAACCTCGAAATGTATTTATGTATTTATTTCGGAATTATCGTAGGTCATCCTTGTAACGATTGCAGTAATGCTCATCCGGTAATGCGAACGTTTATTATGATATGAGTCTAGCTTTTACCCGCGTCTTCGTCTGCGTAAGTGTAGTACTTTGTATTAAGTGTTAATTTGTTTGGCAAAATAGGATTCCTCCTACAAAGTTCCATTCCCTTTTTCATCCCCTTAATGGGTGGGTCATTTTTGGGATAAGAACTTAACCCTCCACCGCTCCAAATGTCCCTCCACGGGTCTCAAACTATAACCATACCAAATTTCATCTAAATCTAGATGTAATTCTAGATCTAATTTACGCTAATTTCATCTAATTCTAGATGAAATTAGCGTAAAGAGGTAACAGACAGACAGAGTTACTTTTGCATTTATGTATTAGTAAAGAAGTAAGGATTAAGACTTTACCCGTCAACCCTTTAAGGAGGGTTATGTTTTTTACCAGACTAAAGCGAAGCCTAAAGGAAGGTTATTTGTTTCGCCGCTTCGTATGTATGTGCATCTGTTCCCTCATATCCCTGCATTTGTGGTCACCCATCCAAGTGCGGACCACGCCCGGTGTCGCTTTACTTACGAAATCGCTAGTAATGTACAGCACTCCCGCTGGGCCACCGAGCTCCTCGAGGTCGAGTCTAATTTGTCCTTATCAATTAATTTGTTTATTCTAACACCTTAATTAATATCTTATTGATTTGATTGCATACGAATCGTTAGTTCACTGGTAGATGTCACGAATGTGAGGTCACGTGGTGACCGTGTCACGGCCGTGCGGCCAACGGTCAGGGCTGAGCGCCGGATGTGGCTATAATGAGACTTATAGGTAAAGATTCAAAGATTCAAATGTTTATTCAGTAATTAGACCTTTACAGGCACTTTTACACGTCAATAAGTATAATTTATGTTACGTGTAAAGTATATTAAAATTTAATTTATTTTTAATTTTTAATTTATTTTTAAAGAAAAGCTACCGATACCAGCGCTTCGTAACGACCACTGCTGAGAAGAAACGCCGAAAGAAACTCATTTTCACAGTATTGGTCGCCTACTCGCCAGAAGGGCTTTGTCATATTATTATAATTGTCTTTTAATTAATAAATACTTATAATATAATACAATGTTGTCACAATATAACATGTAATGCTTGCGAACCAGTAAACAAACATAAATTGCGTAATACAAAATATTAAGTAGGTACCGTCTACATGAGTAACATTTTTTTAAATAGCCATTTCTTTACTTTCTTGTTTATTATGGCATACAAAACGGGTAACAACCAATTTTGCTCAAATCTAAGAATTTACAGACACTTTGCTCTAGACTAGCAACAATGTACTAAGGTGCTGCTATAACTTGTGATCCGGAGGACTATAGGCTTTTAGCCTTTTTTTGAAGCCTAGACTCCTAATTAAGGGGCTTGACCAGCTAACAGCCTATAAAGGCTTTTAGTCCTTTAGGCTAGGGCTGTTACATAGGCCGAACCTAATGGACTTTATAGGCTTTATAGGCTTTTGGGTCGATGTTGTTTTGGTGATATTTAAGTAAGATATAGACTTTCTTTTCTTTTATCAAAATTAATTAAAATAAAATAAATCGTTTAATCATAATTATGATGGCTTACTCAGGCTGATACTAAAAAAATGGCTTTAGTCTAAACATAAGTCATTACTGTAAAAAAAACATACGGTCACAAATAAGGCTTTTTAGACTCACAGGCTTTTAAAAATGACATAGCCCTATGAAAGGACCGACAGGCTTAAATTTAGGGCTAAAAGCCTATAGTCCTTGGGAACACTAGCTATAACCCAAAAACGTACACGCACAGCATGACAGGCAATGTAAACATTTATGTCCCATTGTTTAGCAAAAGCCTCCCCTTATGAAATAATTATCAAAAAAATCGATTTATCACGTATTTATCCCTAACGGAGCAGACAGAGTCGTTAGGGTCTTGCGGGGCTCTAAGCAGACAGAGCGCAGGGCAGCAAGACCCAAAAACCGGTCAAGTGCGAGTCGGACGCTTAAGCCTGACGGACGAGTTCTGGAAAAAATATATAATAATTTATTGTTCTTGGTATTAACAGTATAAATAAAAAAATACGATCACTAACTGTTATGAGCTCTGTCGGTAGTAATAAAAATGTATGAAATATAAAATTAAGTGGAGTGATTATTATTATTATGAACACTAATCGGTAGTAAGATGAAAAATAGGATTTAGAATTTTATGTGAGCCAATATGGACCCTAAAAAATTATTTGAAACAAGGTGGGCGCAGTACTTATACCTATAATTAATACTCATACTTTTTATCCCAGAAAGTGTGAAGTTCCCTTGAGATTGACAAAAAATTTACCACGCGGGCAACACTGCAAACATCGAGAGGATAATGTTCGAAAGTACTCTTCCATAGAATTATAGTTCACTGGTAGGAACACAGGAAAGATGTGACATTATCACAGAATACGTAAAAGTACTAAAGTACAGAAGAATCACTCTCGGATAGGGAATTTGCTAAATTAAACCCAGTTACACAGTACTAAAGTCCCCTTTAGTTTGCACGCCGTGCATATGACTTTCGACTTATTAGCCTAGCGTGCGCTGAACGAGCCAAAACGTACCTTACGTCTGCGATTCGACAGTCCATATCCCTTTATCTCTAGCTTGTCTCTAAGGTTAAATTTTCAACAGTTTCAACCTTATGTCTATGTATAAGCCAAATTAGAGGGGCTGCTTAGCTTCATAACTAAACTGCGGAGTACACCTGGCCTGACATTGTGTCTCGCGTTATAAGGTTTGGGATACATCGGACAACACGACGCACCCCTTTTTTGCTGCTATCTTTTCCTGTCGCTCAGAACCGTCATTCGCTAGAGCGACGGAACGCCGCGGAATCGCCGATGCTGATGCGTTTCGTCCTTCTCTCTCGCTCTAGTGAATGACGATTTCATAGAATACTGTTTACAGTTGAATGTGAGAGATTGAAACTTTTCTTCGCACATTAACGAAAAACGGACACTATGTGGCTAATGTGCGAAGAAAAGCTTCATGTTTTCACTTTAAACTGTAAACAGTAGTTCATAAAATAGTTTGAAGGATTATCTAGCTAGGGCATGATCAAGACAAAAATTTAAATGACATCTCCGTTTCCTTTCAAATAATTTATTTCAAATGGGGGCAGCATTGGACCCTATAAAAATCCTGTATCCCCTTTTTAAATAACCCCCCCCCCCTCCCCCCACCCCCTTAATAATAGTAGTTATTAATAAAGTAAAAATGCCTGAAACCATGATGTCTCTTGTTACAGTGATGTCCAAGTTCGCGGTGCGCGTGGACGCGGCGGTGTCTGCGCTGGGCGGCGGCGCGGGCGCAGGGCTGGACGAGAACGACTTCATCGACGCGTCCAGACTGGTGTACGACGCCGTCAGGGAGATCCGGCGGGCCGTGCTGATGAACAGGGTGAGCGGGGGAGGACGTAGCGCCACGTTTAGAGGGGGAGCATGTAGGACATCCGAAAATTGAAGTGTTATAATTGAACTTGTTGAAAAGCATCTTTGATATCCAAAACCGAAAAAGGAAGGGTAAAATTGTTCTTACTGCAGTTTTGTTTTAAGGGGGGTGGGGGGAGGTATTGTTCGACATAATAACCTTCCTAAATTCTTTTCTAGCTCAACAAGATCCTCAAAATTGTGGTAGACAGGTATTCGAGGGAGTTAACCTGATGAAGGATACTGAACAGTTTCAGAAACTACCATTAGGATGTTTATTACTTAATCAAGCGTTGGACTTAGTCTTAGGATGATGATGAAGATGACACTGGAGACACGCAGCAAATGTAATTCCATCTCGCTCGCTCCCATAGTGAATGATATGTCTGTCTCGCTCGAACACGTGTTTTTGATGATTTTCACTGTATACATTTGTAGGACGAAGAAGAGCTGGACCCTGAGGATGTCGAGCTCGACGAACACTACACGCTGGAGACGCGCAGCAAATGTAATTCTATCTCGCTCGTTCCCATACTGAATGCTGTGTCGGTCTCGCTCGTACATGTGGTTAATTTATGTGTTGTGGCGTGTCAGTTTAATGGTTTTTGGAAGTTCTATAATTTTTTTAAGTCCGATACAGTGGCGCCCTCGTTTAAAACTAGAGTCTAGTAATAAAACAAAAAAATATCGACAAATTCCTACACTCTCGATTTCGTATCCTAAATGATATTGTGATGTTTTTAGACAGCCTTGTATAACTTTTGCCTCATTCCTCCAGGACTATTATGAAATAGGGGGGGGGGGGGGGGGGATATACTAAACCGCCTAGCTCATACAAAAAAAAACCTACAATAGAGATTAATGTACACTATCAATTGATAAGACATCACTACCCTGTAAATAAGTTCTCCAGTTTTTAATACATTTTCAAGATTTTCCTTACAAAACCATACGAATGTTGAAAATTTGGGAATACGAAAAATATATATCCTCTTCTTATATAGGAGAGATTTCTTAAATCAAACTTTTATTATTTATAAGTAAACATGTGATGGAAATTCTCCCGTTTAGAAATCATTTTTCGAAAGATAAAACAATATGAGATAAAGGCATAGACATTAAAAAAAATACGTTTTAATTAAAATTCTGCTTTTAGGAATATTTAGAAAACCTTGCAAATTGTTTTTATCACCTGTGTTAACGTTTATAAATATCTCATTTATTTCAAACTGAGGCGCAACTGAACCGGGTTTTAATCATTGAATGAATAAACATTTGTTATTTGTTATTAAATTGGCATGTTTCAATATTCAAATCCATCCATTAGTTTTTCATGTGTTTATGTTTTTAAGTGTGGTGCATGTCTCGTGTCATTGTTGTACCTGTAACCCGTCCATGGACAGACCCCCTCCATCACGTCATGGTGTCTCAGAAACGTTCGGTCTCTGATTACAAGTATGCAACCTAAAAGACTTTTTTTGCAATGCATATATTTTTAAAGAAGGCTTAAATTAGACTTAATAGAACAGCCAAGAAAATTGCACTGCGTAAATGGGCTTTAACCAATTCTGTTCGATTTTAAAGGGATACATGAATTTTCGGGGTCCAGTGCTGCCCCCTATTTGAAATAAATCATTTGAAAAGAAACGGAGATGTAATTTAAAATTTTGTCTTGATAACACTCTAGGTAACTCTACAATTTATTTTTGAAGTACAGTTTAGTTTAGAGTGAAATTGTGAAGCTTTTTTTCGCGTATTTGCGAATAACGGCCACTTTTCGCTAATATGCGAAGAAAAGTTCCACGTTCTCACGTTTAAACCGTAAACAGTAGTTCATAAAATAGTTTGAAGAGATATCTAAGGCATACTGAAGACAACATTTCAAATAATATTTACGTTTTCTTTCAAATAATTTATTTCAAAAGAGGGCAGCACTTGATCCCGAAAAAATCGATTCCTGGCTCAATATCTATATAATAACAAACAAGACGTCGGGTTGTTTTAGTCCTCGTGTCTTCCCTAGGTCGAGGAGACATCAGACCATCATCATCAATAAAATTATGGGTTCTAATGAGGGTTTTCAAAAATATTTGACACCAGATTGGAGCACAGTGACGTCAGGTAGAATCGACTGCTGTGATTGGACCATCAGTTGACAGGTGCTTTTGCTGCATCAAATGTATCCAACCACAGCAGCTTATTGGACCTGACGTCACTGTGCTGTCATCTGCTGTCCCATACTTTTGAAAACTCATTCTATTCAATTTTAATATAATTGTGGTTTCTGGCTCTGGGGAAATGTTAATTAATTAGATGTCATATTTTCTAAAACACTACTTGTATTCGGAGTGTCGGCGTCCCATCATCCACCAGCACTATGACGTAACGCATGTAGTGTCATTGTGACGTCATCGCATGTATGTGTTGCATGTCCAGACCTCGGACGACCTCGACACCGACACCGAGTTCGAGCCCGTCGAGGACATGACCATGGAGACCAGGAGCCGCTGTGAGTACCTCTCTCTCTTTCTCCCGTTCTCTCTCTCTCTTCTTTTCTCTCTCCCTTCCTGTCTCTTCCTTTCTCTCTCTCCCTCCTTTTTACTTTTTTCTTCTCTTTCTCTCTCATTCCCTTCACTCTCTCTCTCTCTCCCTTCTCTTTCGCTCTCTCCCTTTATCTCTGTTTCTCTCTCTTAGGGCTCTTACAGATAGTTTTCTCTGTCATCTGAGCGTGTTTTCGGTTGCTGACTCAGCTGTGCCGCTGATTCAGAGCCCGGGGTGCGCTCTCTCGCTTTTTTAGGGTTCCATACCCAAAGGGTAAAAATAGGTCTCTAATACTAATACTCCACTGTCCGTCTGTCGGTCTGTCACCAGGCTATATCTCATGAAACGTGATAGCTAGACATTTGAAATTTTCACAGATGTATTTCTGTTGCCGCTGTAACAACACATAATAAAAACAGAATAAAATAAATATTTACGTAGGGCATCCACACAACAAACGTGATTTTTATAGATAATGGTACGGAACCCTTCGTGCGCGAGTCCGGCTCGCACTTGGCACGCTATAGCACCAGCCGTGCTATAGCGTTCCGTTGCTCTCTCTTGGTCTAGCTAACGACGGTTCTGAGCGATAGAAAAGGATAGCAACAAAGAAAAGTGATGTTTCGTGCGAAAAAGTGAGATCCAACCAATAGTCGCCTCTTACGACATCCACAAGAAGAGATGAAGTGATCCGGCGCGGCACTAAATGTGAGTAACTCTCTCTGTCTCTCTCTCTCTCATTTGGCACTTGGCGCAACGCAATCTCGACCGTGCCAAAGGAACGGCATAAGAAGGTAAAAAAAAAATTGTTCTATTTAAAACATTGAAAGTGAGAAATCGCCCGATCTAGTTTGAAAGGTATATTAAAAAACTAAAGTATTATTTTGCCTTTCTCACCAAGTGTAAGTAAACTTTTTAACCGACTTCCAAAGGAGGAGATAATTTGTCGGAATCCTTTTTTTTTATGTATGGTCACCTTTGAAGACAGTTTGTTACCGCTTCTTCTGCACTAGCGCTTTGGAGGCGGCAGTAAACTTAGCTCTGAGTAACTTTTTGACGTCAACAATTATTGTGCAATAAAACATAGTGACGATTATTAAGAGATATTATAAATATCCTATGATAATAAAGATATATTTGAATTTGAATTTGAGACGCCTGGACCGATTTTGAAAATTTTTGTTTGAAAGAGCATACTTGTGAGCTGGTCCCATAGAAATTTTATCAAAATTGGTTTTGTAGTTAGGGGGCGAAGTCGGATTTTTAGTTTAGAAAAATGATTTTTTTTAAGAGCCTTTTTTATTGTGATAACCGTACTATAACGTTACATACATATATTTTATCCAGGTGTATAGCTGTCTATAATGTGTGTCTGTTTGTCTGTCCGCAGCGAGCGCGCACACCGGCGAGCACGGCGTGGACGAGTATCCTGACATCAGCGGCATCACCAATGCTAGGGTGAGTGGTAAAAACAAGAAAACATTCACGAACACATTCTTTTAGAAAAAAAAATGTTTATTGTGCAATTAGGGAATCAAGGACGGATTCAAAGCAAGGAGCATAGATGAACCACGAGCAAGTGAAGGATTCTACCCACTGAATCACGACCATAACGAATGATTCAAGTGTTAGAATCCTGAGCGACGCGAATGATTCATGGCCCTCTATTTAAATCTGTTTTATTCAAGAGTTTCATACTATACTTTATACAGTGACTGCAAGAAAAAGAAAGATTTAAGCAAACATTTAATGAAGAAAAAGCTAGGTTAAATTAGTTAAAATGCACATTAAAACTGGACTGATGACTGTAATTGAGAGTAATTGTTATTAATTCGAACACCAAAAGTAATGATTTTTAGGGGTTCGTACCCAAAGCGTAAAAACGGGACCCTATTACTAAAACTCCACTCTCTGTCTGTCTGTCATCAGGCTGTATCTCATGAACCGTGACAGTTAGACAGTTGAAATTTTCACAGATCATGTATTTCTGTTGCCGCTATGACACCAAAAACAGAATACAACAAACTTGTTTTTTTTATAGATCATGGTGGAATCCTTCGTGCGCGTGTCCGACTCGCACTTGGCTAGTTTTTGTTCACTATTTTCAGTGAATAAACTTTTTAAGAGGGGGGAATGTATACCAAATAGTATTGTATCCAAAAAAGTCCAAAATCACTTATTTATCGTTGGATATTTGTATCACTTGATAATTGTTAATTTTACAAGCTTTTATTGAGTTTCACCGGTCCCATTGTCTGTCGGTCTGTCTGTCTGTAATCAAATCCTGCAAGTTAAATTTGACCCACTTCCCGGTTTCCGATTGAGCTGAAATTTTGCACGCATACGTATATCGCGTGACGATGCAATATTGCGATGACATGGAGCCGATCTGATGATGGAGCTGGAAGCTGGCCATAGGAGCTCTACACGACGCAACCCCATCAAGCTTAGGCTCGTTTGATTCGTCTTGAGGAGTACTGAAGATGAAAGATTGTTTTTAAAATATTTTTTAAATAATTACTTGTTTCTTTGGAAAAGGAATGTTAAGGTGGTTTGTACATGTTGAGAGGATGGATGAAAGAAGACTAATTGAAAATATTTATCGTGCGGATGTGGATGCGAAAACCGGACCGGGTCGACCTCGAAGAACGTGCTGCGACCAAATTGCAGACGTTCTAAAAAGGTGAAGCAAGGAATACCTATAACCGGAGAACATGTATGAAAAGAGTATTGAGTGTTGTCGAAGCAAAAGAGGTTTGCAAGGATCTTAGCCAGTGGAAATCCATAGTCACTGCCTACCCCCATGGAAAATAAAATATGTATGTATGTATGTACTTGTTTCTTTCCAATTCACCATGATAAGTAGGTATTTGTTGCCATCAGATCATTTACTGACAGCTAAGTTTATATTGCCGTGTGGTTTCCAGGAGTCTGGAATAGAACCACTCAAACTCTTCCCATGGATGTCGCAGAAGGCGACTTAGGAAATACAAGCTAAACAAAGCTTATAAACATCAGTGAGACCTCTCCAACCGTCTGGCCAGCGAGGAGAGTGTAGCCCACATCCTCCGGCTGCTCTGGCCAAGTATGGCTCTGGTAGAGCAGTGGAGACTAAAAGCCCTGATGATGATGAAATTTATATTGTATTATGTTGTTTGTAAAGCTTTATTGTTGCAACTCACACAGACTATTGTTTTATATAATAACTTCTGTATTTTTATGTGTTTTTTTTTTCGTCTGTCTAAAGCTTGTGTGTGTTTAGTTATATTCAATAAAGATTATTCTATTCTATTCTATTCTATTGTACATAAGAA